>CP045898.1:6664706-6679469 GCA_013387185.1 Caligus rogercresseyi | reverse complement strand
AAAAAGAAAGACAGTAAGTTATTTGATTCATCTAAAAGTAGCATATATTCGTGACGTCGAGAGATGAGTCTGTTTGACAACATCCTTATTAGATAAAATAGAACCAGGGATATTGCATAAAATACATCATATGGCTTATATATGACATTTAAAAGATATATATTTAAAAAAACCTTACTGTTTGAATAATAATTTATAAAATAAAAATCATCGAAGTATTTCATCTTATATGACATTTATAAATATTGATCCACAAAATATATAAAAAACCACCGTTTTGCTTACTTCATTAAAGCAAATAGTTCCATGATAAAAGAAGATATAATACCGTCGAGGGTTAATAAATTACGTCATCAAAAAACAGGATATTTCGGTTATTTTGAATTTTTTACATATATATTAGACCCATATATTATTTACATATATTTTAAGAACCCAAATGATATATACAAAGGAATAAGCGGAAAAGCAAAGTAGCACTTTGTTTGTCGCGGTATTTTTAATTGACTAGGCCATATTTTAAGCATTTTAAAGTAGCTGTTGCTTGGTTCATTCAAGCTAGTAAGAACACCATCATCATAATTTTCATCAAGCATGAGCAATTTACAATAAATCACACCACCAACACCTTCCTCATACCCAAAGAGGCGAAGCAACCCATAAATCAAAGCGCAGACAAGTGCCAAGGACGGACCAAGTAATTAATATAGAGGAGTAAACATTTTTTTTTCTTGCTAAAAAAAATAATTTTTTAAATATAAATATAATTTGTGCAATTAATTATGAAACGAGACAAATGTAAATAAATACCATACATCGACGTAAAGGAAAGAGAGGGAGAGACAACATAGCAGCAACATAAAATAATAATAAGGCTGGAAACACAAGTCATTATTGCCTTGGAGCCAAACATGACGTCAGCAAGCTTGTTTGCAGACTTTTGATAGTGTTGTATGTATGTGTACATGTTTTTATGCCACTTTTCTTTTTATATCAAGTATAATTCAATGAAGGCGGATATTCCAAATACGTACGCTGATATAATGGAAGAAATGGCAACAGGAAACAATGGTAAATTAAATGGATTACATAAGAGTCTTTTAAATACATACTCATTCCTTGAAGATGTATATTAAAATAAATGTTGTTAATGCATATTTTAGTGTACAAACGAGGCTGACGAATATAATATTGATTGTGGTGAATTACGAGTAATTGATGGGAATTATTTTATATACATATGATTTAATATAATTAATTAGTCTTAATAGGACTCATTATATATATAAGTAACTAAATTTGCCTTATCATGATGTTTAATTTCTCTTTTTAGCATTTTTCTCTGTTTCATTGGACTCTTTTCCTTTTTAAACTAATAATATATATATTTATAAAACCATAACAAATAAAAGGAGTCTTCAAATATCTACTCAAGAGAATACTCAAAGGTAAAAGAATATACTATATGGATACAAATAATAGTAGGTTTCTTACCTCTTTGTATGTTCAATAGATATATGTGATGTGATTAAGATGATATTAATCAGATCACTCTTGGCAACAACCAATAGATATACTAAAATGGTGTGTGTGTGTGTGTTTATTTATCATGTTATAGAACGATAAGGATTTCACCAGAGGAACACTGAGCAGTCACTATGTAGAGATGAGGCTGTCTAAAGAACTCTATGACGGAGTTGAAAACGATAGAAATGGCAAAGGATGTCTCTTAGGAGGCATCAAAAATAAAAACGTCTTCTGCTAACAGTCTTATCAACTAACAGGCAGCTTGATATAATAATAATAATAAGCAAATGAGAATAATAATAAGCAGAAACAGAACTGGGCGAATTCGTAACTAGAAGAAGACGAAGAAAAATCACAACTCTCTTTACCTGTGCGCAATTTTTTTTTTGCCTACGCGTAACTCCTTCATACATACAAACTTTATATATGTATGTATGTGTAGGGAACATGACCAAATATGTAAGCAAAGGATTCTTTTGTGAGGTGTGTGTGAGTGTGCTAGTAGTCAAGCTAGTTCATAGTAGTAGCTCATCATGACAAAATGGACAGAAGAAAGAAGAGAAGAGCCTGATACGACTTACAACATACACATATAATATTCCTCTCTCTCTCTCTCATGAAGTCAACAACATCACAAGGATTCTAAAAAAACTCCCGCCCTCCCCGACATCTTTTTTCTTCTGCAATTTTTTTTTGCGAAAATGACGTCACCACCGCTCCTTCTTCTTCTTCTGCTTTGGGCTGCCAGGTGGGGTGACGTAATCCGCATTTGTCTCCCACTACGACTCTACTATCTATGTTACATATATAGGGGGAGCGTGGATGGGCAATAATATTAATGAGGAGGCTCTTCTGTTGTAGAAGGTCCTTTTAAGGGGGAGGGAAAACTTTGTTGTTAGGCTGTTTTTATGTAAAAGGTCTTGGATTCAATAGGCCATAGGTCAATTATTATAAAAATGTAATGTATTAAATGGTGTGTAGATGTGTGGGACTATTGCGTTCGATGTAGCCAAAGGATATGAAGAAAAAAGGGTAAAAAGTAGAAACTTGTATATAATAATCCCTATTAAGGTGTGTAATCAAGTATATTTTTGCCATAGGGCATATTAGTTACATATGTAACTAGTCTAAAATAAATATATAAATAAAAACAGTAAAAATTGTTTAAAAGAAAAAACTAAGAACAATAAAAAATAAAATATAGCATGGATTATGTGGGCACGCTGCGTCCAATGGCCCTAGCTGCGGTCCTGGCAGCGTGAAGGTAGTGGCCGACCTCAAGGCCTTAGATAAGTTCCACACAGATATTGCGTGACATGCAAAAGTAGCCGTCTCTCTTCCGAGTGGATACGCTACTGGAGTGGTGGACCTCATGGGCCTCCTCGGATGGGGCGGACGAAGTCACCAACCGGGTTCCTGGCACCGCCACCACCGTCGTTGGAGTAAAAAAAATTCCAGGTCTCCAGGGCCACTGCCTTGGCGGCCACCTCGTTGAGGGAGGGAAGGCCTGCTCTCTCAAGGAGGTCGTGGACGTGGATATGATCCCGTCTTTTGCATCCAACGATGCTCCTAGCAGCGTCATTTATGGCGACCTGTATCGCCCTGTGTGCGGAATTTGGCCCCTTGCACTCATTATCAAGTCTTGGAATGGTCACAGCTGCAGCAGCGTAAGAGATTTTGCCTATCATTAATCCCTTGGCCAGCTGCCGTAGGTATTTTCCTCTAGGTATGTGCACGGCAAGCCTAGACATGAGAACTTAGAACCAATAAAATGCCTCACTTTTATGGGTCCTTTATTCAATCAAACCATATATCATGTATACATTAGGTAATAAAAAAAATACAAGATATAAAATACATAATAAACCAAATAAAACTCCTTTTTCCTGAGCAGTTGCTTTATTAAATTGATAACACTATGAAACAAAATTAAGGTCTTTGTTGTCCTTTGGCTGAAATTCCTATATTGTCCCATTTTTTACGCAGATTCCAAAATGTCACTTAAAATTTTGTCAGAAAAAAGGTTTGGCCTTTATGACCTTTTTTTGAAATTTACAATTTTCATTATTTCTAATAGTTCAGGCCCAGTTATCTTCGTGGAAAGTAAGAATAACCACAAATGTCATAAGTATTTATTTTTCTATATATGTGCATTTCAAATCCGTTTTTATAATTATATATCTTTCGTACTAATCGAAAAATCGGCTATATATTTCAAAAAGTTGACCATATTTAGTGTTCTATTTAGGCGGTGATATATTTTTTTGTTTCGAGTCTATTGACTATAATTAATATGTAATATATTTTGGTATATGTCAATGCATTTCAGAGCAGTTTTTATAATTCGATATCTGGCATGAAAGTAATGAAAATATCAATTTAGTAGGACGAAGTATTGATCATATTAAGTAACTACTTTTAGGTAATTATTGAGGTGGCATTTCATATTATTGTGATTTGTTACGAAGAAAAAAAAATAGGTTTGCCTTTTATTTACATATAATTATTTACAAGTGTCAAAAATTATTTATTTTTTAGAGAGTTACTCTGATTTGGAAAATGCCTTTCAATATTGTTATGAAATTATTTAAGGAACTTGCAAATAAAAAGGCAAACCTGTTTTTTTTTCTTCGTAACAAATCACAATAATATGAAATGTAACCTCACCAAAATATATTACATATTAATTATAGTCAATAGACTCGAAACAAAAATATATCACCGCTTAAATAGAACACTAAAATATGGTCAACTTTTTGAAATATATAGCCGATTTTTTCGATTAGTACGAAAGATATATAAATTATAAAAACGGATTTGAAATGCACAGATATAGTAAAAAAATAAATAATAGTGACATTTGTGGTATTCTTTCTATCCACGAAGATAACTGGGCCTGAATCATTAGAAATGACGAAAATTGAAAATTTCACAAATATCCTTATCCTGACACAAAAGCAAATTAGAAATAATTAAAAGTATTTTTTCATGTTTGCTGGACATAGGCAAATATAAAATAACAGTTTCAACTCAAGGACAAAAACTTTGTTACACGGTGTAATAAATCGTAATATTGAAAGAGTCCCTTCAAAGGATTTGCAAATCCCATGGATCGAGGCTCATGTATAATTTTTAGCTTAGAGGATGATATTATTATCTCTGAATTGACGTTCGTTTCTCGATAGGTGCAAATGAAGTTTTATATTTTTGTGTATTTTATTATTATTTCTTCTCCTTTTCTGGCAACCAATCACGTTACTAAAAACCTGTCTTGTCCCTACCCCCTAATTTTATACGACAAAAGTTCAAAAAGAATGTTTTGCATGCCCTTGAGTTCCCAAATTCTACACCTCACTCACTCATAGCACTTACATAAAGTATCTAACTTATAAAAAACATTTATTCGAAATATAAAATATACTGACAACATACGTGGATAGATCTAAAGATCGTTTCGAATCGCATTTCAAATCTATTTTAAGAAGACGATTTTCGTACCAAACACTTTCGAACCAATCAAGAGTTTGGAAGTTTGTTTGCTATCCGGAAAGAACCTCTGAGGGGTGCGATAGCCATGAGCGTTAGGCGTGTTCAACTCTCAATGTTGGGGCGCAGGTTTGAATCCCGAGAGGGGATGGTCAATTTTGGTCTACCTCATTGATAAGATCCTAGGTTCGAGAGACTAACGTAATGCTATAAGCTTATTTATATTCTGTCAGATGCAATTCTATCGAACCATATAGGCAAAAAAAAAAGAAAAAAGAATCCCCTCTAGAATTAAATGATGTAGGTATATGATAATATGATTATAGACAAAAGGTATGGAATGTTTTTATGCAAAAAAACAGCTTAGCCTTTAAGTATAAATAATGATGCGTTCCTCTTGAGATTTAAGGGATTCATAACGGCGAGGAAGAGAAAGTAAGCCATAAAGACGTTATCCAACTTAAATTTCCATTTTCGAGCGTGATTGGTATAAGAAAAAGGAGCGTGAAGAATATCTCAAAGCAGTTATTAGTGACTTTTTTCCTTTGTGATCCTTGAGGGGTGAGCATCAGCTTTTAGCTATTAGTTTTATAGTTAAAACTCTATATATTTTTTTCTCATCGATTAATAAAAACTTAAGATTACTTTAAATTGAGTACTCCGATATCACTATTAGCATTATTGAATATAGCAACTCCTATTGACATAAACGATACATAAGTAACCTTTCCCTTTAAAAAAATAGGTTTATTAATGAGATTGCACGAACTGCCATGATAGGAAACAAGTGTTAGTTTTCCACGAAATGGAAGGATGTAGAGATAGTACCGTTCACATCACCACAAGTGGCCAAGATATAATTTAGACGAAAAAAAAAGTCTTTTACTCTGATATTCATATATAAGACTATTTTTTTTGCTAATTTGAGCCTTACACAAGCGAAATAACAAACGCAATCAAACCTTTTTATAGCACACATCATTTTTTTATTGGACTCTTCATTAAAACATACAATTTACACAGTTCTAAAATGAATTTATAATAATACATCAAGGGTCCATTCATTAGACCTGTGATTGACATAGCAGCAAGAATATTATATATTTTTTAATTAGTTTCTTATAGACTTCTTATGATTTGTTAATTTTATAACGTATTTTGAAGGAATGTATTTGACAGAATATGATATAAATTGATATTCCAAAAATTTGATAATTTTTATGGGTTGGTCTGTCCTTTTCAAGAAGCAGGTCAAGATCTTAATATTCAGATTCCCTCTTTAGGATGAAATTGAAACAATATCTAGTTTCATGTTAGATTAAGACCAAAACATTTATCATAAAGATCGATGAGAAGGTGCACACAAAAATGTGTCAATATATGAAGACGAAAACTTTATAGCCATGATAAAACAAAAAGAAAGTTCTTGCAAATCTCATAAAATAAATAATTTTTGGTGGATAAATGACTTTTTTAATCTCTGTATCATCGTCCACATAAAGAATCATTTTCACCAGACATTATGACACAAAATAAACATTAACTATTCCTTGAGTCTAAGGCGTGTTCTATTCAATTAATATTAATAGATGTTATTGCAGAAGTACGTTCAAAGCCACCGCAATGCATTGTGGATCGAGGAGGCAACTATGATAAGAAAAATTGTTTCAAAGGATCATATTATTCTCTCTCTTAAATAACAGCCGCGAGTGAAGTGATACTCTTTTTTATAATGCCAATTCTTCTTTTCTTTAAACCAATCATATTAAGAAAAAGGCCCTTCCTTTTGACATTCCAAATTATACAATATTACTTTATATTTGCTCAATCTGATCTAATGAAATATAATAGGTATGTTTGAAATAATGAAGCCGCCCTTTCAGTTAAACGTCTTTCAAAACTTGAAAGTATGAAAAAAGTAAACATCCTAAAGCTATATAAAAAGAGAGCCAATCGAAATCAAAAATCCAAACCAAATCAAACCTTTAGTCTACTATTTTAGACAAAATTCTACCGATATTAGTAACATCAACTGCCTTTGGCAAATCATGACTTCTAAAGATTTTTCATTAGAGCACTCACATTTAAAGAAAAAGAAAACGGTTGTGTATGTGGGACTCGATTATTTCAACCACACGTTGAATTGTTCATTTTGTTTGTCGATTAATTTGACAATAAAATGGCTTTAACATGACTACAGCTGGGATCTAAGACTCAACACTTTGATTTTAATGATTTAAAGTGTTGCTCGAAGACGTGCTACGCCAAGATGAAATGGCAACTTTTTCTATGCACAGTTCTAAAAAAAACGTTCACTGTAGTTTGCCATTCTCGGTACTGATCAACGTAAAATGTGAGCGTTCCTATTGAAAAACCCTTTACAAGCTTATCAACACATACCACATACCTACATGTAGGAACGTGTGGTGTTGTCTATGGTATGTGTCCAGTGGCAAACAGTCTCTCCATGCTCAATGACTTGGCAACAACCAGGGCTCAAGTTACAACAAGAAGGAAAGGCGTGCTTGCCCTGTTTTTTTCCCTTCTACTTACCTAAAAACCCTTCAGTACTCTTTTTCTTTCCTACTCACATATAAAAGCAGGATGCTTGAGGTATTATGATCATGGAGAACAACAGATTATTTTCTTCGTCATCGTCGTCTTACCTGTGTTTTCTTTATGTCTCCTTGCAGACTTTTAGTATGAAAAAGAAAAACCCTCTTCCCAGACAATTATTCTGCAAAAATAAAAATAACAATAAGTGAGAGTGGAGGAAGAGGAAAATATAAGAAAAGAAGAAATGATGATCCTTTTTTTATTTCCAAATCACTCAGGTTGTTGTTGTCTACTATGGACGAAGGAAGAGGCTTTTTTCCTACTCTCTTTTCATAAGTATAAGTTTTAATTAACAGAGACCAATATTATTATAATCAAGATAATTTCGTAGACTATAACTACAAGGTGAAACATTTATGTATCTATCTATCTATCTATCTATCTATATGTATCTATCTATCTTATGTATGTATGTATGTTTCTATCTATCTAAATATCCATCTATCTATCTATCTATCTAATTATCTATCTATCTATCTATCTATCTTTCCATCTATCTATCTATCTATCTATCTATCTATCTATCTATCTATCTATCTATCTATCTATCTATCTATCTATCTATCTATCTATCTATATCTATCTATCTATCTATCTATCTATCTATCTTATGTATGTATGTATGTATCTATCTATCTATCTATCTATCTATCTATCTATCTATATCTATCTACTATCTATCTATCTATCTATCTATCTATCTATCTATCTATCTATCTATCTATCTATCTATCTATCTATCTATCTATCTACTATCTATCTATCTATCTATTATCTACTATCTATCTATCTATCTATCTATCTATCTATCTATCTATCTATCTATCTATCTATCTATCTATCTATCTATCTATCTATCTATCTATCTATCTATCTATCTATCTATCTATCTATCTATCTATCTATCTATCTAGCTATCTATCTATCTCTCTATCTATCTATCTATACATATATATATGTATATAATATATATAATATATATATATATATCTATATATATATATATATATATATTCTATATAAATATATATATATATATATATATTATAATAATATATATATCTATATTAAGAGATATATATATATATATATATAATTTATATATATATATATATAATAATATATATATATATATTATATATATATATATATATATATATATATATATATACAGGGCTGGGACTTCAAATTGTCGCGAAACCTACCAATGAATAAAAACATTCATAACTTGGTAAAAAATACATATATTTCAAAAATTCAAAAAATGGCAACTAAATTACATATTTGAGAAATATTTTATTCGATGTAGCTTCCATTTGCCTCAATAACGGCTTCCACACGGCTTCTAAAGCGAGCAGTGGCGGCTAAAATCTGAGGCTTGGGTATTGCCATGGCCTCCTTCCTGATGGTGTTGATCAGGGCAGTCTTGGTTGGGTGAGCGGCTCTGTTGGTCCTCGCCTCTAACACGCCCCAAAAGAAATAATCCATTGGATTTAGATCAGGTGAGCTTGGAGGCCAAATATCCTTTGAGATGAAATCGTAGCAGTTCTCAGCCAGCCATACTAGGGACTTCTTCGACACATGGCAGGGGGCACTGTCTTGCTGCCATACCCAAGGGCGATCCTTGGCAACTTTCTTGATCCATGGTAGCACAACTTCCTTCATTACAGTCAAATAGATTTCTGATGTGACCCTCAAACCCGTCTCAAAAATGTGGGGTGGCATGACATGGCCCTCACTTGAGATGACTTCAAACACCATGACTGTGGCTGGAAACTTAGTCTGCATCACTCGAGGTACATCCTGATGTCTCATTGCAATCCATCTGTTGTTTTGACGGTTGAATTTTTGGTCCTGACAAAAATTCTTTTCATCAGAGAAGAACCAAATCATGTTTGGTTCTTTGGGCTTCTTCAGTTTATTGAGAAGTTTTTTGGACTTGTTTAGTCTTTTCTCTCTCATCTTTTCAGACAAGAATTGCCCTGTCTGGAGCCTGTATGACTTGCAACGTAGGTCTTCAGAGATACATCTTGACATAGTTTTCCTGTCAACATCAAATTTTCTAGCCAGGCTAGCTATTGACATGCTGGGATCCCTAGAAATCTCGCTCTCCACCTTAGAGATGAAGTTTTCATCCCTGGCTTTCCTCCGGTCCTCTATCTCCTTCTCCTTTCTCTTGATGATGGCCCTGGGGTTCTCCTTGTCCACCTCCAACCTCTTCCTGATGCGCTGAACAAATCGTGCATTCAGCCCAAGGATATTACAAAGCTCCTTATTAGTCAATTTTCCTTGTGAGTTGATGAGAGCCATCACCAGTGCGCACCTTTTCTCCTCCTCATTAAACTCAACCGGCAAAAGCTCCTTGTATATGGATGACATCATGACAAAACTGGTACTGACAATTAAGCATTTATGTGGGAATATTTATATGATGGAATTTCGTCATGCTTTTAATTTCACCATGCTTTTTCTTGCAATTTCCTGTCGCGACAATTTGAAGTCCCAGCCCTGTATATATATATATATATATATCTCAGACAAGACTCACTGGCTTCATCAGGGGTGTCACGGGGAATATCGGCGATGAAGTACTTGGTCAGATTATCGCCTACCAAGTAAGACCCTACATGTAAAAGGCAAGGTGGAGATTGTAAAATCCGAAATTACTCAGTTCGGTAAAGTCGTTCACCTTCGTGTAGATCAAACAGCATTTAAGGATCTGCAAGCAAATGACTTTACATTAAAAGTGGCGTCTGCAGGGAAGGTTCGCTTCCAGGACCCTCAGCCGCGCCTATAATCCAAGAATGCGAAGAACCCTCAGAGAAAGAGGACAAGGGAGATAATTCTGAACCCAGTAACAATAGCCCTAGTCACAGACATCAAGTGTCATTGTTGATGATGGCGCAAACAATGTACGAAGGAAAATGTTGTCAACGAGGATGTGCGATCAAAAAGGTTCCTGAAGAGCGAGCGCCTGATTTGATATAACTCCTTCACTGGAAACAAAAAAAAATTGGAAATAAAAACTAGGGAAAAACTAAACCTCCTCGAAGTAAAAAACAGTCGACAATAGGTCAATTCTTCGAGGAGGTAGCCAAAATGGTTGATCCACCAACAAATAAACCAAAATGATTAGTTGTTCGTATATTAATACACAACATTCAAAAGCAGCCAACTCTGAACTCAAACTACGAGCATCTCAGATAACTCTAGTAACTGAGCCGTACCTCTCAAAGGTACAACCAAATGTCTTACTTATAGATCAAGCTTACACCGGCCATGGACTTTCCTCGCCACTTCAAATGGAAAAAGTCAACTGATGGAATGTGTAACGTCTGCATGGATCAACAGATGTCCAGCACTATCGTATGAAAGGCATGATTCATCGCAAGAAGAAGATGAAGTACTTCGTATTTTAATTAATGAAATGTAAAAAAATGAAGAAAATATATATATATATATTGATGAAAACTATACTATAAACTAGAACTAACATTTACTGTTGTAGCGCATATACTTTTGTGTGGTCGTGCTCTTTATTTTATGCATGTATTGTACTATATATTATGTCTTTGTAATATTGTATGTATATATGTATGTATACGGTAAACAATAATAAACCTTTAAACTAAAAATAATAATAATATATGTATATATATATATATCAACATATAATCACTTATATCTCCAGGAACTAAAAGTAAAAAGTAAATTAGCAGAAAGAATATTCGTTTTTGGGTTCTAATGTTCTCTTTTATAAATGTAGACAAATACAAAAAGTCTCTAAAATGTTCAGGGGATCACTTCATAGCCAACAGAATAATAGTATATTTAATAGTGTTACATTTATACATAATTATAGGGAGCTCGATAGCGGTGCGTGTTAAGGCGTGTTCAGTCTCAATGTTGGGGGTGCAGGTTCGAATACTCCCGAGAGGGGATGGTCATTTTTTGGTCTACCTCATTGATAAGATCCTAGGTTCTAGTGACTATATAATGCTATAATGCTTATTTATATCCTATCGGATGCAATTCTATCGAACCATATAGGCAAAAAAAAATAATACATAATTATGCCTTCAGATAATTTCTCAGGAGAACATGTAATTGTTAAACATAGAATTTATATAAAACCCCCCAAGTGCACGCAACTTTAAGAAATTAAAGGTGTAACTGACAAAATCCTCACTCCATATTCTACTCACAACGACTTTAAAATACTCCTCAAGCAATCAAAAGCCTCAAGTCATTTAGTATGTTCTTTCAAATACCAAGGCCATTTTTCAGAAAAGACTTGTTAATCCACTAGACTCCATTAGGTCATCGTAATATCCCTTCGGCACGCCATTTCGCTCTGAAATAAAGATATCCGTTGTGTCAGATACCCCATGAACTTAATCAGGCGAATGAAGGACCCTGATGACATACAATGAATCCATATTTTGTCGTATTAATCCGTTAAATTAAAGCACTCTCCAAAATATAGTTGAATGTAATCTCAATTTAATTTTAACTTCATTTATAAAGTCTTCTTTTAATAATGTTTGATTGTCAAAGCTTTTTATTATATGTATTTTTGATTATATTGATGGTTGTCAGTTTAAATAAAATGTTAAGTATATATCTCTTAAAAAAACCAATCTAAGCAAATGAAGTCGAAAAAAAATAATACAAACCATTAAATTAACTATAACTGTATGATCAGTTCATAATGATAAACGAGTATGATTATTTATTTTAAGAATCCGTGCTAGGGAGGGGGGGCTATATACATAATTACATTCTCAGAAGCCAAAAAGGCAGCTTATTTCCCTGAAGGACTGGCCTTTGACTATGGGAGGTGTGAATTGAGTTCTTTGATAACATATTAAAGTGATTTATAGTGCTTGTTTGACTCCTCTTTAAGAGAGACGTAGGAATATTTATGCTCACATGAGTCGATGCGGGCAATATTTAATTATTTTTAGGGAATGCCCATGACAGTGGATGTATATAAAAGCCACGCATCCATAAAATAGGTGTACAAATTAATGAAATAACGTTGAAAAATAGAACTGTTTTTCTCTTCCTTATTATTCTGCCCGGAGACATACTAAAATATGATTTTTATAGCGGTGACAAATGGGCCTTCATCACATGCGATTTCAAAAAAAAACATACACAGACAATTTTCTAATTTTGCTTCCAATGATTTATATAACATCCATTTATAGTTGGTCTGCTATCTATCTATATATAACATATATATGTGCTTTGAAATACATGCCTCGAGGTGATGGAATAGACAAAATAAATATTAAATATATCCATGCCTCAGAGTGTGAATTTACGTGAGGGCCTACATAACTTTAGTAGCCATCCTACCAGCCTCCTTTGTTCGACAGAGTGTTTGGTTCTTAACATACTTTAACTATGTTTGTACATGTTGTTTGCCAATGGAATGTTGTACACTGGCACCAGATTAAATTAAATTGAATTAGCCCACTCTTCTCTCTCTTTTTCGTATATATATATATATATATAAGAAACTAAGAATAATGGGTGCGATAGCCGTGCGTGTTAAGGCGTGTTCAACTCTCTTGTTGGGGGCGCAGGTTCGAATCCCGAGAGCGAATAATCATTTTTGGGCTACCTCATCTAGGTTCGATAGACTAATTTTAATGCTATAATGATCATTTATATGCTGTCGGATTCTATCGAACCATATAGGCAAAAAAAACCTAAGAAAATATTATTAGATTATACCATTGAAAATAATCAATCAATATTACTTTTAAAATAAATCACTATATCTTTAAATACTAAAAAATTTAGTTCAGTAATGGCATTCAATAATACAACTCAATAAAAAATCATTAAATACGGCTTAAACTATTTTCACTAATGGAAGGAATTTCATTTTTTTTCTTGGAATTCGTATTGATAGAGTAAATAACGAACTGAAGCAAAATATAAATCCTAGTATGCCATAATCTCTCTGCGACCAGTGCCTTATATTTAATGGAAGCAAAATTCAAAGATTTAGCTTTTGGTGAAGATTATTTTCCGGTTTTGATACCCACGAAGAGTATTAGTGTCTTTTCATCTAATTTATAGGCTATTGAGATATAAAGATGAAAGTCTTAATTGTAGTTCTTGGTGGTTCCTGAAACTACTAAAAATTATCCAGATTTCATCGTTTTTCCTTATTTTCAATTCAATATTTTCAATATCCCCCGTCATATAGAAGATATCTTATAAGTCAACAAATTGGTTTTTGAGATGAATGTTAATTAAGTATATCGATATTAGGCTTTTCAGTGCTTAATTATGGGTTGCGTGATATTTTAATTTATAAAAAATGTTCCGGTAGTTGTTACATACGGAAGAATTGTTGATATTTCTTACAATTTGGTTGTATGTAACTACCATAATCAATATATTTGGATAATAACTTCAGAAGGCTACTATGTAGGCATGTGCTACGCAAAAAGGAATGTTGTAAAAATATTCGTACGAAACAATATCATTTTATAATGCTTTTGATGACTAAAACTTATAGGAGAGTTTAAATTATCAACTGTTCAGCTCTCCCAGAGCAAATAATATTTTTAACTTCGATTCAATTACTGGGTGCAAATATATACGCTATTCAAACACATAACAAGAAAGTTTTTTAACAAGTTGTCATTAATATCAGATAATGACCATGAAATAATATTTTCATCCAGGATGTTAACGTCATCTCTCAATGTTAGGGGAAACACTTAATGCAATGCCTCCATTTGAGAAAACAAAGCTTAATGCCATGAATCTGACTGGATTGTTCGTCGTGTCAAGTCCTAACTACTCATTAACTCACCAAACCAAAGGTCGTTCAACTTATTCATAGTGGTCGACTGTGGAGGCTGAAAATGAACAGAATAACCTGGATCTTTGGATGCAAGTGGAACTTTTCACCCTGACAAGGAAATTCAAACCAAAGTTTTTGTTAGTCTTGTTGAAGTCCGCGTGGATCATGCCCATTGCATGGTTTATCAAGGACTGTGTGGTCAGACTCAATTTTAACAAATCCAAAATGGGGTTCCTGTCACCACGGGCTTTCTTTCTTCTTCATGTCCTTTCTCACTGTGTCGTAAACATCTTGCATATTAT
>CP045898.1:6635039-6664606 GCA_013387185.1 Caligus rogercresseyi | reverse complement strand
TCCTGACATAGTTTGTCTTCAAGCTATAAACGGGATGTTTCATCAACCTGTTCAAAAACTGTTCAATCTGCAACTGGGACGTTTTCATTCGTTCTTTACTGCAGGATCACGGAGGGCGTTCTAAACGTTTGTTTCGAAGAAGATCAGAGTGTTGAACGTGTTGAGGATTTTCTGAGTCTATTGATGGCATAACTGTTCAATTCGACACACAATGTGAGATTCTGTCTCATCAATGCATACGGCCCCAATGATCTGTGTACCGCCTTCTACCAACATTACACTGGTCAACAGCCAAAAAATCGTCAGGTTTCTCCGCTGATTTAGACTAATTTTAGTGTTTGTGTCCGGAACATCACATTGATTTTGCTCCATCAGTCAACTTTTGGAGATACAGCATAGGCCTACCTGACGAGCTATACATATTTTAATATCAGCGTTTTTGAGTTTCAATCATATTTTTCTTGAAAAATAGCGATCAATTCACAGACACGCATATACTATAATAATTTATTTGTGTTATCATAAATTTATGTGTATAAATAGGTTAGAATTTATTCAATATTTAATATATTTTTGTGTAATTTAGGCCGACGAGGGTTATAACTTTATCAAATTTGGTCATTTCTTCCCAGGATCCGTAGTGACAATATTGCCTCTTCGAGTCTCTCTCATATTCACATTACCTTTACACTCATTGCCTTGCCTTAATTAACTATGGGGCTCAGTGTCACGAACCTTTTGTTGACCGGAGAGAATATTGATCCCACGCTACACTTGAAGCTTGGGTTATGAACAGTTCACGCGCGCTCTCGACAAGGATGGGAGGTGCTTCAACTACCTGCCGAGCCTTTCCTCGACTGACCATGACAAGGTGAAAGCCGGCATTTTCGATGGCCCACATAACGGAAGATTCATAAAGAACACAGAGTTTCCAAACCTCCATGCACACGCTAGAGTGCGCCGATAAATCGTTTGTGCAGGTGGTGAACAACTTCCTGGAGAACACGAAAGCAGCAAAACCACGCAAGACTCATTAGCACCATGATAGAGGCCTTCCAAAACTCGGGGTGTTTGATGATATAAAATGCACTTCCTGTTCTCACACATGGAGAAGTTTCCTGAAGTCGGGCGCTGAGCGACGAGCAGGGAGAAAGGTTCCCATCAGGACATGCACCAAATGGAGGAGGTACCAGGGAGGTGGGCCGCAGTCATGATGGCGTGACTACTGCTGAAGCGAGACAACACAGCAGCTGCTCACCACATGGGATCGAAGAATCCGACTTATATGCCGTGAATTAGGAACTTCTGTGTCATGTAACGCACATTCTTATACTATATTATGATAATTTGCTTAGAAATTGATGGGCTCAAATAAAACTGATACATTTGGATACGTTGATTTTTATTTCTTGAGGCAATGGGAAAAAATCGTCAAGGGGTTTCTCAAATTTGTTTTTTTACAAAAATGATTTAAAAAAATTTCTGTAGCAAAAAACCTGTACCTGATTGAGCAAAACCAGGTCATTTTACGGACTCAAGCATCAAAATTAGTCTAATTCAGCAGAAACCCTGGACGATTTTCAAAAAATATTTTTTTGTTGCCTGTTTATTGACTCCAAACTTTTTAGACATCTTCCCACCATTATCATAGGAGACCTCAACGTTAATTTATATAAGATGTCTTCTAATTATCCCAACTTGCCTATTTTAAATTTTTTAATCGCAAAACTTAATCTTTTAGACGCTACTAAAAAACTTAGCCCCAATCAGCGAGTTTCGTGGAGAAAAGGTTCTTCAGCCTCTCGAATCGACTTGGCCTTGGTATCGCCAACTTTTATCAACAAATAAGAAAAGCTTTTTATAGACCCGAACCCTTCTCGGATCATCATATTTTAGAATAGAACTAAACTTTAGACAAAGGACAAATGCTTTTAAAATGCCGAAGTGGATTATAAAGGAGAAAATATTTATGACAAAACTTCGTCAAAACCTATCACAAGCCTTCAATCCCTCTCTTTCATCAGATCAAGCATCCTCAGTTTTTTCACGAGTGGTTCGGTACACCTCGTTGAAGTTTTTGCATGACCAGAGGGTTATAATGAAAGAAAATAAAGCAAAACTTAATCATCTACTTGAGAAAAATGCATGTTCATTAAAACGTTCACTTCGGAGGTGGTCAACACTTTTCGATTAGCGGAAGTTGTCGAGACTGAAATGAGTGACAAGGTGGCTGAGGAAGTAAGCCCTCTCAGACGGTTATCAACCATTCGGAGAAAAACTGAACACTCTGCGTCCGCAATTACAGCAATAATCCACGAAGGTAAAAAGATAACCAAATCCCAAGACGTATTGGACTTTTTCTACTCAAAATTTCAAGACATATTTCGCCATGATAGGACTAAGTTTCCCAAGAAGAAATTTGTAGCCCGCTCACAAATCTTCACTGTTGAGAAAATTACATCTTTCATCAAAGAAATTTAATGCACGGAAGGCGTCTGGTGTGGACGGAATCATTGGAGAAGTCTTCTCGCTTCTTCCTAATGAAATAGCGCCTTCCTTGTACGAATAGGAGAGTCCATGGAAATCAGAGGCAAGCTCCCTAAATTTTTCACTAAAGGAAGAATTGTCCTCATCCCAAAAAAGGGGAATGGATTGAATTTTAACAATTGGAGACCGATCACCGTTCTTAACCAATCCTACCGAATTTTGTCTGGAGTTTTGTCACAGGAAATGGAGTTAATACTCAACAAGAAGATTGGTATCCCTCAAAAAGGATTTTTTAAAAACAGAAAAATATCCGATGTGTCACGTAATATTCATGCAGCCATTGAATCTGTGAAAAATAGGAAAAAATTTGGGGCGGTGATTGGGATAGATTTTAAAAAAGCATTCGACTCTATTTTACATAGTCAAATTCTTAGGGCTGTTAAAAAACTTCTCCCTCGCCATTTTTTTAATCCAGTTCGTGCGCTTCTTTATAATGGATCCTCGACAATCACATTGGGTGGTTTGGAAAGCAAGTCTATTTTGCTTGAAAGAAGCTGTAGACAGGGCTGCCCTTCAGCCCCCTTTTATTCATCGCTGCTGTGGAAGAACTTGTGATTCAACTGTCACGTAAATACAGTGGATTCGGTGTTCAATTTCCCGATACCGACATCTGATTGACCTCTACGCAGACGACATTACATTGACAGTAGAAGCAAATTCGGAAGCGCAGCTAAAAAAAGAATCGAAATACTTTTGGGTTCTTTCGAAAAATTCAAGGAGAGGTCGGGTTTGGAACTAAATCGATCCAAGACTTTTATTCTGCCGATAGGGGAATGGGCTTTCAAAGAAGGGCATTGCGTAGGTCATTGCGCAGTCAAAAATAAAGTATCTATCTTGGTATTCAATGGGGACCGGAGGGGCTACATAGAAGTAACTGGGACATTATGTCCTCAACAATTAATAGTCGGTAGCTTTGTGGAGGAGTTTGGGCCTCCAAAAAAGAATAGACTTGTACAATCTCCACATCGTTCCGCTAGTTCTATATAAAGCCACAGCGTCTCCGGAGATAGCGGAAAGAGCTATGGCTGAAGAAGAAGTTTGGCTGTCAAAGCTTTTTCATAAAAACTACCTTCCCGCTATTAGGAGACCTAAGACGTTAATTGGGGGAGGACTGGCTCTTCTATCTCGGATAATTCCCAAATATATATCAAGGTATTTATTAATATTCTTGAAACCCCAGACAAGGAATGGAGGAGGACTGTAACGTACAATAGTCTATGTATGAGGTTAATGTTCGGAACTGATCTCACAAACGACTCCACCCAACGTATTTCCTCAATTTGGGCGGCAGCTCAGAGAATCATCTGGAAGTGTGAGCCCAATATCTCAGTGATTCAACAGTGGACATTATTCGAAAAAATCACTCAAGACCATATTTCTTCAAAAATTTGGGAGATTCGGCAGTTTTGGAGGAAAAAGCTTTGTCCAACAATGTTCTATCCGTCCACTCTGCTCTCTTTCTATACCCCTTTGATGACGGAAGGTTTAAATTCCCTCTAAGAGGGCTGCTGTAAATCACTTAATGCCCCGGCCATGGCACCTTAAAATGGTATTTTCCAATTCTAACGATGAAATTAAGGGGCTGACTGATTTATTTGTCATTTATTAAAACTTCCTGAAACATGGAGGCAAAGAATAAACCAGTCCTTAGTTGGAATCCATGACGGGAGAACATTCACCAGCCAACTTCAAATTTCTACCAATTGCATTATCTTTTCGGAGCATTGCAAGGATTGCGGTAGATTATACAGTGACACCTTACATGCCTTCGTGGATTGCCAGGCTGTCTCTATGTTGAAGAAATTCGTTTCTTTAAACGTCAGAGGTCTGGATAGTTGTGGGCAGGGATACATAAAGGCAATTGTGCTTTTTGGACTTCAAAAAAAAAAAGGACGTCGTTCCAATAACTCCAAGGCTATAGATTACGCCTTGTTGAACGCCAAAGCAAGGATTGCCAGTTCTTTAACAAAACGGGAGTGCGTGAAGCCAACGGACCTAAGAGCAATTTTGGTATCAGCTGCAGCCAGATATGCTGCATTTTCTCTCAAAATTCCGTCTGTTCGCAACGATTCGTGGACCATTGCTTCAGAGGAGATCAAGTTTTTCCCCTCAAGTTCACTATCTCATTTAAAGATTTTACGTCGCATTCTTAAAACTTCAAAATGATGTTTTTATAATAATTGATTATCGTTTTTAAAGTATATTCTGTGCATTTTTTATAGTTATTTTTATTATTTGATTATTTCAATCATTGTTAAATTGGTGTTGTTCTTCCCCGAAGTAATAATTTTAGACTACAATGTCTATTTATGTTTTGTTTTTTAACGTAATTACTTTGGAATTCTTTTAGAACTGAAATATATTTAAAAAAAAACGGAAAAAATGGCAAAGATTACCCATGATAATTTTTAAGAACTGATTTTAAAATGAAAGTGCGATGACATCACTGAAAGTATTCCTATGATTTGTTCTTTTTACGATGTTTAAATACTCAGCCGTAAGGAATAAAAAACGGAAAAATGGTAATGAATACCCAATGACAACTTTTTAAGGAACTGATTTTAATATGAAAAATCACATACGATGACATCACTGAAATTATTCGTGTGATTTTCCTTTTTACGATGTTAAAAATACCCAGCCTTAGGATACAAAAAGGAAAAAATGGCAATGAAGACCCATGACAACTGTTGAAGGAACTGATTTTAATATGAGATGTTACATGCAATGACATCACTGAAATTATTCGTGTGATTTCTTCTTTTTATGATGTTTAAAATACCCACCTTAGGGAACCAAACGGAAAAAAATGTAATGAGAGCTTATGACAACTTTTTAACGAACTGGTTTTGAATATGAAAAGTCACATGCGAGGATTTCACTGAAATTATTCGTGTGATTCCTTCTTTGGTGATTTTAAATACCCAACCGTAAGGAATACAAACGGAAAAAATGGTAATGAACACCCAATGACAACTGTTTGAAGGAACTGATTTTATATGAAAAGTCACATGCGATGACATCACTGAAATTATTCGTGTGATTTCTTCTTTTATGATGTTTAAATACCCAGCTTAAGAAATGGAAACGGAAAAATGGCAATGAAGACCAAAATGACGACTTTTTAAGGAAATTATTTTTTTACAAAAAATTGCACACGATGACATCACTAAAATTCTTCGTGTGAATTTTTTCATTCCAGACTATTTGTCAAGTTGGGAATCCCGGGCAGCGCCGGGTAAACATCCTAGTATATATATATATATTTATTAATTATATATATATATATATAATATGTATATTATATATAATTAGAATATTTATCATTGTATTTGTGCCATTTACTGGTCTATTACTTCATTGTAACAATATTATATAATTCACTTGGTCTAAATAGAGAAAAAATGATTCTGACGTTTTTAATACATATAATTTTATTTATGTTATAAAATTACATCATACAAAATAGATTCAACGAAAGCCTAATAAAAACAAAGATATTTGTATTATCGAACAATAACTTTAAAATTTGTGGAATACTCAAAGTGCATACTAATTCTTTACAATTAACAAAACAATTATCATGTGTGTAAATATCTCTTTTGAATACAAACGTATCAAATATAGCTAGTAATCATAATCAGCCGAGTTCTTACTTCAACTTCCAAATGCAAGATTGAGCAACCAATATATTGAAAATAGAGGCAAATAGAAAATGGTCTTTCTACCATCAGATCTCTCATTGTTGAAGTGTAGGCTTAAATAAGCATTCTATTGAAGAAAAAAGATTTTTGGCAAAAATTGTCTAGTAATACTTTGACGAAATATTGTTACTTTTTAAACATATTTGAATGACTACATTTTACCATCTATTTTTTTGTACCCAGGTACAATAAATTATTTCACTTATATTATATCAACATTACATTAAACATTTAAGAATACTAAAAAACTACATATATTAACAACGTCCTCAATAAAAGGTTCAAAGTATAGTAGTCAGTATTTATCGACATCCTTCGAAATATCCTAGCTTCGGTGGCCGTATTTAATGCTAACCTATATACCCGCATTTCCATCCTTCAACTAGGTAAAAAAAGTCATGACTCTTTTGTAAGAAAGTATTTCTTTACTCCATTAGCCCTTTTGTTTTCTTGTATCAGATGATGTTTACTAACAATCTTTACATAACAATAAGAAAGTACATCAATACTTGTGTACAACAAGATGTATGTTACTTTAAATATGGAAAAAATATAAGTTTCTTATAAAAGAATACATTTTAGGCAGACTTCAATTGGCTGATTCCGGCGAATAATACGAATATTATTTTGTTTTACTCCTCAATAATCCAAACAAGATCATCATCTGATACCAGTAACTAGAACTTGTTATTTGGAGTTATTTTTTATGATTAATAATTTGTAAAAATGATTATAATATTATTCAGTACTTTAATGATGTTCAATGACTTTGTGAAACAAAATAATCATATTTACCTTACTGCTATCGTTTTTTAAAGACGACAACAACTCACCAAAAAATAGGGGTGATGGCACTATAATGCATTTACCCTATATACCAATAGATAACTAATGGAGACATTATGTGTACTTGCGTTTAAACAATTATTCTGTATCATCAAACAAGTTCTTTTTTGAACATTTATATTAATTAATATTTTCTTTAATTTTATCTGCATAAGAACTTATTGCAAATAAAACATTAACAAAAAATACCAACAAGTATTTTTGATTACAACAAATATTCATGGTTATGTCCATGTTCTTGTAATGAAAGCGCCTTGACAGATTAGTTATTCATGTGGTTATCAATAATGCCAATGTGATAAAATAGTTAAAGTTCTTCTGCCCAAGTAGAAATTTTATTTTACTAGTATTTATTGGATGTCGTGTGGTGAACATTTTCAAAGATTTACTTTTACATAACTCACCTAATCTCCGTTGTGAAATGTTTGGAAAAGCTCTCTTTGGCCTCGGAAAGAACAACAAATCATTGAGTCTAAGGCACTTTAGTATTATAAACTCAAAGGCCTGTCAAAAACGTCCTTCACAACTCCTGCACCCTTCGATCTGAGAAATATATTTTTGTCGGCAGCGGCAGATTGGCATGTTTATCTTTGAAAATCCCTCTCGAAGAAAGACGAAGTGGATGTCTACCGGAAGAACATGATCTGTAACAAGTCTCTCCCTCCAAATCAAATTTGATATTTTTTGGTAACTTATAATCATTGGGATATGAAAATACTATATTGATACTATCACTCATTATTCTATATTATAACTCATTATTGTATTTATACTCTTATTGTATACTATCTCATTATTTTATACTATCACTCATTTTTATACCATTATGGAACTCATATTTTGCCATAATACTGGATGATGGAGCTTTTGATGTTCTATGATCAGGATTGGCGTATCAAAGACAAGGTAAAAGCTCTCATGCTCACATAGGCAAGTTTCTACCTTCTCTCCATTGGCCATGCTGCTCATATAAGGAACTTGTGAAAAAGAGAGCACTATTGGCATGCATTAAGTATCATCAGCATGATGGCTGCTTTGGTGAGCTAAAGGTGAATGCACTGTGCTTGGTCTTCATCTCTTCTGTTGAACGTTGAGGCGAGAGGCGATATCAACTGAGTATGAAAGCTGGGTCCATAAATCATTCAAGTGTACTCTTGTGTTCTGGTAAGGATGTCTTTGAGGCCTTTTGATGTTGGAAAGCCTGTTTATATATATCAATATTACTATTTTGCTTATGTGAAAAATTGATTATTCAAAATATCGTAGAGTCAATGAAAAAATAGATGTGTCATTTGAAATCCAAGCAAAAAAACATGGTAAAAAAGAGGGCCAACATGATTCCAGAAGCAGTCTACTTTTGTTTTTTTTGTTTACTGTAATTTATGCATAGCAATAAAAAATTCAGCAATAAAATATACATTAATACTCTAGTAAATATAAATCCTCTAATGGAAGACAATACAGAAATAACAAATCAAATGAATCAAAAATTACTATTTTTTTTAATATTTCAAATTATATTTGTAGTTTATTTATATTAATGAATTTTGTAATAAATTATTGATTTTAAAGTGGAATTATTTTGTAACTCAAAGTGGTTTGCTTATAGGTTTTTTTGCCGAATTAGTTATAAAAGAAAGATTGTTGACGCATAAATAAATCTACTTACCAAAGTCTTGGCGCCCATGCCTAAAATTTTGTGTCTGAAAGGTGCCAAGATAATATATAGAGTCCAAAACTTTATAAAAAATATATTTTACCAAGAGAAACTTTACATATTTTAAATGGAATTTCCCTCCTACAAACCGTAGTAGAAATCATCAGTCTGCAATATATTCGATCTGGTGATAGCCTGTATTTCTATGATTATACTATAATAGTTGAAAAGAATGCTAGCAGCATTTTCTTCGATTGTTTCGCGTTTCGTTTCAAGAGCTCTGTTAGGCATTCTGTATATTGAACGATCGTTCCGTGGAAAGAAATTAAATATTCTTTTAGGTTCACAAGCATGAAAAAATATTGTTTTAAATAAAATGAGCTTTAAAAACCATTTTTTACCTAATTTTCTTCTAAACAAACATGAAACCTTCTCTTGTATACTTGTGTATGGGTTTTATGTTTTTTATGCATCCTACTGTTATCCATGATTTTGAGAGGTGTTTGATAAAATACAATGTTATTATTTGAATTATTTATTTCTCTTCTTTGTCCTTGACTATTCCAACTACAAATAAAGTATTTATTTTGTCGTTTACTTAAAAGAGTAAGTAATATTCTTCAATATTTGATATATGTTTTATTCATGTGTCCTCGTTATGTCCTCAAATCATAAAGAAGAATCCCTTCTCGGATTCAAGACAGAAATGGCTCTGATACAGGCGTGCAACTTCATCTCTCTTCATGAGTAAATCGAAGATCCATTCAGAAGATCACTATGCCACTGTGTGGGAGAGAGAAGGAGACCTCGTTCCACTTTTTCTATTTCTGCCCGATCATTGTCCCTGTTGTTAAGTCAGTAGAGGAAAAATACAAAGGACATACGGTGAACACCTTGAACCCCCTGACTGGCTAATGCAACGTCCCCCAATTATGAAAACGCTTTTCAATAGAGTTCATAATTTCCCAGGTTCAAGGCGTTCTGTACGCCTCGCGGGTCAAGGGGAACCCTCTCCCTATAGGATGGACAAATTTGTGGAGAGATACATCTCCCTCCTAGACCGAATCAATTATTAATGTGCATCATCCATCCTTTCCGGAACGATATATTTTGTATAGATGTTTAAGATAATCATATTAATAGATATTATGTCCCTTTGTCGGAGTCACAATTATGTCAATTGTTTTGTTTTACGTAAGTTTAATTGAAATGAATGTAATATGTGAATAAATTTTAAAAAATGTGTTTTAATACATCAATTTATTTGTAACTTTTATTGGTATTTATTTGTACTATATGGAATTTTGCATTATTTTTTTCGGAAGTATTTAGTAGTATTGACTATTATTTGATTAATAGTATACTTGACATGAAATCATATATATATATATATATATAGTTGAGTTTCGACATGAATTTTGTTTAATCAAAAAGTGTAAGCTTATAGGTAGTCCCCACCTCAAAAAACTTAATCTGGTATTATAATTATAAATCAATTAATGTTTACGAGTGGCCTACATGTTATAATATACATACGCGATAAAACAACAGAACCCTGTAACATTGAGGTATCTGTTTTTGAAAGCACCATATGTATATTTCTTGAATTTTTCTAGAGCTTTTTTTATTACAATATATATAAAATACTTGATATTGTTGTTCTCTGCATTTACTTCTTGCGAAAATAGGTGCCTTTCCTAGGATGAAGCGAGACATATGTCCATTAAAATATGTTCACTCTCTGATTTTTCAAAAAGATATCTGATTTTCACTCGTTTTTCTACATTTACAAAAATGAGAGTTCCCATTCTGATACTTGTAGGCATGGACATGTATCTTGACGACGTTGTGTTTTTTTATAATTAGCATCGGATTTTTTTATGATGTGTTTCATTATTGTTGGTTGTTTAGTATCGGTGACGCAATGGCATGTTAAAGGCATTATCAATTGTTTTCTTCATAACTGTAATTTGGAGATACATGGACACACTGTCTGCTGCTGCTGTTTAGATTATCTTTAAGTTCATTTCGTACATTTCTTAAGTTGAATTAAATCTTTTTACTCAATTTTATCCCTAACAGACAACAACAAAAATATTTTTTCAAAAGAGATAAAGTTTTTTGTACAATATTACTAGTTTTTAGTATTTTTAATCAGTCTTTTGAGACTGGAAATGATACTTCTGGTGCATAAGATACTCAAGATTTAACTAAAACCACTGAGTTTAGCCAAAAATTTCTTTTTTATGAAATCACTTGGATTGGATATTCTAAAGACGTTAAATAATATTTCAATAAATAATGATATTAAAAAACTCTTAAATTGTATCTTCATAAATATGTAGTTTTATCCTCTCTCTCTTTTTCTAATAATAAATGATGACCTTGTTTCGATTACAAGTTGATTGAAAGTACGTTATCGTTTATTGGTAGGCTTGACAAATGACAAAACAAACAGAGTTGAAGCCTTGGTAAGGTTTTTTTGGGGGAAGTACTTATTTGGAAGCCTTGATTACCTTTTGATTGATTGGATGACCTTCTTCTGCTTCATAAATGTGGAATCACTTTTTATTTCTCCTCTCTCTCTTCAATGTGAACCCTGATGAGCTTTCACAAAAGACAAAAAAAAACACATAACCATTACTCCTAAGTAGAAGGATAGAGTGACGTAAAATATTCGATTGGCGGAAAATCCAACAAAATAATGAATTCGTATGACTGATAGGGATTATATATATATATTTTTTTTATAACTTTATTTCTCAATTTTAGTTTTACAATCTTGTTATGTTTATACATATATCAGTTAGGGAGAACAAACACTGGTAAGAACGTAATAGGCTTAATGTACATGAACATAAAAATAAGAAGAACAACCAACATGGCGTGCTTCAGGGGCTATGTTTCACGATAAAATTTAATATGGGGTAAAACTTTCAGGGAGAGGATTTTTTGCAATTTTTGCAGTAAAATAATTTTTCATTTTCGTGGGGGTCTATATAAAAATAAACAAACTGTTTCGACCTTGTAGAATAGTAGCTCTTTGCTCCTGCTCTCAAAACTAATTATATTATCTTTTTTGCTCTAAAAATCCTCTTCTTCCCTTATGTACATCTACTCTTGCACAACTCTTTGTGTACATCTGTTTTGAATTTTAACCTTGCTAAGGATGTCAGTCACAAGAAAACATTCTCTGTCAAACTAGTCTTCATTGGTGAATAAATAATCTCTTTACTGAATAACTCGCTTTATACGTTATTTCAGCTCCCCATTCGGTACATACTCGTACAGACCTTAAGGATAAATTAAAAAGAGTAAAAAATAAATGTTTTATTTGGTATAAATTTTATCTATGGTTGGGCACTCGAATAAAAAATGTTTTGATGTTTCTAAAGAATGCTTACAGAAAAGCACATCCTTTCTTCTTGCGTTTTTTCATGCACACTGCCCAAAGACAGCGTGTTTGTGATAATTCTATTTTCAGCCAGAATAGCGTATGATTTAAGTCACTTGTGTAAGATGTCTAATCACCGTCTCCGCTGGTGAAGGAATGTTGTATAAATCCTTTCGTATCTCTATTTGCTTTAAATACTGCTTGTCCTGCCTTTTTTAAGTAAACCCATTCTCAGGGTCCTATTCTTCACCCCTCCCAGAAGCCATAAAATCTATTTCTCGGACCAAATTCTCTCTTCCTAAAACTTATCGTATTTAAAATTCTCTCCCTTTCTAAAACCTCACTAAGTGTAAATTATTTCCTTTATTAAAATTTCCCCCAGAAAGGATATTTTCCTTCTGATAGATGTATCAGCAATGCAAACTAGTCTATCATTCCCCTGAACTGGCTCTTGCCATTTCATTTTTTCTAATATTAAATGGGATATCTCTCTGTTGACATCTTTGTTTTCCAGCCAGAAGAAACTAATCTCTTTGGACCTCTCAAGGACGTCAAGGGGACCTTTCCCTTTTTCTGTGTAACCCAAAATAGTTGACGATTTTTTGTCCAAATCTAACGCATCATTATCGAGAAATCGTAAAAAACTATTTTTGCACATAAAATAAATGTCCGGAAAACTAATTTTCCGGAAATTACCCAAGGATCTGAAGTCCACCTTAAGCCCACAAAGTCATACACAAAAACCGTATAAATATGACATGGTAATTTAAGAACAAAAAAGGCTTTAGAAAATTAAATAAACTATCAACCATATATTTTCCATAAGTGTCCGGCACCACTAAAACATTCCCTCAGTCCCAAAGATAATAGATAATACAAGATGCGCAGAACGCAATGTTTAGATTCTTCTGATTAGAAAAGAAAAACTGAAACGTCACACATGACTCCACATGAGCGATTTGTTATGATTTGTGGCATAAAAATAAATATATATTCTCTTTCTTTTCTCTCATTATCTTTCTGTCTGTTTGATAGAAAGGACATACTACTTTTATGGACTAGTGAAAAATATAAATAATCAAACCTTTTCAGATGTTAATACATTGGCTGAGTTTCGGCCTGAAAATTGAAAGTCTAATGCAAATAGCATATTATTAAACCAATTTCATTTTTTTCTGAAAAACATGTGAATGTAGTTACACAGAGTCATAAAAATCTTATTTTATATGAAGTTATATACGAGGTTGTGTGGGTTCATCGATATTAGTGCACCATATTAATATTTATTCTTGTAATTTTTTAGCTGGTGTAGGTTTTAGATATACAAGCAAATCGTCTCTGTGATGAGGTCACAATTTTCTAATTTTTATTATTGGAAATATCCCTCTTTGTTTACATGAGTTCTACCCCCCCCCCCCCCTGCCTCAGTCCTCCTTAAAATTATAGGGAGTGTATTTGTTATATTTTCATTTGTAGTTTCTTAGATAGTATTGACATTAATAAAAAGTTGAAGACATGCATTATTGAATCCACTAGCTTAAAAACACAATATTTACGTTCTGCATTTATATATATGCATATATCAGTTATATATGTATATATGAAGTCAGGTGTAAAAACTGTTTGGTTTTCTTCGTGGCCGAAGCTTGAACATTAGGGTTGAGAAATGGTAGTTATAACCCTTGTTTCGATTTGCATTATGATATATTAAACTATAATCTAAGGCAATAACTTATTTTCTACCAGTGGTTGCCGCGTGCGATGAAATGAGCGATAAACGATAATTATCGCTGAGGTCAAACCTTTATCGTTATCGTTTATCGCAAAGTTTTCTAAAATTACCGCTCATTCACTTATCGTTAGTCCCAAAAAATGAGGAACGATAAACGATAAATTCAAAGACGACTTTTGTAAAAATACAAAAAAAATCTAAAGGAATTTTTTGAAATACTCTTTTCTACATAAAAATAAAAAGTTGACACTTTTTTCGGAGATTTTTTTTCTAAAAAAAACAACGTCGTCACTTTTTATGTAGATTCATTTCTAAAAAAAACGCCTTCAACTTATTTTGGAGATTCTTTTCTAAAAAAAAACGTTGTCACTTTTTTTTGGAGATTCTTGTCCAAAAAAAAAGTTGTCATTTTATTTGGGCATTCTTTTCATAAAAAAAAACACGTCATCAACTTTTTTTTGAGATTCTTTTCTAAAAAACGTTATTTTTTGGAATTTTTTATCGCTATCGTTTATCGCTTACCGCAGGTTGGGTTTTGAAATTTTTTACCGTTTATTGTTTATCGCAAGTTGAGAAAAAAGTTATCGTTTTATCGTTATCGCAAGTTGAAAAAAAAGTTATTGCAGAAACCACCTTATTTAATTATCCTTTTTATCACAACTCAAATAGATTTTTGTAAGGTTATAACTGTTTTTACTTAAATAAAATATTTTTGTATTTGCAATTTTTTCCATACATTAGTTTCAAACAATTTTATAATATGGTAAACCACTATCTAAAGCAAAAAAATGTTTTTGGACCATATTTACTACTCCCCTATTCATTGAACAATTGCTCATTCGTCGCATTGGATTGTTTTCGATTAAATCATATATTTATACATTTTGAATGTTTTTGAACTAAAACATGGTTTCAATGTTATAGTAAACCATTATCAAAAGGGGAAAAGATGGCTTGACCTAATTTACCATGTTCTTTTTTCGAAACTTTAGATTTCAGAAATTTCTAGAGAACTAACTGTCAATACTATTTTCTCATGATATATTGCGCACCCTCCGACCTGGTGCAGTTCCTTCTAAACTTCAGCACCCTTGTGTGCATCTATTACGCAATCCAGAGCGGTTCTCTGTACGAGTTTTCCTCCAGGAAAGTTAAAATACCACACTCATAACCGGTATTACTGTTGGTAACATTGCATCACTGTTGTGGTTGCAACTAAAGAGTTAAAGTAAAGTAGCGCATGCATAACATAAAATTCTTCCTTTTTCCCCAAAAGGAATTGGCCAAAATTTTAGTTCTTCTTTAGTCCGTAAGGGGCGCTTTGATGCAAAGCTCTTTGAAAATAAGGAATGGAAGTAAGGAATGGAATCACGCACCATGTTGTAATGATTTGATATATTTGAAATCATCAAACTTAATCCTTTAAACCGATTTTAAACCGATTGTGTCGTAATTTCATGGACTAGCGACATCTAACGTTAAAGAAAATAACAATATTTGGCCATTTTTTTTGGTTTACTTTTTCCTTGCATGCGCTACTTTAATTAACGCTTCAGTTGCAACAGTCTTGTATCTTGGTGATTCTTAAATAGAATACATGCATATTCACTCTGACAACAAGTTATACATATATAAAGAAAACATAGTATGTTACGGACTAAAAGAGTTTTATTATCTATGTATGAGTTAGAGAACTAGCATCCTTGATTATATTTCATAAACAAAATATCAGCTTTTTATTTATTAATTCTTTCGTTTTTATTGACAACTTAAATGATATTTAGAAAGTATTCATTAAGTAATAGAGCGTCTACGTATATAGAATAAAAGTATATAAAACGATACTTTCTCATATAAATTCACAAATAAGATTTTGGTATTGTATATATATATATATATTATGTCTGCTTAATTTATAGAAAACCCCGATTCAAGCGTAATTTAATGCCATTTAAAGACTATCTGTCTAGTATAATGATTTATTTAACGATAAGGAAAACAATATTATGTGGTTACGCCCTTTAAAAAAACATATACCAGCATGGTAAATTACTCATCCCATATAAATATTTATTTTATTCCTTAGCCGTTGATGCAATATAAATATAGATTCTCTAAATCTTTAAATAAGTATCAAATAAGTCATTGACATTTTAAGGAAAAATGAATATATTTTTCCCATTTAACAATCGATATCAATTGATGGTTCTGAGAAGAGATAAATCTCATTTCATTTTTAGAAAGTATCCTATTTCTTTCACTCGGTAAAAAGGGTTTTTTGTGCAAGAAACAAGGAGCTTGCAAAACTGTAATACCTTTATCAAAGTTTACTCAGATGAATGTACATATGTGTTGTACTGAAATACAATATGTTTTGTAGTTCATTGTTCCAATGAGCTTGCACATCTATAATGGTATTTTTAATTCCTTTAATTGTATGTAGAAATAGTATGATTTACGCTGGGCAACGGCATTCAGTCAAATTTGTATATTGATTTGTTACAACTCAATAAGCTGTAACTGAATAAGTGACTTTTTTGAATTAATTGATATTTTTGTATACGAAAACTGACCAACTTCTTTTATTTTGAACGCAACCGAAACTCTGAAGCAAACTATGAGACAAATTATAAATACATACATATTAATTTTATTTTGTTATTGTATAAAAGTTGATGTGCTCTGTCCCTGAGCATTGCAAAAAGGGTAAAGTTCGTATCACATCTAGGCTTTCATCATTATTTACTTACATAGTGTATCTAAGCTTTTAAATGGATGAACTGATAAAATAACGATTTATTTAAGGAATACTTAAACCATAAATATTAAAAATTAAAAGGTTTATATTAAGCATTTAAAGGCTTATAAACACAATCAGAGTTGTACTACATAATAATGTATCTTCTATGAACCATGATTATATCAATTTCTGCAAACACCGGCTTAGCTTCTAAGCTTCGTCAATCTTTCACTAATCAGGCATAAAAAAAATTCGTGACGTCAACGGTAAAAAGGTGTACTTTTTCTTTGGTATTTATTAATTTCTGTTTAAGAATCAGGTATTCAATAGTAAATGAATTAATCCAACAAAAAATGATTTACGGCTTTTACATGAAGCATTAAACATTTATTGTATATTTATACATTATATCTGGTAAGGTTCCCCTTTCTTGGATGTCTTATGAAGTATTTTAATGTGTATGGAAAAAAAAAACGAATACTTTTTATAATAATGTATAATGATACTATGTGGAAACAAACTCTTTTATTTATTATTATATTATACATAAGCGTAGGGTAGATGTTTGGTTTGGGGGGGCAGCATTCAATTTGCCCGAATTTTACACAAGAACTGTTAAATCAGTGAAAGAATTATCGAATGAAGAAAACTACTTAAATTAATATTTTTTATAGTAATTTCATACTATTCATAAAAATATTTTATTTTGTTATACTTCAAAATCCGGTTGCTTTTTATTTCATTTTTTTCTTCAACTGAAATGCCCGAATACCTCAACCAATTTGCCCGAATTTGAGAACTCACCCGAATTTTTTTTTTTTTGGGGGGGCAGGTGCCCCCTGTCTCCTACGCCTATGTTTATCTTATATATATTATATATCACATATCAGACTTCGACTACTGAATGTAAATCGTATTCGATTCGATTGTCCTTTCTTATAAGCTGTCCGATATTAAATGCCATATGAAGAAGTCACAGAGCAGATACATAATAAGTTTATCTCTCTTTCTTATCTCCTCTACCGAATATTGATCGATTCTGTAATATATAATAAAATCTACCGAATACCGATATCGATCGGTAGAAGGTATATACCGAACTGAACCGCGGTAGATTTTTCTACCGAATCCCAGCTCTGATATATATCATTTTTACTACAAAAAAACAATCAAAGACAAAATCAAGTCAGTAATTTAAAGAAAATAACAAACAAACAATTACCTGCTTTACTTAGAAAAAAAGACTGGGAAGTATTAACTGCAAAATTTAATTACCACGCAATAAAAAGCCGATCTTTCAGATGATGGTAATGTTAAAAATAGATCCGTTTGAATAAGTTTGATAATTTTGATTATTAAAATTAAAGTTTTTTTTCTAGATACATCACGTGGATTATTTTATAATAACCCATCCCAAATTTCATTTTTACGCATCTGTTGATTAATGTTGTATCTTTTTGGAAAAAAAGCTTAGTTATTAAGATATTGATAAATTCAGCTAATTTAAAATTCTTTATGTTATTACTTCTGAAAAAAACAACTCATTTTTACTTCAAGGTATGGTTTTTGCAACAGCTCAAGTTTTATTTTTCTTATAATATTTAAGCAAAAAAGCGTCAAAATAGCCCATCCCAATGATATTCATTAATCATATTGTTGTATCATTTTAGTGCCCATAAAAAATATTTCTTTTGACAAGTTTTATTATCTTATATTTTATTTTATAATACTCTATCACTGTTCATTCATTTGATTTTTTAAATCTGCCTTTAAAGATAGTTCAGAAAACTTTATTTTACGATTATAAATAACTTTCATTAGCCAATCCAGGACATTTATCCCTCAGACCCTCAAATGCCAAATCCTCATAAAATATCTTTCATTTTTTATTCACATGCTGAGAAAAAGATGATTAAAATCATATTTATGCCATTTCCCGACAAAGAATAATAAATAATTTTTGAGCGTCTGTAATGCCAAGGTTATATAAAAATAATCATTTTTTAGTCATTTTTGTATGCTTTTTTTGGGAAGGGCAAAAACCGTCTTCCTCAAATAATTTACTCGCCCAAGTAATAAAGGTTTACCTATGTAGAGCTATGACATGGGCGTTAGACCGAAGTACTTACTAGATGCGATATTGAATTTGAGAGTGATAATCAAAAAATCCTATTGAATTTTCTAATCTTTTCTTGGGCACCACCCAATTTTGAACAACATCTACGTGTAAAATGAATATGTGTTAACCACTCCATATCATTATCTAAATGTCTGGTGAATTGTGTTCACAAGCGATATATAGTAATCATAATTGAATACTATTGCTTCATCACTAATCGCATATGTAATGAACCTTAAAAAGTCGATAATATAATTCAAATATTTTATTAAATAATCTGGTAAATCCTTTACAAAAAAAACATCTTAATATTTCGAATGCCTATAAATTTTTAAAATCAATGAAGCGTTTTGATTTCAGACATAGCATTATTACCTAATCTTGGCCATCAAACTGTTGCTAAAACATACAGACCTTCAACAATTCCATCTAACTAATAATGATTTAAATTATATGTCTTTTTAAAATGCCAAAATGTGAAAGTGGAAATAAATAAAGGAAAAAATAAGGAGAGTCATGGTGCTTAACTATCATTCAGTTAGATTAGAAGTCTAAGCCAATCATGAAGCAATCACTATAAACACTTTGCAGCTAACACAGGTTTTATTGTATACAACACCCCGCCGTTTCATAATGTATAAACTTAGGTTCCGAATATTTTTCGTGTGACGTCACGTCTGCCAAAAAACATAAACAAATCACTTTTACTATATATAACATCCCTACTCAAATTATCATTAGTGCATCTTACTCTTACAAAAAATGGCTTCAATTAATTTAAAAAAAGCAAAAAGACAGTGTGCAGTTGCTGTTTGTCCTTCATTGGATCCCAATGCTCACAATGTAAAATGCTGCATAATTAGCTCCTTGGTTGAGGTTTATGTCGAAGGGTGGGGTTGTACAACTAAATTTGCATTATTTAGAGGTTATAAGGAAATGTGAACAATTTTTTTCAATAATGTTATATGAAATGGAAGGGGTTGACAACCTTATAAAAGAGTTTAAAAATCATGTCAAAGGCGCCGTCGGATATATTGAAGTATTTAATAAATATCTAAAATTCGTGTATTTCTCCAAATAAAATATGAAAAAAATCGCCTTCAAGAGCACAAAAGCTAGTCATAAAAAAGTTTAAGAGAGAGGGCAAAAATGAAACAGTGGATTAATAAAAATGCTCCAACAAATTATATACTTCTTTTAAATATTCTTTCTAATATATTTATGTAATATATGATTATAAACAGTAGTTTGTTTTGTTATAATTTATAAATTATTTACTTTTTTCTAAATATGTCTTTGTAATAATATTTGTGTAATATATTTATAAACAGTATTTGTTATAATTTATTTCGTTGTTTTTATGTGTTTTATCATATAATGATTGAAGAGTTTGCTTTTTCATGAAATATTTTGGATAATTTCAGCAACTTTAAATCATCAAAATTTATGAGTACAATTTTTTTAAATATTTTTCCATTTGTAATAGAACTTGAATAATTATTCTTCTATGCTCTAAATGCTAAATTCGATTATATTTAACATATTTTCTTATAAAATAGACCCTCTTTTGGCATATGTGACATCATGCTCATGAGGTAGGTTGCGTGGCCATGTATTTTTTACTCTCATTGGTTAAAAATGGTTCTTCTTACTTTTAACTTATCTTGATTGTATAGCAATGTCTTACGTATTCCCAAATATATTATTTAACTTATTTAACCAAAAGGGTGACAAGTCTTTTATATAATTTTTACTTCTTTACATATGTGTACATTTAAAATACTAAAGTATATATATATATATATATATATGATATATATATTATATATATTTATATACATATATCTATAGTGTGTGTATAGAGAGAGAGAGAGAGATATGATATTTTATTTATTTTTATGCATAATGAAAACATTTGTCTAAATTAGGAACCTTTACAATGTCAGGGGTGTCTAGCCCAAAAATGTATATTTAGTTTCTTCTTGCCTTTAGGTGATGATGAGAATTCCCATGAATGACTTTGTAAGAATCAAAGGCATTTGTATTTGGTGATACAATGAATTGCCTTAGTGCAATAGGAGAAGTGTGACAATTCCTTTCCTTCAATTTGTAGTTATCACATATTCGACGATAACTTTTATCCCAACAAAAAGTTTTAGAGCTTGCAATCAGTGCAGGCCCGGCTCTAACCACTTTGGTGCCCTAGGCAAGATTTTATGTGGCGCCCCCCCCCCCCCATGCATCGCAGTAAATTCCACTGCTAGTGTACATATACTCACAAGAAACTGAATATCGTTGTTCTAGATATTGTTTTATTTAAATAAAGAAATAGCACATTTAAAAAACTAAGAAAAGAATTAAGGAAACAAATACAACAAATAAACTAAATGTATTAAATATAACAAAAATAGCTCATTTAAAGTATTAGATTTAAATACTCCTAAAATATAAACTGTAAACAATTGAAATAAATTAACGTATTAATACAATATAAATAAGACACTGCACAATAAAGAAACCAGTGTGCACTGTTTTTTACAAAGATTTAAATAAAAATATACAATAAATATATAAAAAGGTGATCTTATAATGACCTCTCGTGGTTTATTTTTTTGGTATGCTTTAGCTTAAACTATTTTAAAACAACAAAACCACCTCCTCAATCTCACATAACCTCCTACAGATTTACTCTCCTGGTCTTTCTTGCAGCAAAGTCATCTATAATATCATCATATGATAACTGATTTGAGACCACATGGTTTATGCTTATAATGCCAAGTCCACTGAGACGTTCTTGCATCATGGTAGATCTAAGATACGTTTTTATCAGTTTGAGCTTAGAGAAGCTTCTTTCAGCAGCAGCCACTGTAACAGGAAGAGTGGCAGAGATTCTCAAGGCAACCCACATGTTAGGATAAATTTCGACCAGCTTCTTCTCATGCAGGAAGGTCAAAAGTTCCATATTTGTCATTTTCTTTGATGGCAATGGTGGGAAATTCTGCATTTCCTTTGCAAGTTCTGTGCCATCAATATCTGGCTGGCTGTCATGGGTCAAAGCGGTACTTAGAGTTTGACACTTCAGTAGCAGGTCCTCTTCTCCTAAGTTGGGGAAATCGAGGAGCACACCAAAGATTCTATTCACTTCTCCAAGATTCTGAAATCTTTCATCTAGTGAGGAGATGGCCGTATCCATGACCATATTAAAAAATGTGGTTTCCATTTTTCGTAGTGCATCATGGATGTGTTCATCTGGAGAATCATAGCTAAAGTGCTTTTTTGTGGTTCTCAAACGTTTTTGTTTGAGTTTAGCCTCCACGTTCATCTCTTCGCACATCTCCTTTGCAGTTGTCTGTGCATCAGAAAATCCAGTGTTTCTGTAACTTGTGAGGGAATCTCTGGTTTTCTTCAGCAAGTCGACAGCTACATCAAACTGCATGGAGGGTGACTGCATTAGTTTACTGACATACTGGATCTTGCTGAGAATGTCGTACCATATAACTGTACAAATACAAAAGCGATAGGATCCAATCTCCTCAGCCAAAGACTGGGCTTCAACTCTCACCACAGGGTCTGCAGTTGTTTCCCTCACTTCCAGAAGAGCCTCCCTGACTTGACCAGCTTGATACCTTACTGCTTCAATACTTTTTATTCTGCTTTCCCATCTGGTCTCGGCCCATGACTTTAGAGTTATTTTAACATATTTTAGGAGGACATCCCACCTATGGGTGGAGGCTGAGAAGAGCTTAAATAACTTTGTTAAATGCCCAAAGTAGCCAAGGGCATCTGGCGAGCTTTTTGCAGCATCAGCTACTACCAGATTTAAAGTGTGGGCACCACATGGGACAAAAAAAGCTCTTGAGTTCAGCTGAAGCAACTTTGCCTGAACACCTTTATTTTCCCCCTCATATTGGCACCGTTGTCATAGGATTGGCCTCTACAGTCCTCAAATGGGATGTTAAGTTCCTCTAACCTTTTTAGGATTAGAGATGACAAATGATCTCCAGTTGACTGCTCTGCAACAAGAAAGCCTAAGAAATGCTCCTTAACTTTAGGTATGTCTTCTTGTGACACTATCCTGATTATGGCAGAGAGCTGTTCCTTATGACTCAGATCAGGGGTACAATCTAAAATAATAGAGAAATATTTTGATCTTTTGATATCCTTCACAATATGTTCTATTATTTTTGAACTGATGGAGTCTATCAGTTCATTTTGTATTGTCTTTCCAAGATAATGAACATGGCTGCCAGCTCCATTTTCCACCCTACTAACATGCTGCTTCATCACTGGATCAAATTTGGCCATAAGCTCCACCTCTTTCAAAAAAATTCCATTGTCTGGTTGATTTAATGTGTCTTTGGAACCCCTAAACGACATGTTTCTCTCAGCTAAAGACTTAATTATTGCCACCAATCGATGTAGAACATCACGCCACATTTTTCTCTCAGCCTCAGCAAGTGTCATCTCTTGTTTATCTATTGTGAACCCTTTCGCAATACGGACCTCCAAGTCCTTCCATGTTGCCATGTGAGCATTGTGTTCCTGGCTATCCTCATGGACCTTGAGCAAGTGACTTGCATTTTTCCAGTCCTTTAGTCCTTCCCTATTCAGTTTGTACTCTCGTTTAGAAAAAAGTTTGCAGCAGTAGCAGTGCAAGCTATCATCTTTTTTAGAGTACATAAGCCAGCTCCTTCTGACTTTTTCTCCATTGACTAAGAGTCTGTTAAAATGGTCATGTTGACATCTTCGCCCGTCCTTTTGTTTAGGGAATGTGAAGCTGTTTTCTATTTGAAATGGACCACTGTGAACCAACTCTATTCGTACCTTATCAGTTAGAGGAGATGGCCAGTCAGCCGGATCTATTGGAGTAGCAGAATGTGGGCTTGAAGCTGCTGCATCACTGCTGGGTTGTGTTGCTGAGGTGGAGATGGAGGCAACAGGAAGAGTGCTTAATGAGGCTGCTTCACTACTGGGTTGTGTTGCTGAGGTGGAGGCGACAGGAGGAGCACTTGATGCTGTATCATCACTGCTGCCTTGCGCTGCTGAGGTGGAGGCGACAGCAGGACTTGCAAGGGTGGGACTGAGGAATCTCAGCAGTGCATCTGGAGAGAGAAGATGAGTCTAATAATAAACACTTGATTTCAAGAATAAAATAATATAATGACAATTATAGACAATATGAACTAACACAACAAACATATAGGCTTACAACTATAATATGTTATAGAAAGGAGAGGGAAATTAATAGCATTTTGATTAACTATTACAAACTGGGAAAACGTGAGCCAAACAGATGTCAGAATATAAACAAATTTAACATTGTCACGGCTGCTGAACAAATCTAATATTTGCACATTTACCTGAGGATGGTAAGGTGGTAGTAGTTACATTAATATTAGTTCCTTCCATAACATAAGAATCAATGTTCTGCAACAGAAAATAATATGACATCATCTTTACTGTAAAATTACCTCTTTCTTTGTCGCGTTTTTCATCCTCTTCTTTTCTTTTTTTCCTCCCCTGGGCACCAGACAGTTTGGGACGTTTTGACATGTTTAGAGTTTGTTTACGTATCAAAAACGACCATCCACCCAAGTAAACTACAAAAAGTGACTGATACTGCAGACGGGGAAAATGACTTCACAATTTCGTTTTTTAGCAAATGTTGACGCATATATTATAAAATTAGGGTGAATTTCTACACAGATAATTCTCGGCATTAATGGGTTAAATTCTATACATCCTTAAAACAAGTTATTGGAGTAAACTTTGGATAATTATCAACCCTAATGGAATCTGTTCGGGATCTTAGAAAATATCATTATTTTATATACTACTACCTATAAGCTTTGCTAAACAGTTAAATTGGCGCCCCCTGGATGGACGGTGCCCTTAGCATTTGCCTATACTGCCTATGGTACGGGCCGGCCCTGAATCAGTGAAATACCATCAATAGATCAGAATTATTAACGGAGCAGGAAAAAACGTCGAATTCCCAAGCCTGATCATGACCAATTATTTCATTGAAAGGTATTTTTGGCTTATTGTGTACGACGATGATATTGCATCCGTTTTATTATGAATACGTATTATTGAATTTTTGTCTATAAGCAATAATTTTTTTATGAAGCGAATCAATATTAACCCTCTCTTGTCAGAACTCGAACCTACGCCAGCATGTTTTTTGTCCATAAGCCTAAATAGTTTTCAATGAGGCTGATCAATTCCCAATTCTCGGGATTCGAACCTTCGCCCTCCACATTCAAAGTTAAGTACGTTGATAATGAATTTACGCTCTCCCTAAATTACAATGACTCCCAACGATTTTCAGGCTGAATATACACCTATTTATATCACCAATTTTGGATTTTACTTTACTCAAAAACGATGTGACGCTCAATTCAAATCCCGTAATCATACAACTTCAATACCTTTTTCCTTCTTATTAGAATCAAGCGTTTATTCAAGAGACGAAAAAGGCTCTGTTTTAAATTCATGATTCATGTCAAGAAAAACTGTTTATTTTATTTTACTTCTAAAAATATATTTCAGAAAGCATAGAGAAAATAAAATTAAAAAGAAAGTTTTTTAACGAATTTCATTTGGACGCGTTATTTGCCTAATTACCTGTTACAAAGGAATAATCTACTACCGTTTGAAACAAGTAGCTTGGTGTAAAAATAACTGCTCCTTGAAGAACAGACACGAGAAGATGTAATGAAGTACACCTCCATTGATGAGACAAACCATGACTTTTTCTTTTTAATTTTATTGTTTATACTAACTATATTTCTTTAAATAGATTTCAAAAATGACTCAACAGAATCAAAGAGAGTTTCTAAGCGTATTTTAGCATTTGGTTGATTTTAAAAACGTCGTTGATCATCTCACCCACGGAAATTAACATTTAATATACACTTTTTCGTAATAAAATAAGGTAGATTTATATATTGAACCGTTTTGGGGGAGGGTTTTCTAACGTAAGTTTGAAACAAGAAAAAATGAGGCAAGTCGTTAAGTGGATGATGTTTTGAGTATTAACCCGGAACAAAGTATTTTTAAACATACAATAATCACCTTTTTCGTTTTAAAGAGGCAATCAGCAAATATATAAATATCGTGTCAAAAATAAGCATAAAAGTCTGCTTGCAGAGATTATTATTCAAAAAAAATTAAACAAAGGAATACGAATATACATATTACAATATGATAAAATCTTAAAAACAATAAAAAATACAATATAAAAATCATCATATATTCAAAACTAATGACATATAAGGCACACCTTAAATAAGTCACAGAGTCATTTTTGCATTACATGGAGTAGAGTACCAACTCTGGAATCGTTGTTAAGGAGCATTAAAAATATAATATATATTCACTTTGTCGCTCCGAATATTAAAAATAAACTTTAGCAATTATATAAACAATTTGCACTCCCATAGAATCATATAAATCTTTAAAAAGAAGAAAAACATTGTGTTTTATGCAAATTCTGTAAATAAAGTTATAAATATTAGGTTGAGTCATAAAGTAGAACTCGGAATTTCCATCAAATCATAAAAATACTTCGAAATCAGTAAACATAATCCCCACCTACTGCAATGACGTCTCGGCAATGGTTCCGGAGCTTTCGGAGATGGTTCGTCTTCGCTGACCCTCTTCATCGCCCGCTGTACGATCAGTGGGGCGTCTTCGTGGCCCCCAAACTCGTAATTCCGGAACAGGTACTTCAACTTCCGGAACAGGTATCGGTCGCAGAGGTTCATATGAGACTCCAAATAGTCCTCCCCCTGGTCATGGAACAGCTTCAGAAGGTTCTGACAGCACTTCACTCGCTACCTCTTGTTGGTATCATAGAGCTGGTGGGGGACGAGTACACTTAGGACGTTTCGGAGTCCAAGATCATCCGTCAAAAGCTTGGAAATGGTTTTCTGTAGTAGAAAAACCTCGGCGGCAACCTGTCGAGTGGTCATCCGGGGGTATGAAAGGATGATGATGATACTCGATCAAGCGCTTCACAGCGGCAATCGTCTCCGGTGTCCTCATCTCCCAGGGTCTTCCTGATGACGTATTCTTTTTCAGAGCAAAACTGATATTATCGAAGTCTTTTCTCCATCTCTTGATGGTGGAATGACCAGGGAAGGTAGAAATGAGTTCCCCGTGGATCTCGTTGACTGTCTTGGCAAGCTTGATCCGGAACAAGAAAGTCGGGTGTATCCATTTGCAGCGGCGAGTGGGGTAACAGATAGAAATAGTGCGAGCGTTTACTATTATACCACCTGAGTGGCGCCACATAGTTGCTTCCCACACACAAATTTGCGATTAGAACGCTCTCTTTGGAATTGTTGAGCTATCTTGTTTACATTTCGAAATAATGAACCTAGCTCATTTTTGTGCCTCAGCCTAATATTAAAATATTCCTATTCAATCATTGAGTTTTTATAAAGTACAATGGTATAAGTCCCTAAAATATTTGGATATTTACCTATATTTACATAGTTAAACCACCTTCGGATCACATTGGATTACAGACATGTTTTTCATGATACAACGACAATTATTCTACGTCTTACTATTTATTTGGATCTGTATTTAATATATACATCTGTTCAAAATAGTATAAAGAATCTGATATGAGAGTTTTGACATAGTATGCTGTTTTTAAGAGGTATAGTGTTATTGCTTTTAACCCGGCCCAAAATAATTTCCACGGTACAATGTCACGTGGCAAACCAGTATGGTTGAAAATACTGATCTAAATCATCATTAACATAAAATAATACACCAAAGGAATAACGAAGAATGCAAAAGGCTTTGGTTGATTGTACGATTTAAAAAGATTATTAAGATTTCACTAAAAGTATATTTACAGTAAACATACTTTCTGTTTCTTAAAAAAGGTCAATAAAACAAGCTAAGCGAATTCTTGAGATACGCCCTTGGGAATGTGTACTCTTCCCATACATATATACTTGTGCATTCCTTCAATGGTTAAAACATGATATTTCAACCTCTAAGTTTTTGAATTAATTTGTAAAAAATATTTCCCGGATTAGGTTTTGTAAAAAGAAATTTAAAATATGAAACGAAATTGCGCCAAAATCTACAACACATTTAGTCCTATAATCAGTAGGAAAGATCGTATCCTTACACTTTATATGTATAGAGTGAAATATACAAATAAATTAACAAATACTTTCGACTATGCATATATAGTACATATACTCAAGGGCATATTAATTCTTTCGATGTATAATGCTAAAGAAAATCCATCATAATCAAATTTAAGATAAATACTTTTAATGTTCCCAGACTGCATGTTTATATCTATTTATTTAGGTATCTCCTCTCATCAAAGATGACAGCCATGCACAATCATGCTTCCAACAGCTCAAGCAATATAATTGAAAGCCTAAAATTGGTCTTCACGTATGCCTGACTCTCAGCCCATCTTTGCTTAAGATAAAATTCTCATGAATAAATTGAGGTGTTTTTTGAAAATAATAATGATATTTAATATTTTTTTTCTATAATTACACAGCAGCTAATTTAATACAGCAATAGGAAGACAAATGAATATTTTAATATCTGTCAAAATCTTTGAAAAGCAGATAAATTTTAATAAAGATTAAGTTGGACTCTGTTGGACTCTCTCATACAATATCTGAGGCCATATGAAGGACATGAAAAAACAAACTATAAAGCCTTCACGGAACTCAATGAAGCCATCAAGGAAAAAATAGTAGTCCTTATCGACTTAATTCGAGCCTCACCTCCAGAAATACACAGAACTAAATGAAGACAATTTAAAACAATCTCTCCTTTAATTGCAGAAAAGGCTATATTGGAGGAAGATGTTTGGCTTCTCAAACTTTTCCATCGACGCTATCGTCCTACTCTAAAACGACCTAAAATCAAATTGAGGAGGTCTATCTCTATTATCTCAGATTATTCCAAGAATCTAAATTAAAGTTTTCAATGACATCACTAGGAATCCGGATAGAGAATGGAGGTCTAATATAACAAATAATGATTTGTATGTTCGTCTTCTATATGGAACAGATCTAACGAATGAACAAACTGCGAGGCTTTCTGAGACTTGGGGTGCAGCGCAACAAGTTATATGGAGATGGGTCCCTAACTTTAAAAGTGACTGCACTGTGGTCATCATTCGAAAGCACACCAAAAAAAGTACTTTTTCAAAATTCTTGATAGCCCTCCAGATTGGAAGAAAAATCGATCAGTTATAAATTTTAAGTCTGCATCATACATCACCCGATAGTCCTTTCGGGACGGCCGCTTTCGATTTCACTTGGAAAAGAGCAGCTCATTTGCATACACCTCCCTGTCCAAGGCACCTCCAAATATCATCGTTAAGCTTCTATGAGGAAGCCGAGTCTATTGCCAACGTCCATTTGAAAATGCTTTCTCTTTCAGAAGACTGGAGATCAAGGATACTCAAATCTCCTCTCGGGAATTTATAACGGTAAAAAGTTCACGGCTCAGTTGCAGATTTCTGCTGGTTGTATATCTTTCGATTTCCATTGTCTTAATTGTGGCAAACTCTAAAACGACGTTGAAACATTTGTGATTGACCGTTGTCACAATTTTAACAAAGTTTCTGTTATTCAAACGTGAAGGGACTTAAGACCAACGACGACAAGTATACCAAAGCAACGATCCTATTCGATCTCTTAAAGAAAAAAGGACACAATCCCATAAAAGTCAGGCAATGGAGTTTGCTCTGTCAAATCCAAAGCCTACATGCGAGTTTTTTGACAAAAAAAGAAACATAAAACCGTCTATTCTTCGGTCCGTGATGATC
>CP045898.1:6622164-6634939 GCA_013387185.1 Caligus rogercresseyi | reverse complement strand
GATTTTTGAGAATGTTAATTAATTTTTTTTTGTACGGACGTACAACTTTATTAATCATATGAGTGTATTAATCAACATGTGTAAAAATAAGAAAACAAATCATCCCTTAAAATCGCTAAAATATAACATAAACGTAAGAAACTCATCATGATAATTATAATTAAAAAAGAAAAAAAAACAATCAATCATCAAGGGGGGCTTCTAAAATTTTATCCACAAATTTATCAAAATTATCAGGCAGTGGCGTTTTAGTGCATCTAAATTTATATAGGGCGTTTGTTATTTTTGTTACTATAAAAATAATTTCAGTTTGATGGGGGCCCATATATAAAAAAAAAAAAATTATTGCTTTGTAAAATAATATCATATTTTAGAAATATTGCTAAAGCTATCTTTTCCCGAATTGGTCTAGTAGCAATACATTTAACAAGAAAGTGGTCTGTGGTCTCTATATTTTCCTTACAGAAGAAGCAAAGTCTTTCATCTTTTGTTTTCCCATATAAGCTTCCCGTGGTCAAAGTATTGGTGATTATTTTATATTTTATCCAATATAGTGAAAAGTCAAATCTAAGGTTGGATAAGCCCTCAATAATTTTATTCATTTTAGCATTCACGTTCTCTCTGTCTTTGTGACGCTCGATCTGCTTTAAATATTTATTTTTAGTTATCTCATTAAGTTGTAAATTACGTAGATTTTTATTGTTAAAAAAAAATAGAAAACCAAAGAAACATTTCTTGGGCCAATCGGTCTACATTTAAAACTAATATTTTTTAAAACTCTTCGTATCTCCAGTGTTTCGTTAAAACATGTGTATTTGGTAAATTCATATATCTCACCGATAAAGTTTTTTTTTCTTTATAGAGGTCTCTCGAAGGAAGTCTAGTCTGTTATTATTTTTGTTGGCTCTTGCCACCCCATAAGAGGAAGAATCTTAGAAGCCAATTCCTCACTAACATTTGCCACACTCTCCCAAATGGGCTTACTGTCTTTAAGTATTCAATGAGCCTCGAGGGGCCCTTTCCCCTAACTGAGTTGAAATCAAGACTTCTCTCCTCTTCCAGTTTACTTACCAATATTTTGGTCCACGAAGTGTCTGTATGAACAATTCTCTTAAACCAGGAAAATAATATGGTCTTCCATATGGTTCGTATAGAAAGGAGTCCAACCCCCCATTTTTTTGGGAATGTTAATTAAAGTTCATCGATATTAGCATTTCAATGCTTAATAATGGGTTGCGTGATATTTTAATTTATAAAAAATGTTCCGGTAGTTGTTACAATAAGGAAGAATTATAGTTATTTCCTTACAAATTTGGTTGTATGTAACTACCATAAATTAATATATTTGCATAATAATTTCAGAAGGGATACTATATAGGCATGTGCTACGCAAAAAGGAATTTTTTGTAAAAATATTTGTACAAACCAAATCATTTTTGAAAGGCTTTTGATGACTAAAACTTATAGGAGAGTTAAAATTATCAACTGTTCAGCTCTCCTAGAGCAAAATAATATTTTTAACTTCGATTCAATTACTGGGTGCAAATATATATGCTATTCAAACACATAACAAGAAGGTTTTAACGAGTGTCATTAATATCATATAATGACCATGAAATAATATTTTTATCCAGGATGTTAAACGTCATCTCTCCAATTAGGGAACCACTTAATGCAATTGCCTCCATTTGAGACAACAAAGCTTAATGCCATGAATCTGACTGGATGTTTCGTAGTTGTCAAGTCCTTAACTAACTCATTAACTCCACCAAAACCAAAAGGCGTATTCAACTCTAAATGCTTGGGGCGCAAGTTCGAATTCCGATAGGGGATGGTCATTTTTTGGTCTACCTCATTGATAAGATCCTAGGTTTGATAGATTATTTTACACGCTATAATGATTATTAAATCCAGTCGGAAGCAATTCTATCGAATCATATAGGCAAAAACAACAAATCAGTCGTTCAACTACTTCATGTGTGGGTCGTCTGTGGAGGTTATTTGCTTCCTGAAAATGAATATGAAGGGGACTTGTTCAGGATTATTGGATCCTTTGGATTCAGTGTGAGCAATGACCTTTTCAACCTGAGAAGGGAATTCGCACCAAAGTTTTTTTAGTCTGTTGAATACCGCAAGGATCCACTCTATGCCCTGCATTGGTCAGACTCAATTTTTAACAAATCCAAAATGGTTTCCTGTCACACGGGGGGTTTATTTCCTCTTAATGTCCTTTCTTACTTTTCGTTACCGTCTTGCTATCTGATAGCTATTTTGTAAAAGATTACTACACACTGGTAAGAAGAGCAGGGATTCGGTTGACACGTTCCATGTAATTTTAAATCAAAGTGATAATGAATATGGAACTTGATATAAAAGTAATTGTTCATTTGTTCGTTTGCTTAACAATATTTGTCAAGATCTTTATTTAAAATTGTATAGCATAGAAGTAACATTAATAAAGTATAAGAAAGTTGGTTGAATTGCAATAATTCGACCTCTTGGATAGCGGGAAGTAATGAAGAGTTAGGAGTCCTCTTTTTTGGAATGCTAAATAAAAATGGTGCATGACACTGTGTAAGAAGAAAAAAATAATGTTTAATTTATAAATTTGCTTAGAAGTTGTGATGAAAAGGCCGTTAATAAAAGTATGTATGATATTATTAAAATGATTCTGCAAATTAGTGCAAGGGTTTTAAAATAAAAGCCATGGTAGATATTTGGAATTGAGCAATATATTTTCTAAATGGCATTAATTCCCGACAGAGAATCTTTAATCCTCCAAACCAATCAACTTGCAGATTAAGGTTTGCATCAATCATGTAGTGCAGGTACTAGGCATGTACCTCTTCTATTAGGAGAGAGGCACAAGCTTCAAATGCCGTGGACAAGGAATAAGATGTAAGAAGCAAGCATTTTTTTTAGGGAACATCGAATTTTCTGCAACTCAGTGTGGAGTTTCATGAATAATAAGATATTGAGAGGAAAAAATCACTTTCTCGAAGGCTTCACATTCCAAATTTCTGTTTACTTAGTTAATTTGAAGAAAGCCTTATTTTTCACATTTTGAGTGATTTGTAACTGCATCCCATATAGTTAAAAGTAGGTTGTTTTCGCATAGAGATATAACGATATAGAGAGCTTTTGGACTCGTCAGAGAATACGGCATTTGTCAAGAATATAGCTGAACGATTTTTCTCTGCTATTGGAGGGAAGAGAAATACGTAATTATGTTATGTTTATATTCTATGATTCTATCCCTATGATCAGCTTAGGATGACGTCGTATCAATACTTTGTTTATAGTGGACACACAGAAACAATAGAACGCTGTTCTCGGCTATTGAAGGAATCAGCTCTTATATCTTTATATCTCTATGGTTTCTAAAGCAGAACTAAAAAAAGAAAAAGTGTACAATGGAGAATTTGATGCTACTCGAGATGTGGTTTTTTGATTAAGTCATTAAAACTATTATGAGCACATTTGGTAATACTTTAGGCGAGAAGAACTAAATCACCACAGAGAAGCTAAACTTGTCTTTTCAGTGTATCAATATAAGTTTTCTGAAAAAGGGTGTTAACCCAACTCTCCTCCTCTTGATGACTTTATCTGTTAAAGTCGGTAAAAATTATGTCTATAATAATCTCAAAGGAACAATAAAACAGTTGGTAATGATAAATTCTAGATTGAAGATTAAAATTTCTCTATCATATGTAAAATTATTTTAAAAATACACGTCTTCACGGAGTTCCAATTTTTGGCTGCTTCGTCATTTCTATCAATTCATTGGATTTTTATCTTTTTATTTATTGGGCAGTCGATAGCTCCCATATCGTTTCCGAAAACCAGGAGCGAGAGGTATCATTGCAGTTTTATTTCTTTTAACAGTATACCTGAGGGTTTTCCAATTGAGCAAGATGTAATAAAATGAATTCAATTATTTTTTAAAGCTGATCCTCAGACTTGGATTCTATTTACAGAGTTACTTCATCCGCCTACAAATCAATAATATGCCATGTGTTGTCTATTAAAACTCCTAAGTCTCGTATTGTTTTCAAATAGATCTTCTATTGACATACAATAAGAAGAATTGCCATGGGTATACTTGTCTACAACTATTGGAGAGTCGTACAGGAGAACTTTCTATAGCGTTGAGAGAAATGGAGGAATCTCCATTGGCAAGAGGGCCCTTATTGTATTGAAAAGATGACTAGAATATTTTTCTTTGCCATTTTAAAAATATAAAGATGTGAAATTATGTCAAAGGCTTTTCGGAGGTCAAATGCTTTAATGACTCCTTACGATTGTCTGGGTGGCAATACAGTCCATAGTACAACAAATATCTCCAACAACAATACTAGCTTTACTCTCCAATCTTCAACGAGTGCGAGGGGCTCTTGTAATACTGCCCCTTTTCCTTGAAGTACTTGGACAGCATCTCAAGCGGTATAGGTATAAGCTCTACGGTTGATAGAGACAAAAAGTGTCCTAGCTCAGCATGCCAAATGCATATTTCAATCAATTGCCAAATGATTCCCATCTCATTTATGTGTGTGTAATCGAGTATATTTGCCATTGGGCATATTAGTTACATTGTAAACTAGTCTAAAAAAATATATAAATAAAAACAGTAAAAGTATGTTTAAAAGAAAAACTAAGAACAAATAAAATAAAATATAGCATGGATTATGTGGGCACGCTGCGCCAATGGCCCTAGCTGCGGTCCTGGCAGCGTGAAGGGTCGTGTCCGACCTCAAAGCCTTATACATGTTCCACACCGATATTGCGTGGCATGCAAAGGTAGCGTCTCTCTTCCGAGTGGATACGCTACTGGAGTGGTGGACCTCATGGGCCTCCTCGGGATGGGGAAGACGAAGTCACCAACCAGGTTCCTGGCACCGCCACTCCCGTCGTTGGAGTAAAAGCATTCCAGGTCTCCAGGGCCACTGCCTTGGCGGCCACCTCGTTGAGGGAGGGAAGGCCTGCTCTCTCAAGGAGGTCACCGACGTGGATGTGATCCTGTCTTTTGCATCCAACGATGCTCCTGGCGGCGTCATTTATGGCGACCTGTATCGCCCTGTGTGCGGCATTTGGCCCCTTGCACTCATTATCGAGTCTAGGAATGGTCACAGCCGCGGCAGTGTAAGAGATTTTGCCAATCATCAATCCCTTGGCCAGCTGCCGTAGGTATTTTCTCTTGGTAAGTGAAAGGGAAGCCTAGAGATGAGTGCAGCCCGCTTTGCTGCTGCCTTAGCGACGTTGATGTTGTGAGGTACTGTCGTGAATCCAGTGTCAAATTTGACCCCAAGAAACTCAATTTCGTCGGATGGGTGCACCTCGACGCCCCCAACGTTGATGGTGAAGACCGCAACATCCTTTTTCTTGGCGTTGCCCCGATCATGAGCGGGTCTTGGCGACGTTAAGGACGAGGCCGTCCCCCCCGCGAATCTGGAGAAAGCGTCTGCCCTTGACTCCAAAAGGGACCGACTCCCTCAAGAGAGTCACCATGTGGATGAAGGGTCACAGCGATATTACTGGCAAGGAAGTGGCTGACATGCTTCTAAAGAGAGGGGATGCAAATGATTATCCTTTATCATATTTCAAGAGGGTGTTTCAAACTTTTATGAGGAAAAGTGGCAGACCATTTGGTTCAATCTTACACATTGGCACCAAAGTCGTACAGTGATGGACTACTTCAATTCATGTCGAACATCGCCTTGCCAAAAAACACTACTAAGTTATGCACCATTCTATCAGTCCATTTTTCTGTGGTTTGGTGAGCAGACGAGAATCCTCTACATTTAGCTCGTGACTGTCCTAAGTTGAGCTCGAAAGAAGCGTCTTCCTGGATTCGGACGAAAATGTTGGGGAGAAAATATTTCTAAAGTCCACTAGTTTTTGGTAAATTCAGCAATCGGGAAATGTCTCGACTTTGCGCCATCCTTGGATGTCGATCAGGACGGAACGCAATCGATGACTGCAGAGGAATTCGTTGTGATGAAACCATTGTGAATTGACATATTTTTTCTAAAAATGATATTTTGGATAGGTAGAAATAAAAAAATAAAAAAATATAACTTTTCGTTCCTTTTGGAATCCCTTTTGATGGGGGCCAATATTCTTATAAAAAATAGCTTCTAAATTATCTAAATCAATATCAGCCAGAATGCAGTAAGACTCATTTAAAATTGGTATGGGAACATTATCTGCTTTTTAGATATACGGCTCCTTCCTCTTCCATGGATAAACAATTACCCATTAGAACAGAACAATTCTTCATGAAATATATGAGAACAAATTTTCCACCAAATCCATTAAGATAATTGTTTGTTTGAATTTACCCTTTATATATTTATTTATAGACTCAATGGAGAACAGAAAGGCAAAAGGATTGAGCGTCTTTAAGGGTGGCCTGAAAGTCATAACAAAAACAATATAAATCAGTATGCATATTACCTTTATAAACAATTTTATTCATTTTAAAATTTGGCCCGATTATTCTTTATATTTATAATGCGATAAAGTGGGTCATTTTCTACTGCTTTTTTCCTGTCAAACTGTTCCTATATAATGTCCAATAATCAGGCTTGTTGATCGGAGTTTTTTCTGATCGGCGATCAATAGCGATATAGCGATATTTGATCGCTGATCGCAGTATCGCAAAAGGTCCTGAGCTTTATATCTTTGATCGTAAGAAAATCACAAAAATAGCGATCCGATCAATTTGTATAAAATAACTTAAAAAGAAAAAATATTTGTAATAAGGATTTTTGAGACAACCCTTTACATTTCTTAAAACCTAACTAGCTGTCACATTAACCAAAATCCATTCCAATAACTAATATTTGTTTAGAAAACAAAAAATACAGACTAATACTTATGGAAAAAGCCAGTGTGTGCTATCCTGATATATTTTTATCCTAAAATATACAGACAGGCGACTATGTAGAAGTAATTGTTTTGGAGCTCATAGGCTATCGGAAACATTTATTCTTGCCTCTTCGGTCTTATTATATGCAGACATATGTCAATTGTGGAGTCAGAGTGTTGGAGCTCATAGGCTATGAGAAACAATCATTCTGATATTTTTGTCCTAAAATATACAGACAGGCGCCTATGGAGAAGTCGTTATTTTGGAGCTCATAGGCTATGGGAAACAATCATTCCATTGCCATATAAAGTTAAATACTTATAAAGGTTTTACTATATATACATTTAAATTTTTACTTAGAATTAGTATTACATAGGTAATTTTTTTGTTGATCGCAATTAAATTGATCGCTGATCGGAAAAATCCCTGATCGTTATATATCGCTATATCGCAAAGAATTTCTGATCGCTATTTTTGATCGGATCGCTATTTTTTTCCTGATCGCTCACAAGCCTGCCAATAATCGATACAAACTTACACTGTCTGCAATATATTATTTCCATAATAGAGAACCATTTTTATAATTATATACTTATTATATATTTTAGTCTGAAATTCGGGAGTATTATTTCTATGTTGCCTAATAAACGTCTTTGTAGATTGACGTGCTCAAAACGAGAGGGTGAAGACTGCCTAATTTGCGCTATGCGATTTATTATATAATGGACTAGATTTGAATTGAACGAGCTAGAAAACTCAGGCTTTTGTAAAATCTATTTAGGAAAATGAATCATTCGTGGCGAAGATGAAATAAAAGTTGAATGATTTGGTGGTCCAAAGATGGTTCCAGAAGATGATTATTTTAAATTTCACTCTGCAAAACCTCTTAACTGGCTTGTAATTTCATAATAGATGAATTTTATAAATATTACTTGACTAATGGTATTTCTAAAGTAAATATACATAAAAAGTGCAAAAACACGTAGATATTAATTGTTTAACATTTATGGTTTGAAATTTAAATTTGAAATCACATTGGAAACTAAATAATATATATTAAAATGCTGTAAAACTCGACTTATAAACAACCAATATATAGAGTTTTGTTTGTCTATAATATAGACTGTCTTGATTAATGTTAAAACGATGTGATTTGAAAATGATTATTTGCATTTATCTTAATCCATTCTCATTAGATAATCTCCCAATTAGGTTTCGAATGACGTCGATAAAAAGTTATTTTTACATTCATGAAAGATGGATAGTCCTTGATGTACATGTAAGAGCAACAACTTATGTTTGCTCATACTGATTTGTGGTTAAATATAGAAGTTAAAACCATAGCTGTCATGACTAAATTGTGATACTTAAAAACGTTATACTAGAAGTAATTTTCTTATTTTGTACAAATGTTTGCAATATTAATATGACAATTGCTATACTTAATAAATGATTTGTAAATACATCACTGTTTATATTAATCGTTAAGTAGAATATAGATTAGTTAAAAGTCTTCCATCTTTCTTCGTGAAAACTTATTGACGAGTTTTATAAAGATTTTATTGTTTCGTTACAAAACATTATTATTTCATAATCACATAACCCTAGTTTATATTTGAACTGTCTTCAATACACAAATATCTTTTAAAATTGAATAATTGAATTAGCATACAGGGTGACCTGAAAAACGGGCCTATATATGATTCAATTCTCTCAAGCTTGATCATAATGAATTTAGGCTTTTTTTCACCTGCCTAGTTTATCATGTGTAAAACATTTATCCTGGACTTTATATATACATATATTATCTATTTGATATATCTCTAAGAATATATAGAATATATATATTTATATATATCTCAAATAATAATATATATAAAAATAAATATATAAGTAATAAACATATTTTATACTAAAATCTAAACAAGAAGTATATCAATAAAACATATCATAAGGGTAACTATTTAAAATATTTCATATATTTTTTCATAATTTTAAAATATTCTTTTGATTTTGAAGAATAAAATTTGATGACGTTCCCCGCAAGAACCCATGAATCCTCGGAGACGGAGGAGATCTTGAGAGTGAGGGCGGCGTATCGGGCGGCAGCAGAGATCATCACGGACCGAAGAATAGACGGTTTATTGTTTCTTTTTTTGTCAAACAACTCGCTATGTAGGCTTTGGAGTTTGACAGAGCAAACTCCATTGCCTGACTTTTATGGGAATTGTGTCCTTTTTTCTTTAAGAGATCGAATAGATCGTTGCTTTGGTATACTTGTCGTCGTTGGTCTTAGTCCCTTCACGTTGAATAACAGAAACTTTGTTAAAATTGTGACAAACGGGCAATCCACAAATGCATGTTCAACGTCGTTTTAGAGTTTGCCACAATTAAGAAGGAAATCGAAAGATATACAACCAGCAGAATCTGCAACTGAGCCGTGAACTTTTTACCGTTATAAATTCCAGAGAGAGATTTGAGTATCCTTGATCTCCAGTCTTCTGAAAGAGAAAGCTTTTTAAATGGACGTTGGCAATAGACTCGGCTTCCTCATAGAAGCTTAACGATGACATTTTGAGGTGCCATGGACAGGGAGGTGTATGCAAATGAGCTGCTCTTTCCAAGTGAAATCGAAAGCGTCCGTCCCGAAGGACTATCGGGTGATGTATGATGCAGACTTAAATTTTATAACTGATCGATTTTTCTTCCAATCCTGGAGGGCTATCAAGAATTTTGAAAAAGTCTTTTTTTTGGTGTGCTTTCGAATGATGACACAGTGCAGTCACTTGTTAAAGTTTTTTTTTAAAGAGAACTTTATTCGTTTAGGGTAGTTACATATAGCATTATAATAAATAAACCTTATAGTTTAAAATTAAAACCCTAAACTAAAGCCAATCTACTAACAAATTTATCTAAAATAATACAAAAACAATACAAATACTTCACAACGATTGTAGGCATCTACTAAAAAGGTTTATGGATATTTAAATATCTAGAACAGCAAAAAACAAAGTTACAAAAGCATTCGGCTCCTTCCAACCCGATCCTTGGAAACTTTCATATCTTCTCATGGTGTCGGTGATGACAAAGGTTAAGATTGCCACCCATTTTCGGTTTCTCTCGAACCCAAATATCTGAAGAGATCTCCACTAAGTACTCAGGATATCCATGGCGGCAGATTGAAGATTGGAAACATGAGGCGAGGCATATTATCACTAACACAGGGATCTCAAGAAAAATCCACTAGTGTTTTACAGTGAGGGAGATCTGCTACTAATTTTTGTTGTAATATTTAACACCTCTGGTTACCTTAATTAAAATGGTTTAAAACCGTAAATGGTTCTGAACAACAAGAAGGAGAAAACCGCCTAGTTATAAAGTTAAAATTGGTTCAATTTTAGAGGCAAGAAACCCTGAGAGAATTCGGTAGCTCATATTGAGTACCGTAATGGGTCGCCATTATTTATATCTGTTGGGCTGCCTTTTTTAGGAATCAAGGTTATCCGACCTTTGGTCACTGATTTTGGAAGTTACCATGTATCTCCATCGATTTGCCCAACTCCAAAAGATAGGGAACGATTTCATCGGTACATTCGGTAAAGATTTCCCTATAATGCCATCGGGTCCTGATGCTTTACTATCGTTAAACTTCTTTTTAATATATTGAGTAATGACGGTTTTAGTAAAAATCAAATTTTTCCCCACCTTTGGGCGAGGAAGTTTGATCTAACACCGCCTACGAGTCTTTGAAAACGGCAGTGAAAAAGTTTTAAAATCTCTTTAGGGTTCGTTATTGAACTTCCTTCATGAACTATTTTCTTTATCAAACTGATAGAGTAGTTTTTCGGAAGAGGTTTTTAAGTCTTTTAGATGAATTGCTTTCCTTCTCAATTTTTTGTTTCATTCAATTTCAGCCATTTCTGAAATCCGAAATAAATTAGCTGTCTCGGACGAAATATAGCGTAAAAAAGCGAGTTATCATCAAGCAGATCATCAAGACTTTGTTGAAATGCTGCCTCTTTTGACGTTTTTTACGAATAATTTTAAAGTTGTTGCTCGAACTAAATATGATAAAATAAATGCAAGCTTATTAGGATTAAAAGAACTATTAAAACGTTTGGTAAACGATGTTTGATAACTTGAATAAAATTTTCGTCTTGTAAAATCCATGTTGGGACCTTAAAACGTTTTTTTTCGGCCGGTTCTGATAAAATTGAATATCGATCATTTTATGATCAGAGTCATGATAGGGCGCAATCGTGCGTTAATGGTCTTTTCCTTAATAGAGGACGAGGCCAGCGCTAAGTCTATTCGTGAAGATTTTTTCCCACTCCTCCACGACACATTGTCTTCTGGACTAAAAGATTTAACTATATCATCCAAGTCAAGGGTATTAATTAGTTTTAATCATATTTGAAAATTTTGGGTGTTTTGCTTTTGTCCCGTACAGATCCACATTTAGATCACCAATTATCAACAAAGGATATAAATCACCTTTGCAACGATTGATTAAGGCTTGGTAAAAGGGTGAAGATTTTTCGTTTGGACCATATACATTAACAAAATAAACCCGCCATTTTCCGTTGGCACAAAGACCTTATGCCAGTCCCCACTATTTGAAAGCTCACACACTCTTTTAGAATTAATGATAGATTTAGATACAAATGATATAATTCCCCTATTTACCCCATTTCCCGTAAAATAATAATAATAATTTTTGGAATACAGAAGGGACATTCAGAGGAGCAGGTAGACGAAGTTGGTGTCTTGACGTCTTGCAAACAAATTATATCAGGTTTCTGATACAGAAGGCTTTCATAAGAGCATGTCTTGATAGACGATTCCTACCTCCTCTCGTGTTCAAAGATAGTATCCTTCCTATTCCCACATTTATTTCTTGATCTCTTGACATCGGTGATTTAAAAAAATCATCGATTTTCGTTTGCCTGAAAGGCATCTAATGAACAATAGTTAGATTTATCAAAAAAGAGTTTCTAACTTTTAGGGAGCTTGTGTGGAGTATCTTTCTGTGGAGATAAGCCGGATGCGGAAGAGGTTCTTTTAGATATCGACCCTGACCCGTTCTAGCTAGCAGGATCACGTCAGAATTTAATTTCGTTTTTTTGGGGTCGACTTTACATTTGGTAGATACTTCCTCCTCATCAATCGTATTGCTGGGTACTTCACTTTCCGACTTACAGTGGGAAGATGCAGTACTGCTGTCACCCCCATTAGTTGACGAGACATTTGAACTTTTTGATGAATTGGGCAAAGGAGAGCATTGACTATCTTCGTGGTCGCAATTTGAGTATTTTTGATTTTTTAAAACTATTAAGTTCAATATTTTTTTCAATAGTCGTTGATATGGCATTTTCAGGTGATTCTTCAACAATCACTGAGGCATTTTCTACTGCTTTTTGGAATCTTCTGTGAGCATTACTTCAACAGTCACATCCCAGTTTCCTGCAAATTCACAACATTATCTCCCACCGTTATTGGGATTGCAAAGAATCTTCAGTGTTTTGGCCCTCACGAGTCCCAACTTCCGCCTCCAAATCCTTGGTAATTTCTTCGTCCAGCGTAACAGTTCCATTGATATCAGCTCCATTGCCACTTTTTTTAAAGAGAGATTTCTATCCATCATACCTTTAAGAACATGTACGTATTCACGTACACTTATTCTTTTGTTGGCGCACACATGCTTAGTATGACCTAGGCCAAAGCAGTTTTGGCATTGTAGTTTAGCTCCTTGAATTGAAGTCTTATAAGGCATCCTTGAATGGGCGCTATTTGAGGTATCATGGAGGGGTCTGCCATTATTTCAATAATGTAGTCACCATCCCTCCATACATCTTTATACTGACTATATTTAAGCTCAGCTTCTTCATTCGTAGGGTTCTTTTTTGG
>CP045898.1:6580204-6622064 GCA_013387185.1 Caligus rogercresseyi | reverse complement strand
ATATATAGTAAGTAGATTGTGAGTTAAATTTGTATTACTTAAAGATATACTTTTAGTTTTATAAATTAACACATTAATATAATATCTACTAACACGGGACATTAATTTACAACTCTCCATTTATTATGCCTTCGGTCCTGGTCTGGGCAACTCATAAACGGATTACACTTTATTGTCCAAAATAAACTAAAAAGAAATAGGCATAGGAATACAGGAAGATAACTAATGACCCTATATAGAAAAAAAAGATCCAAAGAGGGCCTTATTTTCTAAGCAAAACAAAAATATTTATGAACAACATTTAGAGGGGCATCTTGAATGAGTTTGTCTTGAGTTCCCAAGGAATATATTATATAAAGGACAAGTAGAAAAAACTTAGGCCTCTCACAATGCTAAACACGTCCTATAAAATTTATAGTGGAATTGTATCCAAACGCTTTCAATTGGTATTTCCCTCCTTGATACACTCCTCCCAAAAAGGTTTTCTGCGAGGTAGACGTATGGAAGACGTCGTTAGAGGTATAAAGGATTGAATAACTATAATAGAGGCTAAGGAAGAAAATTGGCTTTGGTAGCCATTGATTTTATGAAAAACCTTCGATAGTGTAGATCATGAATGGCTATAAAGTGCCTGGAAAGGAAAGGTTTTGGGCAAAAATATATTAAAATGGTCAGCATGTGCTTGAAGGGTCTTTTTAAGCATTTTGGTGGAGAAGAAACCGTTTTGCAGTAAATAGAGGTTGCCGTCAGGGTGACCAATATCACCGTTCCTCTTTATATTGGCACTCGACCCGTTAATATGCGAGATTAACTCTTCATTAGATATAAGAGGGGTGAAGATAGGCAAAAATCATCACAAGGTAGAGGCTTTTGCAGACGATCTTACTGCCCTTTTCTCGGGGGAGAGTAAAGATATTAGGAAGTCAATAAATAATACTTTCAAATTCTTGAAAATACTCTTTGCTATCAGGACTTAAAGTCAACGTTGACAAGTCGAAAGCAATTACAAACTACTCTGGAGTAAAGAAAATTAATGGACTAAAATATTTAACAGTTTTAAAAATCTTGGGATCCAACATTTCCTTAAATTAAACTGATGATCTTAAAGATTGTAAAATATAGACTCAAAAATAAATAGGGCTGTTTTTAAATATTCCCAAAATTGAATTCGAACGCATCATCAAGGATTTACGCATGGTAACCAAAGGTAACCCATCTATTAAGAGATACAATATTTTCTCAGACACTGGCGTCCAAGATTCGAGAGCGGCCTTAAAATTATTTTTAGAGATGGTCAGAACAGGTTAATAATGTGGAGAAGAATATCACTCCCCCGAAAGTATGTGGCTTGGGAATGTAGATTTCGAAGTTTACTGGAAAACAAATTTGTTTTCCTGGTTCAAGCGAATTCTAGCTCCCGGGACGTTATGGTCTGACATATAAGAGAATAAAATGGTGGAAATATTTGGCAGGTCAAAAAACAGTGTTTGAGGAAAAGGGCCAGACAGCTTTTCGATGCTTGTAAATCTATAAGTGAGTTTTGTAACAAAATGTTGAAATTAATTATGAATTAACCAATAAAGTTTTAGCTAAAATGCAATGAGAAGAGCCCACCCAAAAAATAGAAGATTGACATTTTATCATGTACCTCAATCAAGCGGAAAATAGATTTTATGGGAGAGGTTTGGGTGAAAACTGTTGTTTTATTTCGATGAAAAGCTTGAACAGTAAAAAATCATAAAGGAGATTACTTTCAAGACGAGACTGATTGGTCCAAGAGACTGTTTTTTTAATTACTTGAAGGGCATTAGGAATGTTATATTACGAGACCTTTTGTAAAGAAAAATGATATAACTTTTTTAAACCAAATAGGTAGGAAGATAGAACGATTGAATCTGAAGTGCTCAGTAAAAGAAGTTTTAATATGTTTGGAAGATGGGAACCTGAATTTCGCATCATATTGGTTTAAATACCGAATTATTACCAATACACTTCCATTTGGTAGCATTTTTGGAAGGAATGAGGCTGAAAGAATTTGTTTCTTTTGTTATGAAGCGACGAAAACATCAACACATTTTTTAATAGACTGTCAAACCATTGGGATTGTATGGGAACAATTAATCGAAGAGTTTTATTTTAGATTACGAATTTAATTCAAAAAAGAGATTTTTGCTATATTTATACAGGTCCATTAAAAGAAGAAATAATGCAATTGTCACTAGCATACAGAAAGCTTTATACAAATTTAGAAGTACAAAAACAACCCTCCCAAATCATTTTAACATATTTTTAATGAATACGATAAATGATTTTTTATCTTAATTTCTTAAAGTGATGTAGTATTGTATTTTATGTTTAAACTATTTTGGTGCTTTTGCGTTTTAATACTATGAATGATGCAAATAAAGTTGTACTTGTCTACTAAAAAAATAATATCTGTACTAGGAGAATCTTTAGCCAAAGGTTAAGTAAATCGAAGGACAGAAGTGATTGATGTAACGTTAATGAAATACATGAAACATCAAAAATTGACTTTTTCACATTATACTTGTTATATTTGTTTACTTTTTTTCAATAGGGCTACGTTCATATAAGTGCGGTCAAAAAAATAATATATCATTGGTTGTGGTCATGTTCTTACTTTAGCTTGTATTTGTATTTTAATGTGTTTATTTATTGTAATAGAGTCATCATAAGCTTTGAACTTCAACCAAAGGCACATGAAATTAAAAACATGATTTTGAAGACTGCAAAATACAACTTCGTATCGTTTTATTGGTCATTACTTTATAAGAAATTAGCCTATTTTTTTATCTTCTTCATTATTTAGAATATGTAAAGTACAAGATTTTATAAAATTAGAAAAACATTATATATTTATATGCTATAAGCCAAAAGAATGCCCTCTTATGTTCACTTAACTACATCTCGCAGTCAGTACGTGCATAATGCAATCGTTCCTAAAAAACGAGTGGGGAAATGGGGGAATCAGGTTAAAACGCTACTTCGAGGAGCTGTAACTTTAATACTGGTTTCGGTTTTCCCGACCCAATCCCCATGAACTGTGTAAAAAGCTCACAGAATATACAAAACATACCATGAAAACGGAGCAGTTGCATAGAATTATATAATCAAACGTTTTGGAGATTTAATTGGCAGATATATTTTTTTGAGATTATAACAAACAAAAAATAATAGATTGAGAAAAAAAATCACAAATATTATTGGAAGGTCTGTATAATTTGGCTTATAATATTTTCAACCCTTGACATTGAGGGGACGATTTTAGTATATCCTTCAGCTTATAACAAAATCTCTGTATTAGATACTTGGTACTATTCGTATCATTGAATTAAATTAACGAACCAAAGCCATGAAGCAGATAACTTGTAGAGATGGGGTGCAGTTTTTTCACATAATTGATATAGCTCACCAAAAATATAGGTAGTTCATTCATTACCCTAAAATTGGATAAATAAGAGGAGAAAATACAGAGATTATTTAAATGCTTAATGCAATAATTATATTAAAGACTTTGTGAATAAATTAATCCATAAGACTTCGAGGGATATGAAATTGTAGTGAAGACAAAACACAAGAGAACATATCAGTTTGAAGTTAAACAACGACAATAAAAAAAATAATCCATGAAGATGATCATAAAATACATAATGTAAAGTTAATTCAAGTTATAATAAATCATTACCTCATTATCCTATTCAAATAAATAACTAAAATCCTATATTTTAAAAGTAAGAATTTTGTTACTCAAAAAACAACTTTAGTAAAGACAACTTATTCAAAAGTCGTTTATTACTAAAATACGAAGAACACTTTAACAGCTTCTAACTAACAAAAAACCAAGTGTTTTTAAGATCAGTTATGACAAAACAAGCAAGCAGTAAAAAGGTCTTGTGCGTGTGCTGCTTATGCTCAAACAATTGTTTATATGCTTTCCTCCAGCAAGTTTGTGATATTAAAAGAAAACATACTTTGTTTTTTATTACTTTTTTATAAGCAAAAGCTTGCCTTTTGCATGTGCCGCCTTCAGGTTTTACAAAAACTATAACCTTTAAAACCTGGAACTTCATTTATGTATGAAGGTATATATATTTATATTTTATATATACATATATAATATAATAGATATATATATATCTATATATATATATATATATATATAGATATAGAATATATAGATATATATGTATATCAGGAAACGACCGGGTACCTGGCCCAGCTGTTTTTTGGACGTCCTAGGATTTTAATATTTTTGTTCCTCGTCATTCTGAAAGTGACGACATTTTTTTTTAGAAAATATTTTTTTTTAATAATTTTTCAAAAATAATTTGCTTAAAAATATGTCATTACTTTTCTTTAGAATATATTTTTTTAATTTTTAAGAAATACTAGGAATTTTTTCGCCACTTTCAGAATGGCGAAGGAACGAGTATATTAAGTCATGGCCGGTTTTGGCCCGGCCGGCTTGAAAAAAAGTCTCTGCCAGCTGAGTCCCAACGAAAAAAGGTGTCCGGTCGTTCCTTATCTATACTTATAAAAAAAGAATTCCGTTCGTTCGTTCGTTCGTTTGTGCGTTCGTTTGTGCGTTCGTGTGTGCGTTCGTTCGTTTCCCTATATCTCCCGAACGGGTCATTAGATCTTGACGAAATTTTCAGTGAATAGTTTTGGGAGCTCAGGGAGTGTTTTAGTGGGGTTGTCAACTCCCGGAAAATTCGTCATCGACATGCTTATTTATTCGCCAAAACGATTTTTGTGGATTTTTTAAAATTGCGAGTTAGATTTTGCCCAAATTTTCTGTGGATAAGATTGAGGTACAAAGACGTGTTTTTGTTTTATTGAGTGTTTCCCGGAAAATTCGTTTGACACCTTGAAAAAGGCTTGAAAATTTGGTTGTCCATAGTTTGTAAGTGAGATGTTTTAGAGACAGAACGCAAACTAAAAGTTATCTGCATCTCTACTCAAAGAACCTGGATCCGGAAAAAAATTCCGGATCCAGAAACTCCCGGACCCGGATTATGTCATTTCCTTAACTTTTGATTCTTTCCCATTTCGAAAAAACGCTACTCTAAAAGTACATCAAGAATAGAGTTTACAATCGGGTCCAAAAGAAATTTCCCGGAAAACCGGACCGGCCTGTCGGGAAATTCAAGAAAACCTCTGGGACGACTTTTTAATACAAAAAAAGTTCAAAACAAAAGATACGAAACGAAGGCCTTGCAAAATAAGCCTAGGTTGGTTAAGTCAATGTCCGGCCTCCGGGACATATTTGGGCCGGGATCCGGATTTTTTTCAATTTGCAAGTTTTCGCAATATATTTTTGCACAATCATATTCAACTTCACAAAGGGAGCAACTTTGATGTTGTCAGTATCCGGATCCGAGGTCATTAAGAGCCTCAAATCCGGATTGAATATTAGGTCGAATTTCATGGACGAAGCGGAATATTTTTGAAATCCTAAATTCTGGAGGGCCTTCTGTGGGTTGTCAGTTAGATTGATCGCATCAAGTTATAAAATAGTATCTATAGAGTTTTGCATTTCTAATACGTTCGTGTCGCATATAAAATTAATTTTAGTTAATAATTTTTTGAGTTTTGGCATAAAAACTGGCAAAATGGAAAAGGGTTGTTTTCTCCGCTCCTGGGGAACTCACAGATTTCAACTTGAGTTCATAAGAAGGAGCTTAAAAAGCCTGGCAATACATTATAAAAAAGTCCTTCTCAATTGTTTTATATTTTTTCAGAAAACCCAAAAAACTGATTTTTTCAAAAAACTTAAGGGGGTTCCCCATGATTTTTGGCATTTTTTATTTTTTTATTTTGTTAATATAGTTGTTCCCAATTGGGGAGTATAATGCAAATGTGAAGAAATTTTAAAATTGGATGAAAAACAAAAAAGTTTTATTTGTAAGCATTATTTCATAAGTACATATGCTACATATATATAGCATAGGAGTTGGTTATAATGTTAGTTCTTTTTTGCTCCCTGGGGTGCTTATTAACTTATGAATCTAATGTAACCTCTAGGGAGACTTTTACTGCCTAAGTGGTTTTTAAATTATAAAATCCAAAATGAAGCCCTGACCCAATGACACCTGTTGAAGGAACTGATTTGAATATGAAAAGAAAAGTGATGACATCAGTGAATATTTCGTGTGATTTCTTCATTTTACGATGTTTAAATTCCCAGCCTTAAGGAATACAAAACGAAAAAATGGTAAGGAAGACCCAATGACAACTGTTGAAGGAACTTATTTTATATGAAAAGTCACATGCGATGACATCACTAAAATTCATCTTCTTTTTACGATGTTTAAATAACCAGCCTTAAAGAATATAAAACGGAAAAATGGCAATGAAAACCCAATGATAACTTTTTAAGAAACTGATTTTAAAATGAAAAATCACACGCGATGACATCACTAAAATTATTGGTGTGATTTTTTTTCATTCCAGACTATTTTCAAGTTGGAAAATCCCGGGCAGCGCCGGGTAATATTCGCTAGTATATATTATATGGTTATGTATACATTTACTTTTTCAAAGACCTTTTAAAACAATAAGCTTCTGGACGAATTTGTATTGGCGGTCAGGGATTATTAAAATGTATAGAAGAGATATTCCTTATTTGTATGCATTTGAGAAAATCAACTTTTAAAATAGATTACTAAGGGAATAATAATTTTAGGCCCTAAAAGGGGTTTCAAAAGATTTTATTTTCTCATCAACAAGGTCTATTGGCAGAGTAGGCTAACTTGAAATATTTAGTAGTATTTAGCTCATTTTGCATCTTAAAGAAGCACTCAGAGATGCCAAAATTTAATCACTTGTTCCTTTTGACATTTCCAGCAACTCCACAAAGTTTCATCCGAATCCGTTCCGTACTTTTTGAGTTATCCTGCTGACAAACAAACCAACCAACGCCAGTGAAAACTAGAGGCATATTACTCAGAGAGTGTGTACCTCCGCCGATCCCCACAACATTCCTATTCAAACATTCTCCCTTTCACACGCCCGATTTTCTATCTCTAATCATTGTTTCCTCTCTGTTAGCTCATTTTGCATATTAAAAAAGCACTCAGAGATGGGAAGACGGAAGAAGTTTAGCTACGTCACTGGGTTAACATAGTCCTGAGCTGATATATGAACAATAATACGTCAATGAATATTTTTTTAGCGTTTGTTCTTTCCTACTCCCTGAATAGAGACCCATTTCATTATTATTAGTAGTAGTATTTTAATCATTTTGCATATTAAAAAAGCACTTAGAGATGCCAAAATTTAATCACTTGTTTCTTTTGGCATTTCCAACAACTCCACAAAGTTTCATTCGAATCCGTTCAGTACTTTTGAGTTATCCTGCTGACAACAAATATACAAACCAACAAACGCCACTGAAAACAATACCTCCTTCGGCGGAGGTAACAATACCTCCTTTGGCGGAGGTAACTAATATATATCACTATCTAAGAAAGTAAAAGTCTCAGTTTAAGAAAAAGGAATTACCTTTAAAACTATCGTCCGGTATAATGTATGTTTGTCATACGCCATTTTATTAGAGCTATTTACCCTCTTTGAAGAGATCCAGGTCGCAGTTTGGCTGAAGACGTTCTGTACTCTCCCTATTTTATATCAAATATATAAAACTTTTAAACATTTAATATTCATCCAGAAACGGACAGGCGAAATGTCATCATTTCAACCCCATGATATTGTTTTTCCCTGATGTTTAGAACGAAAAAAACAAGTGATGAGGCGTCTCAAAACATGTTGACAGCCACGACACTCTCAAAAGGGCCACTTTTGTCAATATTTTGCATCAGATATTGTATAGATTGGTATTTCTATTTAGTAATTATTCGAACATAAAATTATAGAAGAGTTATATACTTTTCATATTTAGTCAAGTGGATGCCAGATAAGTCAGCTTTCATCAGAAACATTTTATTCGATATCAAAATGAGGGTAACTTATTTCAACCTTCATTTAGTTATTTATTTTATTTTTTTTTAGAAATAGAATAGATTTGACATTATTTTTATATCTACTTAATTGATGAAGGATTTAAACCCTTAATATATATATATATACATTATCATAGCATTTAGAAAAAACGTATGGGCACAATATAATGAATATAAAATAAATAAATATACATAATATTATATATAATGAATATAAAGGTATACTAAAAAGGAATAAAGATTTAAAAATAAAAGGTGAGAAAAAAATAAAGACGGATGGGGATTTAAAGAATGATGATCAACTTAATACGAGATGGAGGTGGCAAGGAACATTTCGACTTTATCAATGGCTTCTTATCTTATCATTGATGTCATAATTCTGGTCAGGGAACGGTTCCTGCTTCCAGTGGAGTAGGTCATACAGATTACCTTACTAAAAAGCACTTTGCCTCTTATAATGAACAGGAATTAGGTAAACAAATCGTCAGTTAAAGCCAAACTCCCCATCATCAACCATTTTTCTTACGAACGACACATTGCTGCACTCGTAGAAGGGATGCTTCGAGGTTATTATCTTCTTAGTGCAAAATGAGCAACTCACTTATTTTTCCTTGGATCTGTTGGTAAAGAGACGTAAAGACGTAAAGAAAGATAGGATAAAAGTCTTCAATGAGGTAGTGGAGCTCTATATGATTAACTTTTAATTCGATTGAAGATGATAATGAAAGCATGTGAAGTGTAATATCAACATAAAAATGAGTGAATATCAGGGTATATCGATGCAAAACATTAACTATTTGAGAGTTCACAAGATATATATACATTTTTTCTTAGTTATTAAATAAAATAAACAATTTTGACACAATGCTATTGATTGCAATGGAGCCCCTCCTGCTAGATTACTTTGAATTCTCGGATTCCTCAGGGACTAATCCAATTTAACCTCTGCAAAGAAGAGATCAAGAACCGAATGTCCCTTCATAATACTATTTTCTCTTATTCTCTATTTTCTCTTTTATATTTTAATAATTCGGTAGATACTTGAAATAATAAAAATTGTTTTAGTATCTACCGAATTATTATTTTATTTTTAACCTATTTACATGAGTAGAGAATTGTTTATTGGAGTATGTATAAATAACTAAAAAATAACAAATAAAATTAGACCAAAAACCAATTTGACACAAATAGTAAGGCAGTTTATTTCAACATGGTATTATAATATTATGTCTTGTGTGACAGAGTCTGATTACTTTTATCAGATCGTATCACCTTCTATTGTGTTAGGGTCAAAATGACCCGTTTTCTAGTTTGAATGTGTAAAAATTACACATTTGCTTTTTTGCTCTGGAATGAGGCTTCATCTAATCCTCAGACACACCCGATTGAATGCAGAAATATCATTTTTCACCATTTTAGTAAATTATAAAGGTCTCCAAAAAAAAAAGTTACATATGTGGTGTACGGGTCAAAAATGACCCGGCAGAGAATACTGGCTGTTTTATGCATCACCTAAAAGCTATGGGTTGCTCTGAGGATCAATTGTGAGCCAATATGCCCAGTTATGGTCCACACACACACCGCCCCCCCCCCCCACAACACACACACAGGTTCTTTCACATGCACAGACATACACATATAGAAAGCGCATTCAGGCACAAACACACATTTTACACGAGTGGTACATTTTAAAAACACTGTGTCTGTGGAGCCAACTAAAGAAATTTCCCACACTGGTTCCATTTATATGAATGTATACTAAGCCAACAATGACTGAAAAACAATATTGGAAGAAAACTGGTCATTTTAAAGCATTTTCAAATCACGGGTCAAAATTGACCCGAGAACACCACAGGTGTAAACAGCTTTCTAACACAATATAAGGGTTTAAAAAAATATATGATACTTCATTCAGAACTGAAATAATTCCTTGAAATTCTATAAAATTTTAACAATTTAATGTTTTGACTTTCTCTTGTGTTAAAATTAAAAAATTATCATAATTGAAGGTTTTTGTATTAAATGTCATCTGCTAACATGGCATTTTTAAAAAATATAAATATTATCAAGACATTATATGTCTAAATATCGGACACTGGGTATCAAAGCTGCCTCCGAATATAACAATTTTTGAAGAACCTACAAAGTTAAATGCAGTCTGTTAAAGTATTCTTCAAGAGAAATACTTAGATTAAAAAAATATATTTATATGGATTTCAATTGAACTATTTTGACAAATCATTCCAATCAAAAATATACCTATATTATATTGCTTGAAAAAGAAAATAATCTAACATATATGTCTTTTATATAATGAAATTGATTTTTTTTTCTAGAGTATATTTAAGGTTGAATTAAATACACACCTGTGAAGGATCACTTAAAACCATCCCTGATGACATTATTTAAAATAGTGTGTTTCTAATTAATACTTTAAAAAACATACATAAACACATTTATACTATTATTATGATGGAGTTTATCAATTATATATATATGAACTTCAGTTGTCCTGAAGCGTGCATCATTCTGTCCTCAGGCTGGAGGGGGTTATTTCCAGTAACTTTTGTAAGGCTTTAGAAAATGTGCCACTTATGATATAAGACAATAAAAGTTTAATATTCATAAAAATCCATTCTTTTCCTTTAAAATGATATATTATAAGGTAATTTACGTACATATATTAAGTACTTTTAATTCATAATTTAAAAATTACATTTCAGATGGAACACACTGTATATATATGTATATGATAATAATTATGTTTTTTAGCCTTTCATTTTCCTTTCATCCTTATTAAACATCCGAACATCCCTTTCTCTACTTGCCCTACATTCAGGATATTGAATATAGACCTTTCTTATTATTATTTGCTTAGCATAAGAGCCACTTTCATCAGTCCCTCCCACTGTTTCCTCCCAAAGGGACTACACTGTCTTTATTAATAAATCCTGTTCTTAATCCAGATTACCTCTTGTTATTCATTTTTCATATCAAAAATTTCCTCATAATTCAACGAGGAGGAGGAACTGGTTGTCTGTAAGATAATCTACATGATATATTTCATATGTGTACAACAATGAATCAGCTCACATAGAGCCCTGCATTTTCTACTGGACGCCTGTACATAATAATAATATAACTATATTTGTATTTAAATTTTAATGTTTTAAATTATTATTTTAAATATATTAAGGATTCGAGCTGGTGGCTTTTACACGACATCGTGGTGTCCTAAAGGACACTGCCCTTTATAAAGTTTTTACTCCGCTACATTATTTGTAAAATATAGTATATTATTTATTCCTCATCATATTATTGTCCTTTCGATAAGTAGTTAGTCTTTCTATCAAGTTTGTTTTGTCTTTGTTCTTTAATGAAGTACTGTTATTGCTTATATTTGACTTTTTTATTGTAGAAAATATAAAATTATAAATAGTATTATATTTCATATTTCTTTAAACTAAATTTAGTATAAAAAGCATGCTTTCATCTATATACCTTGTGAGACTCTAGGACAAGCATTTGATTGTATTGTTCACAGGTGTCAACCCACCAATAAATTGAACTTATTTGCATGCAGAATTAAGAAGAAGATGAGTCATTTACCGTCTAGCCACATATTCTCTATTTATGAGCAAGTCCTATGAACAAAAGGACGATAAATCAACAAGTCTGATATATATATATATATATATATACAGTGTGTTCTATCAGAAATGTGATTATTCAATTGCAAATTAGAAGTACTTATATAAGTAAAATTCCTCATAGATACACCAATTTAAAGGAAAAGAATGGATTTTTATGATTATAAAAAATTCATTGTCCTATATCATGGGAGGCACATCTAAAGCCTTACAAAAGTTGCTGGAAATGACCCCTTCCAGCCTGAAGACGGAACGACGCACGCTTCAGGACATTCTTGCAAACGTTTTTGATCGTCTCCTTGCTATATCTTTCAGCGAAGGTTTGGACACATTGTATGAGAGACTCAATGGAATCTGGTTTTTCCTTATAAGCTCGAGTTTGTGCTGCAACCCAGAAGTGGAAGACAAAAGGGTTGAGATCTGGACTTTGAGCTGGCCAGGGATTTTCCGTCTGTCTGCTGATGACTCGGCCTCGAAACTTTTCATTTAAAAAATTCTAAAGCTGCATTTGTGCAACGTGGAGGAGCGCCGTCTTGCATACACCAAAGTGAAGAATGAGTTGCAGAATGGCACAGCCTGGGTCAAATTATGTCTGGAGCAATCTGAGATATGAAGCATCATTAACTGATGACAAATGACCGTCATCTTCAAGGAATGCATGAACGATTGGAACCATTCCATTAATAATGGCAACGAAGATCATTACCTCAACATCATTCCTATCATTTGTTTCGCAGATATTTCGAGTATTTTCACTCATCTAGAAGTGAAGTATAATTTATCGGCGTACATTGGAAGGAGAAGGTGTTTTGCCAACTGCAGGATGGTCCATTTCTTCTCAAGTTCAGAAAACTTTTTTCAGGTTTACAATCAATGCAAATTTTATATATTGATAAAAATCCCCTCTTTATGAACAAAATGGCGTATCAATAATACGATTTGAATTATTTTAAATACTTTTAATTTCGTAATTTAAAAATTACATTTTTGATGGAACACACTGTATATATACGAAAACACATTCTATTATTGCTCTTTGTAAATCCTCAAGAGACCCCAAATCCTTTGCAAGAAAAACAGAATAACGATCATCCATAAGTACAATACAAAGACAACCATAAGAGGTTTCTCTTTTTATCTGTACATAAACAGTGATAAGAGAAAAAAGAAGAGAGTCAAGCTATTTTTCTACCCCGCAAATATAGATAAAGGTCAATATTTGAGAGTAAATACGTAATATCCCTTCTTCGATAAGGCCTTACTTTTTATGTACCTATATAATTTTAAAAGAACACTTATTGCTCGTCCATACAGACATAAAAAAAGACAACCATAGATTAGGAGGGAGTTTGGAGGAGGAGGAAGGAAACTCAATTATATGTTTATCTCTGAGTCCAGCAAATGAATATATGTAATGAACTCAGATGAGCCTCTTTTTTTTACTCTGATAGTAGGAGGGGATGGAAAGCTATTGGAAAAAAGGTTTTTTTCTTGCTTTATTTTAAACATGACCATGTGTATTTTTGTTTAGGGAGTAAGAAGATATTGAGGTTAATTTATAAGAATTACTTTCATGGAGAGAAAGAAGGATTCATGCTTAATGTTATGGAACAGGTTCGGATCCTGATTGTAAAGGAGAAGGATGTTTGTTATGAATTATTGTTATGTTATTGTCTGACGTTTGTGTGACGTGTTCTTGTTTATATTGATTGCTTGTATTTGCTGTGTCATTCTATTATAAGTAACTAAAAGCTAAGGAGTGATTCCTACTCCTAAGTATTTGAAATATATATATCACCACAATTTTAGTTACTTATAATCATGGAGGCTGCGTGGAGGCCGAAGACTTTAGACCTCAGTCCTAATTCGCCGGATGCCATGAAAGAGTGGCGGCATTGGAAGAGAATTTTCGAAAATTATGTGGAGGACTACAAGGATAAAGTCCCAAATCTACTTCGAGCCTTAATCGCCTGCGTGAGCCCCAGAATTTTTGAGTTCATAGAGGATTGCGACAGTTATGAGTCCGCCCTGGACAAATTGGACTCAATTTATATTAAAGTCCCGAACGAGGTATTTGCTCGTTATCTCCTCAACATTAGACGCCAAAGATCAGGGGAATCTCTTGACGATTTTTTTAATGATTTGCAAAGTTAAGAAGAGACTGTGGATTTAAAGCGCGAACAGCAAAAGAGTGTGGGGATGATGCTGTTCGAGATTCCCTCATATCGGGTCTGAGTTCGCCGAATATCCGCCAGAGGCTTTTGGAAAACACCTCTCTTGACATGGACTCGGCGTATCGTCAAGCTTCTGCCCTGGACGTCGCTCAGAAGAATAGTGAAGCCTATTTTAATTCCGATCTAACGGTGGCTCTGGTGCCGAAAACAAAAAATGTTTCCCAATCATGCGGGAGAGAGACTTTTTCGAACCAAGTGGAGGAGGAGAGTCCCTTGGCATTAAACGTCGTTAAGAAGAATAACAAAAAATGTTTCTTCTGTGGAACCATTCCATATCATAGGCGAGACGTATGCCCTGCAAGAAATGTCACTTGCTATAAATGTTCAAAACCAGGACATTTCGCCAAGATGTGCAACTCTAATAATGCGACAGCTGCGGTTTTGTCATCCTATATCGCAGCTACGAAATCATCGGTCCCGGAAGGGTTAGCACATGCCTCTACCTACATTACTGTTCAAGGTAAAAACTTATCCTCTTTAATTGACTCATGTGCCTCAGATAGTTTCATTAGTGAAAAAGCTGTCCAATCATTGAAACTAAAGATTGTCCCTTTAATAAAAAGCATTGGCATGGCCAATAGCTCATTGAGCTGCAAATCAAAAGGGTTTGTTGAGTTTGATTTTATACTTGGACTGAACAAAAAGAAATATCAATTGAGGTTTGGAGTTGTGGGTCATCTTTGTGCTGATATTATTCTTGGATGGGACTTCCAGCGACTTCATTCTAGGGTCGTATTTGAAGGAAATGGAGAGAAACCCGAGCTCGTTTTGAGCAAATGCAACTACGTAGCGGCACTGCCTGAAGCCAATTTGGAGGAGCCTTCACTATTCCCAAACATAGGACCTTTGTGTCCTCCCATTTCAACAAAGTCCAGACGGTTCTCAGAAGAGGACGAGAAGTTTATTCAGGGAGAAATAAGAAAGTTACTATTGGATGGGGTCATTGAAGAGAGCAAGTCACCGTGGAGGGCTCAAATTGTGGTTGTCAAGGATGACACAAAGAGGCAACGTAAACGTATGTGCATTGATTATTCGCGGACTGTAAATATTTATACCGAATTGGATGCCTATCCCCTCCCCAGGATTGATGATATGGTAAACAAGTTAGCTAAATTTAAAGTATATTCAACGTTTGATTTAAAAAGTGCCTACTATCAAGTCCCAATAAAAGAATCCGATAAGAAGTATACTGCTTTTGAAGCATGTGGTCGTCTATATCATATTGTAGGATACCTTTTGGTGTTACTAACGGGGTTGCGGCTTTTCAGCGCGCTATGGATAGATTGATAGAGGAAGAAGGACTATCAGACACTTTTCCTTACCTGGACAATATAACTATTGGAGGAAATAACGAAAAGATCTTGCCACGAAAGTTTGTTTATTCAAAAGTGTTATTAAAAGAGAAATATTACACTAAATGACAATAAGTCAATTGAGGGAGTAAATGAAATAAGTGTATTAGGATATGTCGTTGGGAATGGTGTTGTAAAACCGGACCCTGAAAGAATGCGACCCTTGATGAAACTCCCGCCTCCAAACAACTTGAAGTCCTTGAAGAGAGTCCGAGGAATGTTTGCATATTATTCGAAGTGGATTCCAAATTTCTCTGATAAAATCCTCCCCTTGGTCAAGAGTGAGTCTTTTCCTTTAAGTACGGAAGCCATGAATGCATTTCAACTGCTGAAAGAAGAATTAAATTATGCTTCGTTAAAATCAATTGATGAAAAATTACCTTTTAGAGTGGAATGTGATGCCTCAAACTATGCTATCTCGGGAATACTGAGCCAGGGAGGAAGACCCGTTGCCTTTATGTCAAGAAGCTTACAGGCGAGTGAGCGGAGGTATCATATTGTTGAAAAGGAGGCTTTGGCTATTATGGAATCAATTAGAAAATGGCATCATTTTTTGTCCAGATCCTATTTTGAGCTAATAACGGATGCGAGGTCCATCTCGTATATGTTTGACGAACGGCGAAGATCTAAAATTAAGAATAATAAAATTAATGAGTGGCGTATGGAGTTGGCTGAATACAGTTTTTCAATTACTCATCGTTCAGGAGAGGAAAATGTATCTGCAGACATGTTTAGCAGATCATGTTGTTTATTCAAAGATAACAGCAAGTCTGTACTCCATGAACTACATTATAAATTGTGTCATCCTGGAGTCACTAGATTACTACATTATGTGCGTTCAAGAAACCTACCATTTTCCACAAGTGATGTACGCAATGTGTGTTCTTCTTGCCGTATATGTGCAGAACTAAAACCTAGATTTTATAAGCCTCCGGCTGGAACTCTCATTAAAGCTACTCGACCAATGGAACGCTTAAGCATAGATTTCAAAGGCCCACTCAGTTCTTCAACCAAAAATATATATATGCTTACAATTGTTGATGAATTTTCTCGCTTCCCTTTTGCGTTCCCATGCCCTGATCTTCAAACATCCACTGTCATCCGCTGCCTTGAGAAGTTATTTAGCTTTTGTGGAACGCCCAGTTATATACACTCAGATAGAGGGACGTCTTTTCTGTCTCGAGAGTTTAAACAGTTTCTCTTGGGTTTAGGAGTATCTTCTAGTAGTTCGACACCGTATCATCCTGAAGGAAATAGTCAAGTTGAAAGATATAATGGGATAATTTGGAAGTCAATATGTCTTAGCCTAAAGTCTCAAAATTTACCTGAAAAACTTTGGGAGCGAGTTCTACCACAGGCCATGAACTCAATAAGGTCCTTGTTATGCACCTCCACGAATAGCACTCCACATGAGCGATTCTTTCAATTCCAAAGACGATCTTCCCATGGAAATTCCCTACCAAGTTGGCTAATGAATCCAGGACCTGTAATGCTAAGAAGATTTGTACGAACGTCTAAGACTGACCCATTGGTGGACGAGGTGAAACTACTCGACAGTAATCCTTCTTTTGCAAGAGTCAGATACCCTGGAGGAAAGGAATCTTCAGTCTCAGTTAGGGATTTGGCCCCATGTCCTTCGGAGAGTGGTCCTCAAATACCTGAGGATTCTTCAAGTCCGCCCCTTCCTCTCGAAGATATGGTATCACCTTCCAAGGAGGTCACTCTACGTCGATCCACTCGTCTTTCTAAGACCCCGGAGCGCTATGGAGTTGACTCTTGAAGTATGCTTTGTTTTCAAGTAGGGGAGAATGTTATGAATTATTGTTATGTTATTGTCTGACGTTTGTGTGACGTGTTCTTGTTTATATTGATTGCTTGTATTTGCTGTGTCATTCTATTATAAGTAACTAAAAGCTAAGGAGTGATTCCTACTCCTAAGTATTTGAAATATATATATCACCACAATGTTTTTATTTAATTTGAATAAAAAGATCATTATTTAATGGTATAAAAAAGTTATATAAGAATAAATTTTTTTCTTCATACCAAATCCCTATATCGGAAGTAAGATTTTTCAATACAAACGAGCTCAAATCTGCGTCATCGTTTGAATGATCAGTGAACATATTGGCCTCAACAGACATCTCTACAAGATGGGAAAGGTCATAAGCCCAATTGGCTGATTCTGCGAGGAACAAGATTAAATTGTATCCCTTGAGGGAGAGATTGGGGAACGACGTTTAGCCTTCGAAGATTGTATTTGTAAGATATTTAAATGTTTGAATATTGATAAACTAATGTGTAATAATAAGAAAGCTCCTAGATAGGTTCACTATCGGCTGATACCGGATTAAGTTCCGGTGAGGTGGTCCAATCTAGGAGATAAACAAACCAACAAGCATATTTTTTAATTGTAAATAACGATTTATTCATGGATATCACTGTGCTATATTTTTCAGATTGTTCATTGAAAGATTTATTTTCTATACCACTTTATTAACCACATATGTAGAAGGGAAGATTGGTTCAATTGAGTAACGATGTTTTATTCAATTATATATATATATAATATAATATATATATATATATATATATATATATATATATATATATATATATATATATAGTCTGGACATGAGACCAGGTGAACTCGTGTCAGCTCAAATTATCGCTTCCAAAAACGCCATAAGCAGGTCTACATGCACGATCACAGTCGCTGGGTAAAGGACACAACACAGTACTGGGAACGAGTATGCAGACGCTTTGGCTAAAGACGGTGCGAGGAAGGGAACTCTGTTTCTGTTCCTATATCCGTTAGCCAAACAAAAAATGCCCTCAGACAAGCGACTTTAAAGGAATGGCGGGCCGCTTGGCGTGCATGAGCACTTGCCGCCAGTCTAAACTCTTCGTACCAAATCCCTATCTCGGGAGCAAGATTTTTAAGTATAAACGAGCCCAAATCTGCGTCATCGTTGGAATGGTCACCGGTCATATCAGCCTCAACAGGCATCTTTTCAAGATGGGAAAGGCCATAACTCCAATCTGCCGACTCTGCGAAGAGGAAGAAGAAACTCCGTATCATCTCATTTTTGGTTGTCCGCCATTAAGACAAAAAATGATGGCACTTGAGGGAGAGATCGGAGAGCAACGTTTATCCCTCGAGGATTTCATTTCTAATTCATTTAAATACTTAAAATATCTGAATTACTATATATTAATAAAGATAGCTCCTAGAGAGTATCAATACCGGCTGATACCGGATTAAGTTCCGGTGAGGTGGTCCAATCTAGGAGCTAAACAAAAAACAATATATATATATACATATTTTTATGCATATAAATATACTTATTAATATTGTATGGAATAGTAAATGCATTTCTTGTTTATAAACATCAAATAATGAAGGGAATGGGACAATTCAGCGCCGCCGACTCAGCGCCGCCGATTCAGCACCGCCGATTCAGCGCCAGCCAATTCAGCGACGGCCGATTCAGCGCCAGCCAATTCAGCGCCGGCTGATTCAGCGCCAGCCAATTCAGCATCAGCCATTCAGCGACGGCCGATTCAGCGCCAGCCTCAATGACTTTGATTTTAAAAAATCAGACCTTTTTTCAAAGAAAATTATGTTTTCTGTAGCAGTACAATTGGTCAAACCTGGAACAAGATAAAATGTCATGCAGAAGTATTCAACAGCAATATGGTTTTGGGGTTTCAAACCCACCTACATTGGTAAAAATACGAGTAAAGAAACCCTCAAATGCCATTTTGTGCCCATTGGGTCCTCGGGTCCCGCCAGCCGCAACAATGGGGTATTGGGGTTTCAAACCCATCGCAAATTGTAACAATACGAGTAAGAAACCCCTCAAATGTCATTTTGTGCCCATTGGGTCCTCGGGTCCCGCCAGCCGCAACAATGGGGTATTGGGGTTTCAAACCTTTCGCCAACTGTAAAATACGAGTAAGGAACCCCTCAAATACCATTTTGTGCCCCTTGGGTCCCGCCAGCCGTAACAATGGGGTGTTGGGGTTTCAAACCCTTCGCCACTTGTAAAAATACGAGTAAGGAACCCCTCAAATGCCATTTTGTGCACCTTGGGCCTTCGGGTTCCGCCAGCCGTAACAATGGGATATTGGGGTTTCAAACCCTTCGCCACTTGTAAAAATACGAGTAAGGAACCCCTCAAATGCCATTTTGTGCACCTTGGGCCCTCGGGTTCCGCCAGCCGGAACAATGTGGTTTTGGGGTTTCAAACCCTTCGCCACTTGTAAAAATACGAGAAAGGAACCCCTCAAATGCCATTTTAGGCACCTTGGGTCCTCGGGTTCCGCCAGCCACAACAATGGGGTGTTGGGGTTTCAAACCCATCGCAAATTGTAAAAATACGAGTAAGGAACCCCTCAAATTCTATTTTGAGTACCTTGAGTCCTCGGGTCCCGCCGGCCACAACAATTGTGTATTGGGGTTTCAAACCCATCGTAAATTTTAAAAATACGAGTAAGGAACCCCTCAAATGCCATTTTGCTCACCTTAAGTTCTCGGGTCCCGCCAGCCGCAACAATGTGGTATTGGGTTTCAAACCCATCGCAAATTGTAAAAATACGAGTAAGGAACCCCTCAAATGCCATTTTATGCACCTTAAGTTCTCGGGTCCTGCCAGCTACAAAAATGGGGTATTGCAGTTTCAAATCTTCCGCCTATTGTAAAATACAAATAAGGAACTCCTCAAATGCCAACTGCAACCTTGGAATACCGGGTTTGTTTTAAAATCCACCAACAATGGGGCTCCCGAGCTGTTTGTTTATTTTGATAAGTTCAAGCTCTTCACGCCAGGGGTACTAGGAGTTGGTTCAATTTCCATTGTTATTATAAGTATTTGATCAATTATAATAACGTCAATGACTTTTTAAAGCCGAGTTTCTTGGTTGATAAGATAATCTTATCAAAAGACTTAAAAGTATTAAGTAACTAAAACTCATATTAGAACCTTCCCAAATGGGGATTTTGAAACATTGAGGGAGGGGGTCGCGACGTGATTATCTCAAATGACTTACTCAGTTGTCAATTTTTTTTTTAAGTTTGGGAACCTTTGGTTTAGAAAAGTAATGCCATTGAGAAGCTATAGCATCGTGTGGAGCCTGTTATTGCAAAAGGAGGAAGTTGGATTGAATTAACATGAAAGGAAAAGTAACTAAATCTTGTTTGGCATAAAAAAGTCAATTAGAGAGTCTTGATAATAATCCAGTCAATCTGGATAACGGCACACCTGCGTTCTTGCTCGTTCCAGATTACAGGTTGTAGATTTCCATATGCGACCATGACGATGATAAAATTCAACTGAAATAATTTCTTATATGTTGGCTGTCTGCTAAAAAATCAGCTGTGCGGATCAGAGGACGTCATCCTAATTGCAGGGTGTCCTGCAAAACCGCCACATTAGATCTTACCACTCTGTTCAATTTTCATCTCTTAAACCATAGAATGTTTTGCAAGTGGCGAGTTCAAAATATTTATTTGTTTATTTATTTTTGTTTAAAAAACTTCTAAATATTTTTGTGTGATTTTAAACATGGACTTAAATCTAAACCCACAAAAAGTGCTCAATAAAAGAAAATGTGATTACTTTATGTAGATATAAATATAATGCAGTTTAACTTTATTAATAAGTCAAGAAAAAAATCTTTTTGCTAAATTATGTAAAAAGCACGCAACATTGTTCACAAAAAAAGTATTTAATAGAGGTGAGCGACCATAATTGGCGAAGGGTTTAAAACCCCAATACCCCATTTTTGTGGCGGGCGGAACCCGTGGACCCAAGGTGCATAAAATGGCATTTGAGGGGTTCCTTTCTCGTATTTTTACAAGTGGCGAAGGGTTTGAAACCCCAATACCCCATTGTTCCGGCTGGCGGAACCCGAGGGCCCAAGGTGCACAAAATGGCATTTGAGGGGTTCCTTACTCGTATTTTTACAATTTGCGATGGGTTTGAAACCCCAACACCCGATTGTTACGGCTGGCGGAACCCGAAGGCCCAAGGTGCACAAAATGGCATTTGAGGGGTTCCTTACTCGTATTTTTACAAGTGGCGAAGGGTTTGAAGCCCCAATACCCCATTGTTCCGGCTGGCGGAACCCGAGGGCCCAAGGTGCACAAAATGGCATTTGAGGGGTTCCTTACTCGTATTTTTACAAGTGGCGAAGGGTTTGAAGCCCCACACCCCATTGTTACGGCTGGCGGAACCCGAAGGCCCAAGGTGCACAAAATGGCATTTGAGGGGTTCCTTACTCGTATTTTTACAATTTGCGATGGGTTTGAAACCCCAATACCCCATTGTTCCGGCTGGCGGGACCCGAGAGCTTAAGGTGTGCAAAATGGCAATTGAGGGGTTCCTTACTCGTATTTTTACAATTTGCGATGGGTTTGAAACCCCAACACCCCATTGTTACGGCTGGGGGAACCCGAAGGCTCAAGATTCACAAAATGGCATTTGAGGGGTTCCTTACTCGTATTTTTACAATTTGCGATGGGTTTGAAACCCCAAAACCCCATTGTTCCGGCTGGCGGAACTCGAGGGCCCAAGGTGCACACAATGGCATTTGAGGGTTTTTTTAATCGTATTTTTACCAATGTAGGTGGGTTTGAAACCAAAATACCCCATTGTTGTTGAATACTTCTGCAAACAATTATCTTGTGCCAAGTTTGACCATTGTACTCCTAAAGAAAACATAATTTTCTGTGAAAAAAGGTCTGAATTTTTTTAAATCAAAGTCATTGAGACTGGCGCTGAATCGGACGGCGCTGAATTGGCTGGTGCTGAATCGGCTGGCGCTGAATTGGACGGCGCTGAATCGGCCGGCGCTGAATCGGACGGCGCTGAATCGGACGACGCTGAATCGGCGGTGCTGAATCGGCGGCGCTGAATCGGCGGCGCTGAATCGGCGGCGCTGAATTGTACCGTACCCAATAATGAAGGTGTCAGGATGCATTTTTTATGTTTGCAAGGGGTAAAATTAGTATTAATATGTCTCCTTATCAATTGAAAGAAATTATATTTGTCTCAAGATGAAAAATTGCAAATATTAATAATAATAATTAGACAAATAATGTAAAAACAGACATGACTATTATTTTGAATGGGAAAATATTACATCAGACTATGTACTTCCATACATCCATCAACTTAGGATATCTTTCTCCTTGTCCAAAAATAGTCTTTTTTTCCACAGTTCATATAAATATATATATACAAGCACAAAAAAGAGAATTTATATAAAATGATGTTAATGCGTAAAAACATAATTAAACATTTAGTTAAAAAATTTTAGCATCAAATATGAACAAACACTAAAATACAATTATAATAAAATAGCTTGACTAAATAAAACATGAACAAACGATAAACCTTTCTATTTTAAATCCTTGAATTGGCGTAAAAGTTTTTAATAATTTTTCCATAAGGCAGGGAACACGAGAGGAAGTAACGAATTACATCAGCTGCCAACTCCACTTTCCATCGGTGACATAGGGGATCTTGAGGTCCAACGCTGCGTATCTTGCCGCAGCCGCTAGAATAATTGCCCTTACCTCCCACGGACTGATTGGAGGGTGAGATGCTAACCTCTTAGCTATAAGAACTTTGGCATTCAAAAGAAGTCTTTTATGTTTGCCAAAAATAAGCTATGTTATTCCTACATGTTTAATGGTTTTCAACTTATTTTAAAACAATATTTAAAGCTCCCGAATGGGAGGCTAACAACAGACAAAAATTGAGAGGCATATTTTTGAAATATTATATATATATATGTATACCTTTATACGTTACAGTTCTATGAATATTCGTATTTGCATTATTCAATTAATATAAACAAGTCAAAAATTTGTCGCTTTTGTTATTAAGCCGTTAAGTTTGAGGTGTTGCAGTCTGTCATATGTTGATAAAATGTTCTCCTGCGTTATTTTTGCGTCAAAGATCTTTTCAATATGCTCTTTTCGTGGAATGGTACATTTCATCAAGATAAGGGCACTTCCAGAATAATGGTCCGTTGTTTTCGTCGCATTACGTTTTGCAGAATAAAAGAATAATATTTTTCATTTATCCTGAAACGAAAGATTTAAAAAATATTTCGATTCATGTATGATTTAATTACAAAAAAATATACTATATAAATAAGTATTTTTTATACAGATCCTATTTCAATTAAGTGATTGTGTATTAAAATACATAAATAGACCTTGTAGTATAAAATTAAAACTTCAATATACAATATAAAATCAAAAAAAACTTGTATTTATTTTGGAAATGCCCAAATAAATATATATTTTTTAACCGATAGTAAGATTTTTTTTTTTTTTGCCTATATGGTTTCAATAGAATTGCATCCGATAGGATATAAATAAGCATTATAGCATTATAATTAGTCTATCGAACCTAGGATCTTATCAATGAGGTAGACCAAAAATGACCATCCCCTCTCGGGATTCGAACCTGCGCCCCCAACTTGAGAGTTGAACACGCCTTAACACGCACAGCTATCGAGCTCTCCATTTTTTTTAAGGTTAAAGGACTTTGATGGGAAGTATTTTATTTCTGTAGCGATGAGCTCCAAAAGTTTTCCCGAAGCGACGGTATCCGTAGCGAAAACGCTCCATATCATGCCGCCCCTGATGGCATTATAGCTCTAAGTTCTTCGGATCGGATGTATTGGTTTGTGGTCAACCTCTTTTCAATAAGTTCCTTAGCATTTATGATAGTCTATGTAATCACTTAAGAAGCATCTGATCACTTTTTAGCTTGTTTGGAAACCAAACAATAAAACGCATTTCTGAATGTTATTGGGACAGTTTTCCAATCCCCTAACATTACGAACTAGAAAATTCTTTTGAAATGTACAGCGTAGCATAATGAGCAAAGACATGTAACGTGTATGCATATAATTTGCCACAGTCCTTGCAATGATTTCTAAATATGATGCAATTAGAGGAAATCTGTAATTGGGTCGTAAATTTTTCCCCATCGTGAATTCCCAACGTGGAAGAACTAATTATTTTCCTTTAATCATTGGAAATTCATGTAAACGCCTACTAAGTTGTTGACATCTTCTTTGAGATTAGGAGGCATCATCTTGAGATGCCAGGGACATGGCATGGCATTTGAAGAAGGTATTTGAATCTTCCATCTTTACAAATTTTGTTATTAATCCTTTTATTCAGCTCCGGCTCCATCTCTTGAACCAAAATCCTATGATCGGTCGCCAGTGATTGAAGTCCCAGCATTTTTGGGGGGAATCAGGGCAATTTCCCTCTTGTGAGAGATTAGGGAAGTTTGCCTTTCAATTCCATGGATTATCTATCTGAAGAAGAAGGGGAGCGATTTCTTCTGAAAAGTGTCTAAATACTCTTCCATCAACTCCAGAGACTTTTTTGTCTTTAAACTTTTTTTAATGTAAGTTGAAATATGTTCCAGAGTAAAGATCTTATGTGAACATCTAAACCAGCCTTTTTTCTGAGAAGGCTCAATCCTTCTGATTGTATTAATTCCAGAAAACGGGAATGGAAATATTACAGTATTTCATTAAGTTGATTATTTTTTACCCCTATACAAAATATACTTAAAGTCTTTGCAGAGTATTCATCTTTGATAAATAAAGTTTTTGGTTGTATATTAGTCTGATTTTCCTTTCGATCTTTTTGAAAGATTTAGACTCTGCCACTTTGGCAAGTCTATAAGCCTTTTATAATTTGAAGAGAATGCCCTCGCAAAATAGAGAATGTTCAATCAAAGTTTTTCCTTCTTGAGCTGTTTTCTGCATAGTTGTAATGCGAACCGCACTTGTTAAGGTCCGAGCAGACTGTTTCGCAAACGCTGAGTTGTTAAAACTTCCTATTCCACAAATTATACATGATATTTTTTCATAAGTATTTATTTCAATACCCAAGTCAGGCTTCTTCAAAAAGATGGTACTTATGATACCAGCTGGCAATAGTATCATGGGAATATTATCTGCCACTTCAGGAGGATCTCCATCCATTTTTTTTTTATTATTAAGTGTTTTACTTGAGAAATTTCCTCGCTGAAGGTTTCTATGAATTATTAAACCAAAAAGTAAATAATCCAGTTGTTATAATGAATTGAACCATCTTTTATACAATTTACAAAAAATTTCTATAAAGTTATTGGCCTGATAATTTAGAAAAAAATGGAGTTCTATTATTTTAAAGGTCTTATAAAACAGTTAATTTATTTTCTTATCAAATATACAATGTCAGATAAGGCAGTGTAAAGTAATATAAATCACTTAAAGCTCATATTTATATTATAGATGCAATATTGGTGTTCTCTATTTAAATATTATATATACATATATATATATATATGTGTATATATATAAATATATAAGTAGATTGCTGAATTGATAATTCCATCACACCACTAGGGTTTTAAGCCTATGGTTACGGTGTTTATAAAAATATACATAAATATATTTGATAGTTAATTGAGTAATAATGAAATATGTCCCAGCAAGATCGAAACGTTACATAAACCTATAAAAAGCATTTTAAAAATATATATTTTTTAAAGTAATAAATGATGCGTTTTTAGAAAGGGTTATTCTTCAGGGCAGTATATGTCAAATAAAATGTTCATATATGTATCTTCACAACCGCTCTGAATAGTTTACCCAGTATCCTGTATAATATTTATATATTTTATTTTTACAAAGTATAAAATCTTTGCAGATAACCGAATATAAAAAAACTAACCGAAAAATAAATGTCAAAACATGGAAATTTAAGCAAAAAGTATGTCATATGCTCAAACAGTCTAAAGACCTAATTGAATGGATCCTTTTCCGCTATTTTTTAAATTTAAGCAGGATGTAAATTCAAGAAACAACGACATCAAATGGCATACAGGCACTTGATGTCTGCCATAGTTTTTTAATCAATAGCAATAAAAAGCAGCGATGCATCATTTTCCTTTGATGCATTCTTGCGTTAAGGATTTGTTGAGGGCATGCCTAAACTTTGAGTTTGTTTGGTTAAACATTAACAAATGCATTAAATATGACATAAATATATTTATAATACAATTTCTTATTCAAATAATTATGCATTTGGTTAATCAGTATTATGTTTCCAGGGAATTCATTCTGATAGGTTAGCAAATTTGGCTCTATTTGTTAAAGGAAAATACGAATTACATAGGGGAACACAGTATTTGTTGAACGTAAATAAAAGTCTGCTCCATGTAATTAAACTAAGTTCATTTAGATTTTGAGAATATTTTTGTTCTGCTACCTCCATATATTTCTTATTTTTTTAAGTTGTTGTTCTTTTAAATGAATTTTTAATAGAGTGTAAACAAATATATAAACTTTATATATATATAGGTATATATATTTATATAACACATATATACTGTATATATATACATAAATATATATATATATATATAATACTAACATCGCAATGTGAAAGCCCATGGAAGTTCAAGGATTGAAAATATTAATATTTTCTGTTAACTCAACATATGCAATAATAAATATGTAAGCTCCTAAGTAAACTTTCACCCGCTGATACCAGACTGGGTTCCGGTGAGGTGGGTGTATGAGCATACAAACAAACATCGTCACACCATCTCCATATTAAAGTCGTCATCCCTCCCATAAGAGATACACTCCTGATTATTCTAGCAAAGTCGCTAATTCTTTTGATATAAATATATATATACACGGATTTTCTATTTTATTACAATTGATTATAATAAAAGTTTTAAGTCAATATTGGTACCTTCACAAACACTATAATTCATTGTTTTAATGCAAACGGGTGATACTTACATATTCAAACATATATAATCACAATGACTTATGATACTAAAAAAGAAGTGACAGTAAAAATAAGGGTGTTTTTTTTAAGTATGATAGGAAAACAGGTACATGCACGATATTATGAAACAATAAAATCTAGATCCTTATTAAACCATATCCATTCCTTAAAATAATCCATTATGTGATGTTGTGTATGTTACTTAAAAAATAAGATCTTTGTGTCTATACTGTAAAAAAAAATTAAAAGTCAAAAAGTTTCAATAATTTAAAATACAAACTGTACATTGCCAAATAACAAATAAAAAAAAGGTCCATTGTATTATTCTTTGGTAGTGGTACTAAATTATGAGTTTAGAACAAGAGAAGGAAAATGTTTTTGATGGATATTTGCAATGGTTTCAAGGACGGTTAAGCTACTGGTCATCTTATCTCTTTATTTATTATATATATATATATATATATATATATATATATATATATATATATGTTCGAATGTGTATATGTTAGTTTGCAAATTTGCATATATGTTTTTCCCTAATTATGAGAGACTCACTGCAAGGATAAATTTTTTCTTGTGTGCATGGGTATAATGTACATGCACCCAAAATATCAAATCATTTTCTCCGTTAAAAAGATAAGAGAGGGCCTGCAGCTTGAATCCATATAATATATATATATATATATATATATATATATATATATATATATATATATATTATATAATAGTAATATTAATGTTTTATTATTTATTATAAAAGGGAAGAAAAAAGACCAAACTTCTTACAAAAGATCCAAATAGAAAGAGAAAGGAAAAAAAAAAAGAAAGGAGAGAAGTGAGGCAAAATACTCTCTCCCTTCTTTTTTCTTTATCTTTCTATCCAGGTAACACTAACAGCAGTTACCAAATGGTAATTGTATATTCTCATATCAAAGGATCAAATTTTTGGGAGAGTACGTGCAAAAATGTATTTGCTTAATCTCTTAAAGTATAGCGATTTTTAGAACACCAAACATATCAAATGAAAGCTTGGTACACCAGTTTTAATATTTTGGTATACTAAACCATGTCAGTTTAATAAGTAGAGAGTTATATGTACATTAAAAAAGCATATATCGAGTACAAAATGACGAATATAATGGATTATAAATGCGTCAGAGACAAAGTAAAATTTGTTTGTTTGTCTTGAATTATTGGTTCACTTACGGTCTCCTTCTCCGTTGTATTATTTAAAGAAAAAGAATCTTTACGCTCCTCGAGGAAGTTTTTTAAAGATCTTTCGTACTCAAAAGTCTTTACCCTTTTCTGTTCACAAAACTGCTTTATGTGACCGAAGCAAAAGCATCGCTGGCACTGTAACTTGACCCTGAAAATTTCAATTTTATAAGGACTCCTTGAAAGACAATTATCTGAGGGACTGTAGAAGGGTCTGCTCTCATTTCAATAATACAATCCCCGTCTCTCCACTGTTCTTTATAGCTTTTGTATTTCTCCTCGGCTTTTTTATACGATGGGTTTCCCTTTGGGTAATGATGAACGACGTCACCAAAAGCCTTCATCCATTCCACAAGCTTCCCTTCATCCACACGTTTAAACGTATTGGACAAAGTAATTTTCATATTTTTCTTTCTGTCAACAAGGATATATTAATTCCTTTGATCTTACAAATAAGCTCTTCTTCAGCTCCCGCTGTATTAATTGTTTTAATTAACTGTTGCCTTTTCAATTCATCAAGCCTGTTCCTCACATCTATGGGGAATTTAGAATAGAGACAAGCTTGACCCCCACCGAAATTAGGATTAGCTCCTGCTATCTCATGCTCCCTAAATCCGAATCCCATGGCCAAGTCATAGATATCTATGTGTTTCAAATTAGTTGCTTTGGACAATTTCCCATCTTTGTCTTCAAAATAAAAACAAAAGTTTCCCATTTAAAATTGAAACCAAGTTTCATATGTGGTTCTGTACCTTTCAAGGTACCTTCTTTGTTGCTCTTTACAACATTGGAGTATTGTCTCCCATCCATAAATGAAGAAGAGGGACGTAAATCATCGGGGGTTTGTCAGGAGGGTTGCGAGACATATCTCACTAAAAAGTTCCGATGTTTAATGGATAAACAACCCTCACGAGGGAGATAAACAAAGGAGTCAAATTTCTTACTGCAGATCCAAGGTCACGTCTTCGATCCAGTAAGAAGGGGAGCTCCGGTCAGCACAAGTCCAAAAAAGGACTCGAAAAGAGGGTGAGCGCACTTAAGAAGCTTTTTAAGTTAATAAAAATATCAAAATGCACTTATAACCTCTTTAACACAAATTAATTCTGAGAGATATAGGAAGAGCGTGTTCACTCTATACATATCAAAACAAAAAAAAATTCTTTGTTTTACTGAAAACTTTGTTTTATTAAACAACATCAAACATACGTCTGGTAGTAAATTAGATTTCCTTTAAATTCATAATTATTATTGAAGTCTGTAACGTCCACCATTTTGAAAAAATTTGCGAAAAACTATATTTTTACTAAATTTTTAAAACTTTGACCTCGTTGTGCAACCTCGTAATGTTGACCAATTTTGTTCAAACTTGTATGTCGTCTTCTTTTATCACCAAGAAACAGAAAATCCACAATGTTGCTAACATTTTAAACATTGGAAAAATAAGAACAGCCCTAATATATATATATATATATATATATATGTGTGTGTGTGTATATATATATATAGTAATTTAATGTTGTATTTATTTATTATAAAAAGAAAGAAAAAAAGACCAAACTTCTTACAAAAGATCCAAATTTCTTTTGGTTTTTATGTAAATATCGTCTTAATTTAAATTTACATAATTGAAGAACTAGTTTTAAGAAACATGTCATGAGGTATTTCATTTTCATGCATGTCTATGAGTAATTTCTCATTAATTTATTTCGTTGTACATAAATAGTCCTAAGAGAATAAACAAGTACCGGAAAGGAACTTATTTTTGTTGATGTTTACTTGCTTCATTCCTTATTCATTGTTTGTGACAACTTAAGGCTTAGAAAGTCACGTCATTTAAAATACTACTTTAAACATCTTAGCCAACATAGAACACGAAATTTCAATACTCTTTAAAGAATAGTTGTAACAATAATAGGATAAGATGTATTATGTCTAAGAATTTAATGCTAATACTTTTTTGTTGTTGTTGACCAGTGCAACAAACTGAAATAATGGATTTGATGGGGATTTTCGTATTGGTCGTATCTTGATAAAAAACAAATACTCTTTACTATTTGAAAAATTTGTCAAAAGTACACTACATAGAGTAATCAAAATGCTTCAAAAGAATATGTAATTTATATTTTATATGTTCATTTCGTAAAAAAATCTTATAATTTCGTAAGGCAGCATACATTTGTTAGTGAGATTACAATAATATATATATATATACATATATATACATATACAAAAAAATGAAATAAAGATAAAAAATCTAAATACTAATTCTTTTATAACTGAGTTGAGTGTCCAATATAATATTAAAAAAATAAATTCAAAACACAAAAAAAATATTAAATTTAATAACATTATTAAGTTTTTAATAATTAAATGTAATACTATTATTTCATATATAACTTTGCAAAACAGGTTTAAAGTTGGAATTATACTTATAAGTATTAAAGAGATTTATAAAATAGATCTGCTTATTGATCAGAAAACGAGATACAAATCAAAATATATATTTTAATTTTGGTTGTTTTAATGCTTCCTAGAGAAGAATATTTTTTTTCTTAATTGACTGTCATTTAAAAAGTGTTATCGTTACATGCATGCTTTCATTTCTTCCTCATGCTTACTTAGCAGAATACACATGAAATATTTAATCAAAGAAAATACGTTAGTATCTTCTCAGGACAAGCACGATAAAAGTCAAGCTTGTGTTAAAATAATTTTTTAATAAAGTTTGTATTTTTGTTCTATATATTTTACTATGTACATCTAATATTTAAAACCCTAAAAAAGGGTTTCCATTAATTATATATTGATAGCTTGTTAATTTCATTTACTTTTATTACGAGTTAATATAAAAATAATAAATTAAATTGGATTTTTAATAATATGCAGTAAAATTATCAAGGCATTAAGATATATATATAGATAATATATATGTTGAACCGAGATAATATTTTAAAATGTAGAAAATAGGCACATAAGCTATTCATGAATATAAATGCTATTGGTTTTTATAGGCAATTATTGATTTATCCATGATTGTCGGATCTTTACTGAATGGTTGTCTTAAACTATAAAACCAAAACTCCCCTAAATGTAAAAGTTTTACGTAAAAATGTGCTGGAATGAAGCTTCATATGTAGACAATAGGATACTTGGACAAGAATTTGTATATATATATATATAATTTTATTTATTCAAAGATATAACAAATAAATTAACGTATAAATTAACATTGTAGTTTAAAATTGGTTCGCTCTAAATAAAAGTTATTTATCAATATTAAGACAAAGCACAAAAACATCAGACAATAACAATAATTTTTAAAAAATCTTTAAAATTTAAATTCAAATAAATGTAACAAAACATTGTATAATGAATATGGTACATTCAAATTGAAAATTCACAGAAAAAGTCACTCCCGTAGAAGGTGCAAATTATAATCTTATTTACATAACTTCTTAATTTTTTGCCAATCTTTATTAAGTTTTAAAGAAATTGTTTGGAGCAGGACGGATTAAATATGACTAAGTCGCCTGTATATATCCAAAAGGAATAATTGACATCAGGGATATTAATGGATAAGGCTGAGTACCTAGCTGCTGTAGAGATCAAACTTTTTTATATATCATACTTAGATATAAAGTCGGCGCTATCTAGCTGTTGATGAATATAAACTTATGCAACTTAGAAGAGACAAGTCCAAGGCACGCGATTTTGGAGGGCTTTTATGGTTTGAATTAAGCTAAAATAAAAGAATATGAGGCACATATTGTCACATATCCCCCTGACATTTAGAGAAACAAACAAACAATTTGCAAATACATGGGGTATTTTGTTGTGAATCACTCCACAATCTTTGCATAGAGTCTGAAAGAAAATACAACCCGACGATATTTGGAACTGAGCTGTGAATCTCCTAAGGGAATTGTCAGGGTCAACAATAGTCTTAGCGGAAAAAAGAATTGTCACGGCCACAATCTTTGCGAATCCCCTAAAGGCACCAGCGAAAACACAAGCTATGGAGCTAATGTTATCGAGCATTTGCAGCTATCTGGCGGAGAAATTAACTCATGATAGAATAATTACTATTGAAGACGTTCGGGCATTCATGATTTCGACGACAGCGCGATACTTGGCCTTTACTGTGAAGATCTCTACGATGAATACCATATGTAGGGGATCTGGTACGATTTTATCAGTCTTGCTTCGCTGGACATCTCATACTTCTGCAACAGATTATGAAGCAGTACAGGAAATTTGCCGAAGGACCAACAAAATAATTATATTCAATATTTTTTTTACTACATTATTTATTATGTCTGGGTTTTTGATAATAATTTTGTTCCTTCAAGTTTTTATAATTAATTTTGTAGATAGTGCTGCTACATTTTTTATTAGAGATTCAATTTTTAACTATAATGTGTGTATATATATATATATATATATATATATATATATATATATATATATATATATATATATATATATATATATATATTGTTCTGAAAAGCTAGCTTTGTTCTTCGTGTTTATACTGTACGTCTACCGCCGCACCAAGAACACTCTCCAGAGGATTATCGGAGGAGAAGACAAGCTTGAGAAGTGCCTCAGGGCCATGGGTAAGAACATCCAGGCCGGACATGTTGAAGAAGTCCCTCTCCAGGAACAAAGACACGAGCAGGTGAAGCGTGGTGGATCCCCATATTCCCCGTGGAGAATGAGAAAAAGCCTGGCAAAGTCCGTCTAGTCTTCGACAGCTCCGCCAGTTACCACGGGACTAGCCTCAACAATAGTCTTCTTCAGGGCCGGACCAAAACAATCGCCTCAAGGGAGTCCTCACACGGTTCAGAGAGGGAGAGATCGGGTTTGTCAGTGACATCAAGGCAATGTTCCACGCCTTCCACGTCAACAAAGAGGATCGAAATTTCCTCCGCTTCTACTGGTTTCGAAACAACGACGCCTCCGAAGGAATTGTTCAATATAGAGCCAATGTCCACATTTTCGGCTACCGCTATCCCGCTATCGCAAATTTCGGCCTGAATCACGGTGCCGATTGTGCTGGTACCTCTATTTCATCCGAGACGCGCGCCTTTATCAAGAAGAAATTCTACGTGGACGACGGTCTAGGGGCAGCGAACTGCCCAGAGGAGGCTATCAAGATCCTCATGGAAGCCAGAGAAGCCCTTGGGAGACACAAGATCAGACTGCACAAAATAGCCTCGAATTCGAGCGCTGTACTCGATGCCTTCCCGCCGTCTGAGAGATCGGAAGAATTATTGGAGCTGGAACTTGACGAAGGACCCGAACAGCGCACGTTGGGGGTCACTTGGAGTATGAAGAGCGATTGTTTCCAGATCAAGGTCAACATCCCGAACCGTCCCTTCACAAAGCGGGACGTCCTTTCCGTAGTCAATGCACTTTTTGAACCTTTCGGCGTTATCAGCCCAGTTACACTCACGGGCCGACTCTTTCAACGTCAAGTTTTTGCTCTCGCTAGCGTGAAGGATGCCAGTTGGGTTGAACCTCTACCTCAAGAATATGAGAACAGATGGAAGATGTGGTTATCTACTTTGTCCACTCTTGGGGAGTTAAGGTTACCAAGATCACTTTGTCCGCGGGGATTCGGAGTTATCAAGGTTCAGGAGCTTCATGTCTTCAGCGACGCTTCGGAGGAAGCCATCGGTTATGTAATGTATACCAAATCCGTCAACTATTCCAGTGGGGTATCTGTGGCCTTCCTCTGGGGCAACTCCAAAGTCGCTCCTAAGCTCGCCTCCACTATTCCAAGACTTGAGCTGTGTGCGGCCTTGGAAGCTTCACAAGCGGCCTTTCATGCGGCGGAAGAGTTGTCAAGGAGGCCGGACAAAGTCCGATTCTATACGGACAGCAAAATCGTTATGGGTTATCTCAACAACGAAGATAGGAGGTTCGAGAGATACGTAGGAGGCAGGATCGATGATATCCTTCTCCTCAGTAGCAAAGAACAGTGGGAGTACATCAACACTAAAATTAATCCGGCGGACGTCGCGTCTAGATCACACTCACTAACCAAGCTCGCTGATACCTGTTGGCTCCGTGGACCCGAGTTTCTTCACCATTTGCAGTCGAAGAACCTCTCCGTCTACGTTCCCGTTTCGCTGGATGACCTGCCAGAGGCCGCCGATGTCAAAGGTGTTACCTCTCTCGTCAGTCGGAAGGTTGACGGCGTTGGCTCTATGTTCTCAAGACTTTACAACGATCTTTCAAGCTGGCGTAGGATGGTGAACGTAGTGAGAAGGATTTCAAACTTTGTGAGGGAGTTTAAGGTCAAGCTGGACAGCTGGACAGGAAGAACGATCAACCCCAAGCTGCCTCGTTTAAAGAAGCAGAACTAGTTCTTATAAAAGATGCACAGAAATCATGCTATCCAGACGAGATACGGATACTTTCGATAGGAAGTCAACTGGATATCAATCATCCTCTCGCCCAACTGACTCCCATTCTGGACGACGCCGGACTACTGCGAGTCGGAGGACGGTTGAACCGGAGCAGTTTCGGACTCGACATCAGGAACCCATTGCTTCTCCCGGAACATCATCCCGTCACTAGGTCGCTACTCCACTACTATCATGAACAAGTACAACACCAAGGGCGTCATCTCACCCATGGAGCTATTCGGACCGCAGGCCTCCATATTGTTAATGCTAAGAAACTCATCAGGATGCTTTTAAGAAACTGTGTCTGGTGCAAGAGACTCCGAGGCAGGCTCGAAACGCCTCAGATGGCTAACCTACCTATGGACCGACTTGCTCAACTACCTGCCTTCACCAACACCGGCTTGGGCATCTTTGGGCTTTTCCACATCAGTGAAGGCCAGACCACGAGAAGATTCAAGACTGAGAAGAAGGTCTGGGGCGTTCTCTTCACATGTTTCGTCACCAGGGCCATACACATCGAGATACTCCCAGCTATGGACACCTCATCGCTGAGGAACGCCACGAGGAGATTCTTCGCCATTCGCGGACCGTGTCAGGTTATTCGTAGTGATAGTGGCACTAATATTATCGGTCATCTCAATCAAGAAAAGCTTCCCGTCGACATGAACGGGGTCAGACTGGAACTGGAGAACGATAACTGTCAGTGGATCCTTAACCCACCACACGCATCACACTTCGGCGATGTCTGGGAAAGGAAGATTGGTTCGATGAGGCGGATACTGGAAGGTGCTATTCTCATAACAGGCCCAAAGCAACTCAATCGCGACGAGCTACACACACTCTTCATGGAAGCTATGGCCATTGTTACCGCCACTCCTCTCTGGGAAGTCTCAGCGGATCCAAACGACCCTGCTCCGATAACACCGAATATGTTGCTCACTCTGAAGGAACTTCCCACACCACAGTTTCCGACTAACTTTGACGAGAAGGACCTCGTTGCTATCGGACAAAGAAGATGGAGAAGGGTGCAGATGCTCGCCGAAGAATTCTGGAAATCTTGGAGACAGAACTACCTTCAAGCGCTGCAGTCGAGACGTAAATGGATACGACCCGCGGTGAACCTTAAGCCTGGCACTACGTCTTGATTCGAGACAAACTACTTAAACGAAATCAGTGGCCGCTCGGACTCGTCAACGAAGTCAAGACAAGTTCAGACGGTCAAGTTAGGTCGGCGCAAATTCTGATCATGAAGAAGACCGAGCGTGGGCTGAAGAAACACCTGTATGAGAGGCCGGCACATGACTGGGTGGTTCTGGTTCCATCAATTGTTGAAGAAAGCGCTACGGAACGTACAAAACTAATGTCGGATACCGCCACCCGGAGTGTTCTGAAAAGCTAGCTTTGTTCTTCGTGTTTATACGGTACGCGCGCGCTCTCAGTGCTACCGCTCTTTCCTTGAATATTTGCTTCTCTCTTCTCTCTTCTCTGTTTCTATATCTCTCTCTTCTCTCTCACTCTTGTTCACCTGTGTACGAAGGAATCAGTGTGTATCTCTCTTCTAAGCGAAGATACCTGAATGCGTCTGTTGGAATTGACTCTTGAATCTTGGATCTATCGTCACGGATTTCGGGACTGCCAGCAGCCGAGCCACGATAGGAATCGTCCTGGTTTCATGCTAGGCCAAGCAACGACGTCAACTACTCGGAGAGTCTACGTTCGGGTTCCTTTTTGTGAGTCATGACAGCCATACTGGAGAGGTTGCGTGAACAATCTTCCGCTACTGTGACGTCACGTTATTTATTGTTTATATATATTTTTTTTTTTGGCCATAAGGCGATACTTTATTAATTTCTATAAAGATTTATATAGACATGACGGAAAGAACATTCTACTAGACAGATAAAACAGGAATCAAATAACAAAAAAGCATATAAAATATTAAAAAGTAATCACAAACACTTTCCAATTGGATAAAAACTTTTTTGTAAAACACGAAGATGTAAATTAATAATATTGGAAACGCCAGAAATATCGTGGTCATTGGAGCTTCTTTTGGCATATAAAATTTGCTGGGTTTTGGTGATGATAGCGTTGATGACGGCCTCCATTTGACCAGTGTAAAAGGCTATAAAATGGTCCCTCGTTGGAGTATAAAAGTTGTATTGGAGGCGAAGAATTTCTCCAGTTTCGGTATAAACTTCCTGTAGCTTAGAGCAATCAAATAAAAAGTGATCCGTCGTTTCCCTGTTATCGTGGCAAAATCTACAGAGGCTCTGTGGGCCAGAGAAGAACTTTTCCCGAACTTCAAGTGTCCCAGTGAGCACTCTATATTTAAACCATCTTTCAGAAGATGAGAGGAGGGGATTCTTAATCATTTTAGTACTCATGCTCACTGTTAAATTAAGTTGTCTTCTTTTTAGGTAGTTAATGAAGGGTTCTAAGGTAGGTGTTTGGGAGAGACTGCGAAATTTTGAGGATGGTGTGTTAAACAATTTTAAACGAAATGGGACTTCGGGCTTGATTATTGGAACATGTTTCCCGAAAAAGTGAGTATATCTTTGAAAAGCTAGTTTGTAAATGAGAAGTTCTTTATTAGCTGTTTCAGCGGCAAAGTTCAAGCTCCTGGAATATGTATTTAAGTCATTAAAACACTCTCGTGTGGGCATTTCCCATTTAAGAGATATTTCAAAGTTCTTAATACTTGATTCCAGGCTGTTACAAAGTTTTTGTATGCGCGAAGAGTATTGAGAAAGCTCATGGAACACCTTTTTCAAACCCGCATATGGATCACTACGGTAATTTAAGTCTATACATTTGACTAAGTGTATACTCCAGAATTCATCCATTGCCCAGAGTTTTTGTATCCAATAAAGATTCAATGATTTCCATAGGTCTTTGAAGGACAAAATGGAGAGGCCACCATAAGAAGAGGGATTGTGAAGTCTTTCGAATGATATATTTCTTTTCTTGTTTAAATTGAAAAACGCTTTTTCTGTATTTAAAATGTCTTGGCATAGGCTGTCATCGTATGGGGTCACTCGGAGGAGATGTGTAACCTTTGGAATTATATACACATTCCATGCCTGGATTTTATCCCACATGTTGAGGTTCATAGACGAAAAAAAATTAAGGCCTTTTTAATTCTTACTTTAATCTCATGAAGATTTTTCTCCGTACACTTATCTCCAACCCAGGAGCCCAGTAGGTAGATACATGCTTTTGATTTGAACATAGGCCATGCTTTCTCAATTATTTCTCCGTAATTACTCAGGATCTCCGTTTTCTCCTCGTTAACTGTGAGGCCTGCCTCAATCGAATACTTATTAATAATTTTCATTGTGCTTTGTATGGACCTAACAGTTTCTAGCGGACTGCCTCCAAAAATCAAAGTCATGTCGTCAGCATAACTGAGACATTTTTGATTTAGGTTTGGCGAAAAGCCATTGATCTTGCTGTCAGTGTTTAATTTTATTATTAGCGGATCCAAGCAAAGCACAAAGAGAAGTGCTGCGCTTGGGTCGCCTTGTCTAACGCCTCGTTTGTTCTCAAAGAAGTCCATTTGACTCCCATAGTGAATAAGAGTTTTAGATCTGGCTAAGATAGCACCAACCATTCGAATGATAAAATCGCCAAATCCTTTTTTAAAAAGGGTATGAATGATAAATTTATGTGAAAGCGTATCAAAGGCTTTGGCAAAATCTATTGTCATCACAGAAACTTTATCCATGGACTCTAATAGGGTTTGTAGACCAAACGTAATGTTTTCCATACGCTTTTGTTTTATAAAACCATATTGACTAGGATTTAAAATTTTGGATAAAACGAGGCTCAAACGATTCGATAAAATTATTGAGAAAATTTTAAAAATACAATTCTGCATTGTGAGTGGGCGAAGATTCCTCAGATGCCTGGGGTCTTTGTTGCTTTTTGGTATTAAAACGATGCGCCCATTAGAAGCAAACTCTGGGAAATGTCCAACAGCCATAACTTTTTCGTAAAAATGCAGTAAAATTGGAATTAAAAGATCACTGTATTTTTTATAAAATTCAAAGTTGAACCCTGATGGGCCTGGGGATCTGTTTAGCTTCGCCTCAGAAATAGCTTTCCTTATTTCGTCCTTTGATAGATGTTTTTCCAGTAAATTGTTGTCTCTTTCACAGACTGTGTTCTTCTCATCCTTTTGTGTTCTTAGGTTATGGCAAAAAGAAGCGTTTTTGATGGTGCACCTATAACACTTAATATTGTTCTTGCAGTCGAAACAGTTGTATAATTCGGAGTAGTAGTCTCGTATTTTCTTGCAAATGTATTCGGGTTTATTTGAAACTTCACCAGACTGTGTTACAAGTGAAATAACCTTTCGTATGCTTCTTCTTCTCTCTTCTTCGACGCACTTCAATCTTGAGTGGGAGAGATCTTGAATGGCCTCTAATTTAAGCTTTGTACGATAGCTTAAGTCGGCTTCACGATACAATTGATTGGCTTCAAAGTACTTTTCTGCTGAAGACTGAGCTGATTCTGTTATTTTTTCTAGATCACCTAGTTTTCTTCTTTTAGCTGCAGCACGAATAGAGCCTTTTCTGCGTAGGAGGCTCTTTATTTGGACAAACATTTTTTCAGTCAATTCAAAAACGTCCGCCCTTTGGTTTATTGATAATCTAAAATTAGTATCTTGAATAATACTTTCTATTTCCTCATTAGTAGATCTGTCTTGAGTAAGAGAAATGTTTAATTTCCAAAAGCCTTTGCTTCTGTATTCTTTTCTTGAGGGGTTTAGTTGCATTTTTAGAGCCTTGTGATCTGATAACCTAGTATCAATGACATCATAGGATTCTATGGCGTCGTTCTGAAAGCCTTTTGTTAAAAATAAGTCTATTCGGGATGACACTTCAATACATTTTTTGTCCTTAGAGAAGAAAGTATGACGAAAGTCTTTTTTCATATATGCGACATCTTGAAAGCCAAAGGAGGACATGATGGAAGTGAGTTTCTTTGTTGCACGAGGATGGTCATTTCTGGAGGCTTTTGGAAAGTCTCGTCCGGCTCGAAGCTTAATATTGAAATCGCCCCCATAATTGTTGGTTTGTGAGAAATTAGCTGGAGTAATCTTCTCTCGAAAAAAACAGGATCATCTGTGTTAGGCCCATACACGCCAATCACCTCAAAGTGACCGTGTTCAATGGTACACTGGGCTTTTATGAGGTTACCATCGGATGATCTGAAAATTATTTCTGGCTTTAAGAAGGACTTTATGAGCAGCGTAACTCCTCTTTTAGGATATCATTAGTTGTACAGAAGGAAGAGAATATTCTGTAGCACTTTGGTACCGTAAAATGATCCTGGAGGCAACAGCGAGTGTCACATAAAATGATCACATCCGGGAGAGATAAGAATTTTAAGAACCTAAACAGATCGTACTTGCGACTGAGACTCTGTAGAGAGTTAACGTTAAGAGAAAGTATTGATACACTCATGACAGTTTTTTGTGTTTATGTACACTACTTCTTGGAGATGACTCAGATCTAGTACTAGGAGAAACTAATTCTGAGGCCAATCTCTTGGGGTTGGAACCCGATCTGGTCCTTGAGGACATTAGAAGTGATTCGGAACTACCTTTGTTTATACGAGATTTTCGTATTTTGAAGGTGTCTCAACGTTTTTGGTAGACTCTTTTTGTAAAGTAAGAACTTCTGCTTCTTCACCTAGACTTCTATTTTGTTCCAGATGTGTTGTTGAAGACATAGAAGTTTCAACTTCAACAGTGGTCACATTGTTAGATCTTTCAGGAGATAAACTTACTATTTTGTTGGTGTCTCCATTAGTTGTATTGGCAGCTAAATCTTTCAAAGCAGAAGAATCATTCGGGAATGTCTGCATTTGTGATTCATTTTTAGAGGAATCGATCATATTAGTGGGAACTTCACTGAGAACTGTAACTGTGTCATTTTGAGAGATATCTGTTTGTTCATCAAGCTCGGATGATTTGTTTTTAGTTGTAGAAATTTCTTTGCCGTCAGGCATCAAATCCTTAAGGGGAGTTTTTCCATTTTATTGTCTTCAATTTTTGTATTAAGTATGGTTTTATATTCGATTATTTGAAGCCTTTTGCCAATGCAGTTTATTCGTGAGTGGCCAAATTGAAAACAACGCTGGCATTGCATTCTTACTCCGGGAAATTTTAGATTGACTAAACAATCGCCTACTGGCAATATCTGTGGTAAAACAGCAGGGTCACCTTCAACTTCAAAAGTGTAATTGGAAGTTCTCCATATTGTTTTATAGTTTTTAAATGTTTTTTCAGCTTCTTTATCCTCTGGATTAGGCTCTGGGAAAGAATCAACAATGTCTACAAATTTTGAAAGCCATTGCTTCAAATTGCCTTCGTCTACCCTCTTGAAAGTATTTACAGCTGTAATTTTAAACCTCTTTTTGGTTTCCACATCAAAGTTATCGATGTTTTTAATTTTCATATGAATTGATTTCATTTCTCCATTAGGGTCTTCCACGTCAATAGTGTATTGCTTTTTCATGAGATGCAGTCTGGATCGAATGTTCATAGGTTCTTTTGTATAAAAGGATGCATAGCCATAGCCGTATCGCGCTTGTGCTCCCGCAATTTCTTCTTCTGTAAAACCATAATGTAGGGCTGCCTTGTACACTGCCAAAGGCTTCATATTAATGTTATTGAAAACTCTACCATTATTAGACTCTGTCAAAGTGATGACAAACATTTCCCATTTGAACTTAGAGCTCAAATTAATTGTATCTAACGCCTGCTTGACGTTTTTTTCTCTTCTAGAGAGAATCTTAGCGTACGAAATTTTCTTGTTGTTTTCCATAAGAGAAGGATCAGGTGGTCGATCGGGTGGGTTTTCTTTCATTTTTAGAGGAAAATTAAATACCTTTTGATGCAGAAGAGCTAAGCGTGCGGATCTTAGGAAAATAAAAAGGAAGGAGGACTCTCGATGAACGATTGAAAGTAGCTCAGGGGAGAGAACAGGTCGAGCTCAGCGGGGTGAAATCCAACGTAGCTCTTGACGTAGCAGATGATATATATTCTAAGACTCACAATGCAGACGTAGAATCATGCAAAAAGTGCCTTAAAACACTTCAATATGAAAACGGATGCACAAAGGGCACACTAAGAGCAGCACTTTTTCCGAAAAAAGAAATTTTAATCAAAAAAAAAA
>CP045898.1:6540611-6580104 GCA_013387185.1 Caligus rogercresseyi | reverse complement strand
GGCACTCTTTGAATATGTAGGGTTGACGCAAAAGAAAATTCGAGGTTGCGTGATTTTTTTAAACACTCCATTCGATTTTTTTTAAACGCTCCGTACGCAAATGTCTTTATTAATATAATATATCGACGATTGATGAAGAGAAAGAGGGAGAAAGAAAAAGTACGAAGGAAAAAATAATCATCACTCATTCCAACACAATGGAAGCAATCTTCAACGACACTAAAGATGTTGAATCCTCCAGGCAATTCCTCTAAATGAAGGATTGCCTACGGTCCGAGTGCCACCACCCAATGTCATACGGGATTTACAGCCTGAATTTGAAACGTTGGAAATCAGACGCTGGTACTCCATTTTATGAGGCATATGCTCTCTCTCGTAAATTGAATTCATACCATGCAAAATTGGAGGCCCAGGAATTGTGGTACAAATAGACGAATCCCTCCCTCATGGAGTAAAGGAAGTACTTCGTAATTGAGGCCATCTCGTCACTCAGAGGTGGGTCTTTGGGGGGATATTGTCCTTCCACTAAAGAGGGATTCATCATGATGGTGAAGGTGATAATTGCTTACTATTGTTACATTTGCTATGCATAATGACTTAATTTATATATTAGGATCGAAGTGCGGCTACCCTCCTTCCCGTAGTGATTGAGAATAAAGGTCGGGTTCCATCATATACAGCGATGGATAGCTGCATACGATGGAGCCAGTCTATCCCCGTTATCTTCACGAAGTCACGAACCATTCACGGAACTTTGTGGATTCAAGGACGGGCGCTCACACAAACAATGTGGAGTGCTTATGGAAGAACGCCAAAAGGAGATTTAAAGAAATGACAGGACTGCGTTCAGGACTCCACGCTCCACAGCCACTCGGATGATTTTTTGGGCGATAAAGATGGGGGAAGAGTGAAAAGGAGGCCTTCAATATTATTTTAAAGAATATTTGTGAATTTTACAATAAAAATAAGTTTAATATGTTAAAATAATATATGTTATTTTATATATCATTGAACATATCTTTTAAATTAAGGGCAACAGTCAACAAAAATAATCTCATTTATAATAATTTATTTCGACTTTATTATGAAGAAGCTGAATTGTTTTTGGTGGATGGAATCTCCACAACTTATTCTCAAATATTTTTTATTTTCATTAAGCAAAACATTAGCATTTTGACTTGAAGGATAACTTTGGTAATTTTGAAGTTATATAAGGTATATTTTAGTGTGTTTTTAACATAATATAGTTGTAATAATAATAATTAAAAAGAATGTGCGCGTTTAGTGGAAGTTTTTTTTAAATATAAAACTTTATTTATTCAGAGAAATTACACATATTGAAATGTATCAATAAACATTATAGTTTAAAATTAGTTCCCTAAATATAAAAGTTAATCATCAACATTAAAATAGGACATAATAGATTAGATCATTGTAGGACATAATACATTGGACAGAGACAGAAATTATAAAAACCATATTTCAAAAAAAAAAAATTCGAATATGAATACAAATACATGGTAAAAAAAATAATGTACTATAATTTTTGTCAATTCTATGGATAAATTAATTTCGCAAAAAGGTGCAAACATTTATTTATTTATGATTTTTCCTAAACCTTCGGTTAACTTTTATTAAGTGTTTTAAAAACTCAAAATACCTTTTGGAGCAGGAAGGATAAAACCTGACTAAGTCGCCAACATACGTCCAAGAAGAACAACTCACATTTGGGATCTTAATTGCTAAGGCCGAGTACCTGGCTGCAGTAGCGATCAATATGGCTTTGATTGAATATTTGGATATTAACTCGTTGCCAGTAAGCCTTTGTGAAATGTAACTTCGGCAACTTAAGAGAGCCAAATCCAAGGCATCTCGAGATAACGCAATCCACTCCAGCTCTTTTGGGGCAAGAGTGTTTTTGAAGAAAAATTTCTTTTTATAATTTTATCGAATAATATCAATTGACGAATTTGAATTAAAAAGAGGCGTACCCTTCCATATTAAGCGTTGACAAAAAGCCAAAAATTGGGACACATTTTCTAGCTTGTCATTAGTAAAATCGGTTCCTAACATTAGCCATGTAAAAGTGGGACTTGTTGTAAAAACTGAACGCCATTCATCGTGTGGGTGCGACGACATATCTATTAAAACCTTTTGAAAAATCTTGGGTAAAATAATATACAATAAGCTTAGACCTCCTCCTAGGTGTGATCTCGGTCTTTTGAGGGCCTTTAGGTACCTCTGATGGAACAAATTAGTAAGCCATATTTCTTCTTCTACTATGGCTTGCTCAGCTAGCCAAGGTAAAGAAGTTGAAGTTGCTAGTGGAAGTGTTTTCAATAATTAGAGTGAAAGGGTGGCGATTGTATTCAAAATTATTATTGACTACGATGAAAGGATCTTAGGTTAGATGAAGATTAATTACTGTACTATATTTCCATATAGACGCAATTACATCCAATCAAATATGTGAAAAACAAGTATTTCGTAGAAGAGATGTTATATTGGTTAAGAAAACCGATACATAATCATACTGAGGGGGTTAAATATAACGGCTTTTCGCGTTTCAAAATATACCCTTCTTCTGAAGATGGTACATGTCTTTTGTTTCAACTTGAAGATACTTTAATAAATTTATCTTGAAGGCTGATGCATTTTTATTATTATAAAGACATGAAAAGTCTCCTCTCTTCATCCTTGAGACTATGAGATAAACTACAGAGGGCTCATTCTGTTATGTTTTCTGGGTTGGTTTTGTACCCTTCATTCATTTAAAGGATCCTTGAACTCATTATTTTCAGTTTTATAGATGCGTCATAAATTAAATAATATATGTACATATTAAAAACAGTTGCTTCACCAGAAAAAGAAATCATCAAGTCGAAAAGCCTTCGTAATACTTTCATCAGCCGCCCAATAAACCGTACTGACATTTATGATTCCTTTTGACACCAAGGATACATAGACCAGTGCCTGGAACATCATCTAGTTATATGTACAAACCGGAGTTCCTTCCGCAGGGATCCCTCACAACGCCGTTCTACACTTTACAGTTGAGCTTATGAAGATCATCAAGGGTCAGCCCATGGCTTTACCTCCTGGTGTCAGTATCCCATGAGTCAAGAATGAACTTTAAAAGGGCCCTTGACTATGCCCTAGATAATATTCAATTAGTTGTTTCTTTAAATTCAAGATAAATAAATAATGACTTAATTTAGGAAGAGTGATTTTTAAAAAATAGGCTTGCAAATACTCTGTTAAAAAATATTGAAGGATTAATTTTATAGAGATTTAAGTAATGCCAAACCTGTTCTATAGCGCCACTCAAGCGAACCCGAAAAAGTGGACTGTAGAGATAGGTGGCCGTTATACACAGAAAGTTTTTACTAGTAATATTTTTTGTGCAGGATTAATTTGGTGGCCACTCTGGATGTGTGACCGCTATAGAGAAGAGATCACTAATATAAGTTTGACTGTATGTATGTAGTATCTATTAACTAAAAAAAGAGGAATGGAGTCCGACTAATAGAAGGTTTCTTATATCATACCAAAATATAAAAACAAATAAAAAATAGGATACATTTTTAACCACTCTAAAAATATCAATATTTAATATTCGGGTTCCCTAGATTTGAAAATTAAAAAATAATATTACAATTCTTGCCTTATTTAATGGCGATAGACCTTATTCAATTCATACAATAAAATAGTATGAAAAATAAAAATAGATAAAAACATTATTAATATGACAACTGATGAAGCATCTGTATTTTCCTTCCTCGTTTTTATATGTCAAAGTTGCCCTTAATTTTTTTTTTAATGTTCTAAAATAAATAGGGTAACATAATTTTTTTATTATACTAATATATACATATGAAATTGATTAGTATTTATAAAATTCACAAATATTGTTTAAAATATTATTGAAGGCCTCCTTATCACTATTCCCCCATCTCTCTCGCCAAAGAAATTCGTCCAAGTGGCCAGGGAGCGTGGAGTCTTGAACGCCTGCCATTCCTTTAAATCTCCTTTTGGCGTTCTTCCAAAAGCACTCCACATTGTTTGTGTGAGCGCCTGTCCTTGGATTCACAAAGTTTCGTGAATGGTTCACGACTTCGTGAAGATAATGGGGATTGACTGGCAATTGTCGGATTCCATCATATGCAGCCTATCCATCGCTGTATATGATGGAACCCGACTCTATGTTCTCCATCACTAGAGGGAGGAGAGTAACCGCACTTCGATCCTAATATAAAAATAAATTTGATTATTCATAGCAAATATAACAATAATAAGTTATTCTCACCTTCAGCATCATGAGGAATCCCTCTTTAGTGGAAGGACAGACAATATCCCCCAAAGAGGGACGATATGGCCTCGATTATACTTTCTTTTGGCCATGAGGGATTCGTCAATCTGGACAATCCACAATTCCTGGGCCTCCAATTTTTCGTGGGCACAAACTCAATTTACGTGAGCGAGCATATGCCTCGTAAAATTGAGTACCAGCTCACGGCTGGCTGATCTTGGGCTCACCTCCAAGACATTCGTAGCCATTGAGATGGGCATTTTGTGGGCCCAACACCAAACCAATCTGGTGAGTTGGCTGAAAGGAAGCTTGGAGTTTTCCCACAAGGAGCCCTTCCTCTCGGAGACGAACCTATTCCCATGAAGGCGACATTTCCAACGTTTCATATTCCGGCTGTAAACCACGAAAGACATGGATGGATGGATGGTGACACTCTGGGCACAATGGAGGATCGGACCGTAGACAACCCCTCATTTGGAGGAATTGCCTGGACGATTCAACATCCTTAGTTTCGTTGAATATTGCTTCCATTGTGGGGAATAAATGATGATTATTTTTTCATTCCTTCCTTCTTTCTTCTTTTCTCGCTCTTTCTCTTTTTCATACACCATCAACAGTCGTAAAGTATAACAAAATGACGTAAGACATTTGCGTACGGAGCGTTTAAAAAAATCGAATGGAGTGTTTAAAAAAATCACGCAACCTCGAATTTTCATTTGCGTCAACCCTACATATTCAAAGAGTGCCAAATAATGAATATGATTGAAAACAAGCCTTGTGAACCAGCAGTGACGAGGAGGTCATTAAACAACTCACAATAAGAATAGGCCAGTCTGACCGAGAGATGAGGGAGGGAGTTCCTCTTGTCCAGGAATCCTGTGGAATAAGGGACTCCGGACACAAGAAGGTAATTACTAGTGTTGAGACACGGTCTCAGACCGATTTTGATTTTCGGTCCGGTCTGAAGTAATATTTCTAGACCGAAATTTCGGTCTAGACCGTCGGTCTTAGACCGTAGACCGAATTATATTCGGTCCAGACCGTATGTAATAATTAAATCGGTCCAGACCGTATAGCGATATTATAAGCATTTACAATAGGCATTACGACGTTTTGTTGATTTTCATTCGTACACGTTTCCGTTTATTTATTTTCAAATCAATGTACATGTGTGTATATATTTAACCAATGAATACTTAAACAATCAGGAAAGGTAGAGTCGCGCAACCTTTCAAAACAAAAATACAAAGCGGGATGGACTGATTTATTTATTGCTGCGTGAATGAAGTAGTGGAAGTGTGTAGAGGAATCGTTTTAGAACTACCTATTTATCTTCAAACTAGACGACAATGGGGAAGGTTTGTGTTGCTCCGGGTTGCAAGAGTGGCTACAAAGCAAAGGGCAATGAGGGGAAAAAGAGACGGTTTCATATGTTCCCCAAGGATGAGTCCCTACGCCAACTCTGGACAAAGGCTGTTCCGCGAAAAAATTAGATACCTTCAAGACATTCTGCGTTGTGTGACGTACATTTCATGCCCTCCGATTATAAGCCAGAGTCTACTGACTCTAATCCATCACGTTCAGACAGATCTGGAAAAACTCTTTGTCTTAAGATATTAAAAAAAGATGCCGTCCCTTCCAATTTTCCAAATCTTCCTCACTACCATTCAAAAAAGCCTCCTCCACCTCAACCTCCTCCTCACGACTCCTTAATGAAAACGAGCAAATTTTAAAAGGTTAAGGCTTTTGAAGAGGCCAACTCATTTTTAACACTCGAAGAGCTTCAAATTAAAATGGATAGGACTTGCCTTCCGAGCGGCGTTCAAGAACATTATGATGAAAAAGATAAAGAGCTATGGTTCTTCAAGATGAACTTTAGTCATGGAGGACCGTCAATAGACTTCAGTCTAAAGATTAATGAAGAAATGTCAATCCATATACGGTAAGCCAAACTTCATTCCTTAACCTTCTTATTTATATATTGTTTTTAACATATCAAAATTTGACTATTCCTCAGTATTTTCTTATTGATACTGATTCATACAACTACGATGACTTTATTCTCTGCTATATTGTATTTTTCAGGGTGAAAGATAGAGATCTATCTTTTAATCATCTCGAGCATATCACCAAGAACAATCTTATAGTACAAAATGTCACACCCTTCTTAATATTTTGGCCTTCTTAAATTCATGGACATCAAACTCTTCCACCAATCAACTATTTGGCTTGGAAAATGAATTAAACACAGCTTTAAATCATTTGACAAATATCTTGCCCCATTTGGACGAAGCAAAAGAGAAGAAATTACACTTTTTGATTGAACAATTGTCCTTGTTGTTTAAATGTCCACAACAACGGAGATACAGTCCTGCCTTGTACGCCTTATCTATGTCCTGGAAAGGTTTCTCAACGAGTCGTTATAGAGATCTACGTAAAGAAGTTCTCACATTACCTACAATACGTCGCCTTACGGAACTTTCTTCATCTTTTAATTTAGAAACTGGATTGGCTGACTCTACAATAACTTACCTAAAGGCTCGCTTCAAGGATCTAAGTCAAAATAGGGATAAAAATATTAGTATAATTTTTGACGAAACATATTGTACAAAACGAGTTGAATATTTTGCTGGGAATTTTTACGGGGTGGATGATGATCAAGTAACTAAGACCCTATTTTGTGTCATGATTAAGAGCTTTCATTCAGTTTATCATGACATGATAGTTATGCAGCCTGTTTCGACTTTGAATTCTGGAACAATTAAAAAGATCATCTTTGATATAAATTTAACAAATGAAAAGATTAAGTCTTCTTCTTTAAATATATTTTCCAATTTAAAAAATTTACTTTTAAAGATTCATTTAAATATATTAAAGACGTATCTATAGTTTACTTTTGTTCTGGTTATATCGCGCATTCCTTATGTAAAACTATAGCCTGTCATTTTTGCCACAATTTATTGACAGCTTTAAATAAAAAATTCGATGTAAAATTATTCTCCTTAGAAAATATTGATGATGAAAGTAAACTTTTAGATCAAATTAATCGAGGTGGGCTGACTCGTCCTTCTGATGTTCTTTTTTTAATGTGTTCCTTTGTTAATGCATTTTTTTCAGAAATTCAAAATTCAAAAAGTATCTTCAAAGATTTATTTCCCTTCTTCAAAAAATACTTTTTGTTCTTTCGTTTATTAAACTTTTGGAAAATGATACTTACGCTTTGGAAATTATTTTAGCAGAATGCGAAGAAGACCATTCCTTTGAAAAATTTATTCCACAAATCGCTGGTAATTTTTTAATTGTATGTCCAAAAATTATGTTTCGGAAATCAATGATCAAATTCACAAAAACAAAAGAAAAACAAGCAGTCAAAATTCTAATTAATATTCAATTCTAAGAGATTGAAAAAACTTAAAGGAGAATAAACAAAATGTATGTATGTTATTATAATTTTGCAGAATGTCTTAAATGTATCTATGTTTATTTAATATATGTCCATAAAATTTGTAAATAGTAAAAAATATATATTTCGTTCTCAAAATCCTAATTTGTTATGAAATTAATAAGGAAAGGGGAGAATGTACGCGTATTCTCCTTTTTCCTTTTAGATCCCTCATCGTATTTTCCTCACGAGCCTTCTTTTCCTTATTGTTTTAGTATTCATTGATTTAACATATTTATGTCTTCGAAATAAAAGAAACAGTACTAATTAGTAAATACTACTTAAATATGTTTTCCAGTAGCATTGTGATTATAACCTATAAAACAACAACCCATACTTACAATTCAACATATGTATGTATATTCTACAGGCTTGTGACGGAACGCAAAAGTGAACGGCGTTCAGCTGAACGCACGTTCAATGAACGGAACGCTGAACGGAAAACAACTTTTTTTTAACGTTGAACGAAAAAAAAAGAATTTTGCGTTCAGCGTTCAATTTTTCCAAACATTTCTTGGAGAGAGATTATTTTCTAAAAAAACGTCATTCTTTTCTATAAAAACGGTTTTTTTATTTTGGATATTCTTTTCTAAAAAATATGTCATCACTTTTTTTGGAAATTCTTTTTCTAAAAAAAAACGTCATCACTTTTTTTTGGAAATTCTTCTCTAAAAAAAATCGTCATCACTTTTTCTGGGAGATTCTTTTCTAAAAAATATGTCATCACTTTTTTTGGAAATTCTTTTTCTAAAAAAAACGTCATCACTTTTTTTTGGAAATTCTTCTCTAAAAAATCGTCATCACTTTTTCTGGAGATTCTTTTCTAAAAAAAAAAAAAAGCATCGTCACTTTTTCTTGAGATTCTTTTCTAGAAAAATCGTCGTCACTTTTTCTAGAGATTATTTTCTAAAAAAACCGTCGTCACTTTTTTCAATATTTGAACGCTGAACGCTAACGGAACGCTTATCGCAAAAACATTGAACGGAACGCAGAATGGAACGCTATTTTTTTAACGCTGAACGGACACTGAACGCCAAAAAAAGCTGAACGCTCACAATCCTGATTTTCTATAACTTTGTTAATCTTACCAAAGGAAGAAAACCTTCTTTTGTTGCAGGACATAACCTCCGAATAAGAAACCAAATTCCTCCGAATATAAATATCTATGGAACCAAATGGCCGACATAGTATTTCCGTTTAGTCATCACAGATTCATCGATCTGAACGACAAAACCTTTAATTTTATTAGGTATATTTGTCAAATGGCTCGAGCGAATATTCCTAAACTCGGAGTACCAGTTGTTAGTTCAGACACGTCAATCATGTTGTGCACCGTACTCACGGGAGTTTTCAGTGCTCAGACCCATGCTAATCGTATGAGTACGGGAGAACGGTTCTCTTGGATTACATGTGAATATTTAATTCTATTATTTTTTTACACATACATTGACAATAAAAAGAGGAACGTATACTTACGAAAACACAACAAAACCTCATTTAGACCGAAATATAAAATTGGACCGACCGAAATATAAAATTGGACCGATACAGACCGATATATATCGGTCCAAATGTGAGACCGGTCAATAGACCGATTTAGACCGATCTTAATATGTATTTTTTTACTTTAGAACCGGTCTAGTACTTTCGGACCGAACTCAACACTAGTAATTACGTATCAAGTATCCTCCTTCAAAATAGAAAATACCTCAAGCATTTTGTTGTGAAAAATTATATTATCCAAGATCAGGGTATAAAAAAAAAACCCAAAATTTTGAAAAAAACCACGGTAAACCCGGGTTTTTTCAAAATTTTGGGTTTTTTTACATACCCTGTCCAGATACATAGAGATATCTCTATGTATCTTGATATAATCTACTTCGATACTTTAAAGATACTTCGATCTAAATATATCAACTTAAGATGACGTAGTACAAATTAACTTGTTTTTTTGGTCACACAGAAACAACAGGACGCTGTTTTCTCTGCTATTGAAGGGAATCAGCTCTCTATATCTTTATATCTCTATGACAATACCTCCTTCCATATTTGTTGGCTTAAAGGCTATGTAAAAAGGTAGATTACACATAAGGAAGTTAAAGACTTGGCATTTGGAGTAAAAATAAACTACAATATTATTTAGCTTTCCAAAATATATCGTACATCCGAAAGCATTCTTCACTCAATGAGTGTAAGATGTTTTAAATAATAGAAAAGTCACTAATTCAGTAAATAAAAAAATAATTTGTAGAGCCAACTTTAAGTCTTACTATATTTATTAAACTGAAAGGTTTTTTCGAGTATACCTATAAATATCAATATGGCAAAAAAAATTAGGATATGGTATGAAGAAAGTATTCAGTATAAAAAATAGTGAATATATATACGTAAAAACTTATTTAAAAATTCCAAGGGTTTTGAATTTAATAATCTCTATAATGTGTTTGAGATGATTAAATGATTGAAGATCTCGGGAGAAAATAAAAATTTCGCAGTCGGTAGGATTCGAACCTACGCTCCCAGAGGGAATCTGATTTCTAGTCAACGCCTTAACCACTCGGCCACGACTGCTTCTTGTGCTTCTTCAAAATATTTCAGATTATAAATATTTTACCGTTATACTTTATTTTCAGTACATTTGGAACTGGACTGAAAAATGCAAAATGATGGAAAAAACTAAAATAATGTTTTAAAAAATCTAAGTAACCACATGAATATTCTAAATTCCCTCAATCCAAACATATTTAAACACATTGACCAAACAGGGGGGTAAGCGGTACTTGCAGCAGGCCCAGCATCACTTGTTGACGGTCCTGTACCTGCAACGTTACTCTCATTCACTGCCTTCGTGCAAGGGACTGCATGCAGCGAGCCATCTGTTTTTCTGACTTTTTCCTGATTTTCATTTTCAATAACTCTGTCCTTTCTTTTAAATAGCTCGGTTAAATATAAATAAAATAAATAAATAGCTTTTCTGCATTCTTTTATCGCTCTGCATCACAATGCTTTTCTTCACAGCACGCACTTCCTGAATCAGCTTCTGAAAACATTCCCATACATTGGCTGTCTAGTTGATACACTGTAAATATTTTAACACGTGATAATGTAAATATTACAGGGAGTGAGAGGGCTCATATGAATCCTTTTTAGGGAAAACGCGTGCTTACTTTACAAAGCATGCTCACAGTTAAATCATAAGCTTGCGGTCCTGTAGCCCACTAAAGCGGAGATATGCTCAGCTGTGCCCCCGTTACAAACAGCGTGAACAGCCTATTTGAAGAAAAGTAATTTATTATTTGTCTGAGTAGAAGACATGTCTCAGTATGCCACCCAATCACAAAACATGCAGTTTTTTGAAAAGCCGATATAACATTTCGCTGACACAGTTTTAAAGACGAGAGTCGAGATGACTTCATTCACTAGAACTAACTGCGGAGCAAGCACGGGCAGGAGATGGTAACAAAGGCACCAACAGAAAGACCAAAATATATGGATATTTGCAGACGTTTTTGAAAACTGATTACCAAAAGCTACTGGATGGCTTTCCCAATAGTAAAATTTAGTACCATTATTTCCAAATATTTTTTGGGGGGTCTGAAAAGGGTGGATTTGAAAGCGTCAGTCGATGCTATTGGAAGCTGGCGCACGCCGGAGATCCTTTGACTATTTTAAAGCAAGCCAAGCTGTATCTTCATCGAGCTGGTCAAAATGACATATTGTGGGTAGCCTAGATATGTTTCCTCTTAAAAGCGAGCGTTACTGCATTTTTAGTATTTTTTTGGTGTTTTTTTATTTATTTGTATTCACATAAATACCCTTACCGGTGCGCCGACCGCCTCAAAATCTTTTACAGGAACGCAACACCGCACCGTCTTACTTTCAAGGTTGGTTATACTATTCAAACCTAAAGCGTTAATTAAGTAGCGTATGCAAGGAAGAAGTAAACAAAAAAAATTGGCCAAAATTTTGGTTATTTTCTTTAACGTTAGATGTCGCTAGTCCATGATATTACGTCACAATCCTATTTAATACCGTTTAAGGGATTAAGTTTGATGATTTGAAATATATCAAATCACTACAACATTGTGCAAGATTCCAAATATAAATAATAAAGGATTTTGTTATTATTTTGAAAGAGCTCTACCATCAAAGCGCCCCTTACGGACTAAAGAAGAACTAAAATTTTGGCCAATTCCTTTTGGAAAAAAGGAAGAATTTAATGTTATGCATGTACCACTTTACTTTAACGCTTTATTCAAACCCATACTAATATGATAGATTTGCCGGGACAATTATTACACATCGAATATTATGGCCCTTATCTTTCTTAGAGTTGTAATGTACATTTTTAGTTTGTTTTATACAAAAACGTTGTACAAAAGGTTCAACAAATATGAAAACTTTAGGTTATTCATTTGAATTTAAGAGCAAGATAAAAAAAGACTCAAAAACAATCTTGAATTTAAGATCGTCCTTCATTGCTCCTTGGCAAGTACGGCCATGAGGGTCCCGGGTGAGGCTTTGATGGATCTCTTCATGCCATCCCGGAAAATGGGAGTGTAGATTTTGTTTCTCCGATACTCTTTCCCAGTGGTTGCCGCGTGCGATGAAATGAGCGATAAACGATAATTATAGCTGAGGTCAAACGTTTTATCGTTCATCGCAAAGTTTTCTAAAATTATCGCTCATTCACTTACCGTTAGTCCCAAAAATGAGAACGATAAACGATAAATTCAAAGACGACTTTTGTAAAAATTCAAAAATGTGCACGGCGGCAATAGTCACAACAGCCCACCTGACGTTTTCAGACCAGTTCAAGCTGAGAGTATATATAGGGAGTATATAATGATGAGGACCTCCTGATGACCAACCATGACCCACCCCAACCATGGCCCCTTCATGTTGAAGCATGTGGCCCCTGCCCTTGAAGAAGATATCAAGAAGAGGCTCATCAGGGAGATCATCATCTCCATCATATCTGACACTCTCCCCACCAGCAAGAGCAAGGACATGGTGACAGAAAAACCTATAGAAGCCAGCACGACTCATTTGCCTTCCTGGAGAGCCCCACTGTTATGTAGAGGATGGGCCCACCATTGAAGAGCTCATCAAGAAGGAGGGGACACCTGGGGCAGGAGCAAGGTGGCAGAGGTGATGCCTGGGCAATTCCCCAACATGGATAGGAAGAAATGGATCTCGCTGTTCATAAAGTATAACACGGCTTTGCCCAGCTCTGCTGCCGTGGAGCGCATGTTCAGCACTGCTGGTGACGTCCTCAGGCCCAAGCGTGCAAGCATGACCGCGACAGGTTTGAGAAGCTGGTCTTCACCAAGGGAAATAGGCAGCTCCTGTATGCTGTCCTAAGGAGGGAAAGTCCGAGTCAGATAGAGGACTGATGTATAGCCATAGACTGATTCCAGTTTTTGTCTAGTTAAATTAATTTTCACTCTGGATAAATAGTTTTATGCTTTTTATATTTCAACTAAATAAGGTACTTATCATTTATCGCTTTTGTTATTGCAAGTAATTTTCTATCGCTATCGTTTTATCGTTTATCACTTACTGCAGGTTGGGTTTTGAATTTTTTACCGTTTATCGCAAGTTGAAAAAAAATTATCGTTTTATCGTTATTGCAAGTTGAACAAAAAAGTTATCGCAAACCACTGCTCTTTTCTCCTCCATCGCTTGAGACGTCGTAGATAGTGACTATTGGATAGCCCAGGGTCTTGATGATATCCGCAGGTTTGTTACTCGTGCAGCCATTTCACGCTTCTCTTTGATTTCATTATTTGAATTTATTTGTTACAACGAATAACACCGTCATTTAAAAGAAGAAACTTCTATCTTTCAAATGATATCCTTAACAACTTTGCGCGAAAACTTAATCTCAGGTATTAATCTTTAAAATTAGTCCGTTTATCGATTAATATATATATATATATATATATATATATATATATATATATATATATATATATATATATATATATATATATATATATATAATACAGTCAACTTCGCCTAAGTCGATTCTCTCGGGACTGTGCAAAAACAATCGACTTAGGCGAAATTCGACTTACAATACACAGTGTGAACGGCAGGCGCAGTGCATGCGGGTGTTTTGGAAAGTGAGCGCCCTCTTCGACTTATGCGAAGTTATTTTCTTGTTTATGTATGTGTTACTGACAAAATATCTGTTCGACTTAGGCGAAAATATCGACTTACAAAATCGACTTGTACGATTTTTATTACACACATGTCAATGGAGAAAAAATGGGACTTTTGATTACATTCGAGTTAGGCGACTTTTCGACTTATGCAATTTCGACTTAGGCGAAGTTGACTGTATATATATATATATATATATATATATATATATTACTATATATATATATAATAATATATATATTATATATTGGTAGTTTCTTAAATATAGAATCAACATGCGTCAGTAATTTAAGTTTTGAAAATAGTGTTTTTTTATTACACAGTTCTTTAAAAACACATACAAAATAAATATATTAATATGTGTTTAAATTGATGGTAAAAAATACCGAAAAAAATACACAAATAAGACAGTTTAGATTAATTTTTTACCTCAGATGGCAACTAATTAAAATCTTTGAATCTATATAAAATTATTCTAATAAATTTTCGCTGACTTAGCGCTACCGATGGGAAGTATTTAATTTCTTCCGACGCCCTGGTCCACGAATTGTCGAAAAGGGTAGGTATCTTGAGGTCTAAGGCAGCGTACCTTGCCGCAGCCGATAATAGAATTGCCTTCATTCACAGGGATGAAGAGGTTCATTGGTTGTAATCCGTTTCGCGATGAGACCTTTGCGTTGGGGATTCCAAAGTTGATCGCCTTCGTAGTCTAAGAACGGCCACCACTGTTTAAGCCAAAGAGTACAACAGCTTTACAGTACTTGTCGGTTGATTTTTCTTCTAATCCCCTTAGGTTTAGCTCCACAAAGCATTTTAAATGCTTACTGCTCTACAATCCGCAAAAGCATGTAAAATGTTATTATATAGGATTCCGCAATCCTTGCAAGGCCTGTATTTTTTTAAAGTTCTTTATTATAACTGTACTATAAAATATACAATAATAAATAAAATATAGGTAAAATTGTGTACATGGTACATAAATAAACATTATAGTTTAAAACTGTAAAATTTAATCAGATCCGCTGAGACCTGAAGTTGGGCCGTAAACTTCTTTCCATCAGCAATTTTTGCCATGACCTTAGGATATTTTTCCTCCATCTTTCAGGGAGATCGAGGAGGTCTAATTTTTTTTGACAAGTTCTGTCAGCCTTGTCTGAATCTGATTGGACATTCATTTTTAGATGCCATGGAGTAAGCAATGTATGTTCCTTTGAAGACCTCAATAATGGGAATTTGAAACGACCAACATCAAATTGGCTCCCGGGTTGATGTCATGACGCGTGAAGATGCCATTCTTAATTGCAGATTCCCCAAGGTCATGCGGGTTGCCAAGACCATTAAAGAAATATTCTATCAGCGTTTCTTCTGATTACGTCCAGTGTTGAGTCGTCTTTGAATTCGGGATACAGTGCCAAATTATTCTTTGGGCGGAACCCAAAACTGGAGATAATTTTGACGTTATTCGATTTGTCAGATCCGAGCCCATGAAAAGCCATTTAAATACCTCGCAGCAGGCCACCGTTCTTCTCCATTCTATTAGGGCTTTTCGTGATGTCAACTAATACCTTAATATATATTTTCGGAATAATTTTAACCAATTGCACAAGGCCTCCGCCGATTTGCCTTTTATTCCTCTTTACTGATGGAAGGTATCTTCGGTGAAAGAGAGATCGAAGCCACTTTTCTTCCTCTTGGACAACCTTTTCCACAAGAAAAGAGGAAGATGAAGGTCTATATATGATTGCAGGTATCACTGTGGTACTATAGAGGTCGATCCTCTTCTGGAGATTGAAGGCTCTCCAATTGGTTACTAAATGGGAGACCTTAGAATTGATGTTAGACCAATTCTTTTCATCAACTCTATTCCTGCACAAGACAATTCCTAGGATGATCTCGGCTTTCTCTTTAATTTGACATGAGGAAAGAATTAGCCCCTCTGTAGGGTTCCAAAGCCCCAGCGGAAGTATTGATGTTTTTTCTATATTCACCGTCAGGCCTGATCTTTTCTTAGATTGGAAAAGTAGTCTAAAATTATTTCAACCCTTCTGGCGATTTGCCGTTCTGAATTGGCCTGTAATGTGATAGTGATATCACTGCATATAAATCTACAAGGTGACTTTGGCCTGCCATATTTATTATTCGAAACCACGGAACTTTTTTAATTAGTTTTTTTTGGGGGGGAAAATAACCCAACAAGGATAATTTCAAAACTTTAATTTTCAAATTTAATTTGAAACACTTTCGCTTCCGATTGGAAACATGCAAGAATCCTTGTTCTTATTTGTGATACAAACATGAATTATATCAAAATGTTCTACTAAAATAATAGGATTGAAAAATCTTTGACACTATATTATAATACTTGAGAAGGCTATTAGATATAGTATATCTACATTACACACCAATGAGCATCATTCTTCCCGTTGCAACGTTAATCGTTTGTCTATCCTCAGGGATGATGGAACCAAAAAAAAAAATCTATGAGTCTGAGAAGTCATTGTTTTAAACAATATATAATAATGGTATTGAGATCTATGAGAACTCAGATATTTACAACTCAACAACCACAAGTGAAGTGATGACTAATTTATGGTCTCAAGAAAAAGAAAAATGATGACTCATAGAAAAATCGGCCCAAATAAATGAGTAGACAATATTTTGAGTGGAATGAATCTAAGTATTGATGAAATACTAATTTTCATATAAATTGAGTAAATAATGGCACAAAATAATTTAATTTTTGCATTTATATAAATATGATTTCCTTATTGTTGTTTAAATATGGGGCTAATATTTTTTGGGCATTTTTCGGGACATGAGATGGGCTTTGTTGATGTTGTGATGCTGAGCGTCTGCTCACAAACGTAGGTTGAGCCAAACAACACCAGCACCTTCTGTGACATCCGCTGCAGGCTTAGGAACATGGTTTCATTAAGTGAAGCGTAAAAAATAATCCAGTTTATAAGTGTTCTTCTTTGAAGCAGAATCAGACTGAAGGTCAAACAGTTCGAATTACAGCTCCATTGGCACTGTCTAAGGGCCTTGTGATAATGGGCAGGAGACCAACTGAAGCGACTTTTGGATTGTTTCAAAATCTGAGAAGCGACGGCAAAATTCCTTGTCCAGGTCGTCCAGTGTTTTGCAGTATTTCTTTATATTTCGAGTGGCCTCTTTTAGCTTGACGAGAGTGGGAAAATGCACGAACGATTTGTTTGACATTTGTCTCGAGAACAAAACTAGCTTCGATATGAAGGCTCACACATTTGTGTACATGTTGTGCACAAATTGATCTTTCCCCTGTAGTTTCACGTTGAGCTCATTCATATGCGAAAAATATGTCAAAAGAAAAAGCAAAGTCACATAGCCACAGGCCTGCCCACCGAGTGACGTAGGCCCGCCCTCCCACTGAGTGAGGTGGACCCGATTTTATGAATATGCTAACTGTGCCCCCCCCCCATAACAACTGTAGGGCCCCTTCAAAAGCCTGGGCCTGCTGCCAGGCCTGCATAGCCAGTTCACGTCTCTCAGCTCGGGAAACTCTTCTGATTTCTCAATTAACTCCAAAAATGAGACAATCTCCTCTTTGAGCTGCCATACTCGTTGGAGCACTTTCCTAAGCTTAACCAGTGGACACGAGAATGGTAAAGTAAGTCTGGTGATCCGCATCAGTTTCCTCCAAGAACTTAATGAACTGACGGTGATTAAATCCAAGGCCCAGGCTTTTGGGGGGAGCTCTACAGTTGTTTGTTTGTTTAGCTCCTAGATCAGCCCCACTTCACCGGAAATTAATCCGGTATCAGCCGGTGGTAAGCTGTCTAGGAGCTAACTAATTTATTTGTAAAAATATTAAATTTCGACAGAAACATATATATTTTAAAAATGAACTCCTCAAGAGGGTTCTTCTTCTTTTCACTTTCCAGGATGATTTCCTCAATTTGTCTCCTTATCCGTGGGCATTCGTAGATTAGGTGAATGGGAGTTTCATGCCTACAGAGGCTTACGTGCCCGCTAATCATCGCCACTATCCAGGAAACATTCAACCTTGAGAAGGGGTAGTTTTTTTTCCAAGATAGGGCTCCGCAATGAAGTATTTTGATTGCTGGCACGTAGTCATATGAGTCCAGTATGTCTTCCACCTGGACATGGACACTCGCCTCAGGGCACTCCTTGCTTGACTAATTGATGTTGGTATAGTTACATACTTGCCCTTTGGGCTCCTTCCTTTGCCAGGGCATCGGCGTGTTCATTACCTGTGATATTATTATGCCCTTTCACCCATCCCACGGTAATTTTATTATGGGATGACTCCAGGGCCAGTTTACACTTTGAAATGTCCGCGTTAAGAATTCTTCCAGGTCTAGTATTTAAGCTCTCAACTGCAGACAGACAATCTGTTAGAATGAGAAGACTCTTGTTTTCAGTCTTTTCCAGAGGTAAACTTCCAAAAAGGTCATAAATAGCCGTAACTTCAGCCTGAAACACATATTTGTGTTATCGAGTCTGAGGGAACTATGGTTAATCACAGCATCACCATCTGCAATCAGCCACCCAGCTCCGGTCTGCCCATTTATTTTTGAGCCGTCGGTATATCCAACCAGGTCGAAGTCCTCAATAGACCATTTATTTGCCAATGTATATCCACGTTGATTGGTCCACACCAACGAGCCATCGCAAGGTTTTGGAATACCATTTGCTTGAAGAAAGTTATCCAAAGATCGGACATTCCTTTAGATGACAAATCAGACCATGCCAGTAATTTGTCCTTCCTTATCCTCAGTCTAGTCAGACATGCATGCTCCATTATGAACAGATGAAGTGGTACTAGACCACATAAGACCTCCATTGGGGTGGACCGCATGGCACCTGTAATGAACATAAGACCAAGCCTTTGAAGTTTAAGGAAATCGTTAATCATTGACTGACTGTTCTTGAGTCTAGATGCAAAAACAACGGATCCATAACTTACAATCGACCTCACATAAACCTCATATATCCATTTGGATTTCAACGGACTTAGACCCCAATCAGTCCAACGAAGGTTTTAAGAGCAAAAAGTGTCCTTTTTGCTTTAGAGATGACATGTTTTATGTGGTTGTTCCAGTTGAGTTTTTCATCAATTATTAAGCCGAGATATTTGGAGGTTCTTACTTTTTCTATTTCGGACTTTCCAAGATAGAGGTGGACATTTGGTCCCTTTTTTATCTTGGTAAAGATCATCAGCTTGGTTTTAGCTGTACTGAAGGTGATACTTCTCTTTTAGACTATTCCAAAGCCCATTAAGAGCATCTTGCATAAGACTGGCTAAGGTAGATCGATCGCTACCTCTAACACAAAGGGCCAGGTCATCAGCATATGCTACTTTGAAAATTGGTTCTTGATAAGATCCACAGCTTCCTGAAAAAGTTTTATGGGGGGGGGGGGGGGGGGCACAGTTGGCACATTCATAAAAAAATCGGGCCCACGTCACTCAGTGGGTGGGCGGCCTGGCCCCCCTCAGGCCCGCCCATCCCGCTGGCCTGTTAAATCCTCTTGCGCGTATAAAGTTAACAAGTTTACAACTGGACCACGACATGATTAAGCTGCAATACAGACTTACACAGAGACTCCTGATGAATCATGCAATGAAGCAAAATAAGATCCTGCTCAGGGATTTGCTCTTTCACCTTATCCTGGATTCTTTTCAGCAGTCCGACATTTTTCCAGTTAAATTTGCAGGCTTGTGAGCGATCAGGAAAAAAATAGCGATCCGATCAAAAAAAGCGATCAGAAATTCTTTGCAATATAGCGATATAACGATCAGGGATTTGGGGATATTTTCTCAAATCACCTATGTTTACATATTTAGGTTGTTGTGATGACGTCTCACACAGGCTGCCAACTGCATTCCTGGAAGAGTATTAATATAGCCAACCTATTTAAAAAAAAGGAAAAGAAAGAGAGAAAGAAGAGGAAAGAGGGATTGACGTCACAAATCAACTATCGAACGTTATCCCTATTGTTGTTCATTTCTCCGAGCCCCTTTTAACTTTGGGCATTGTTCTTATTTTCATTAACTTATACATCAATAAAGGATTGAGTTATGTACATATAATTAAATAATCTCATAATATAAATATTTAATATAGGAATAATCAGTTTATTCATAGGTAACAATAGGAATAACGTTCGATAGTTGATTTGTGACGTCAATCCTCTTTCCTCTTCATTCTCTCTTTCTTTCCTTTTCTTTAATAGGCTGGCTATATAATACTCTTCCAGGAATGCAGTTGGCAGCCTGTGAGACGTCATCACAACAACCTAAATTTGTAAACATAGGTGATTTGAGAAAATATCCCGGGATTTTCCGATCAATTTAATTGCGATCAACAAAAAAATTACTACGTAATACTAATTCTAAGTAAAAAAAATTAAATGTATATACAGTCAAACCTTTATAAGTATTCATCTTTATATGGCGATGGAATGATTGTTTCCCATAGCCTATGAGCTCCAAAATAACGACTTCTCCATAGGCGCCTGTCTATATATTTTAGGACAACATATCAGAATGATTGTTTCTCATATTCTATGAGCTCCAACACTCTGGCTCCTCAATTGACATATGTCTGCCTATTTTAAGACAGGAGATGCCAGAATAAATGTTTCCCATAGCCTATGAGCTCCAAAACAATGACTTCTACATAGTCGCCTGTCTGTATATTTTAGGACAAAAAATATATCAGGATAGCACACACTGGCTTTTTCTATTTGTATTAGTCTTATTTTGTGTTTTCTAAACAAATATTAGTTGTTGGAATGGATTTTGGTCAAAATGACAGCTAGTTAAGTCTTAAGAAATGTAGGGTCTGTCTCAAAAATCCTTATTACAAACATTTTTTCTTTTTTAGTTATTTATACAAATTGATCGGATCGCTATTTTTTAGTGATTTCATACGATCAAAAGATATAAAGATCAGGACCTTTTGTGATACTCCGATCAGCGATCAAATATCGCTATTGATCGCCGATCAGAAAAAACTCCGATCAACAGCCTGTAAATTTGGTGATCCATCTGTGGTGACAATGGCAAGTTTACTCCATGGTAGTTTCATTCTCTCAATGACAGCACACCATTTTCGTATAGGTCCTCACCTTGCGTTTTCCCCTTCAGCGGCTCCATGCCCAAAAGTTCCTCAGTTATCTCAATTTTTCGTGTAGCCCGCGTATAAAAATAAGGAACTGAGTAGTGTTTTAAGTCTATACTTACATCAAGCGCTAACCTAATGAAAACCAACTTAAAGCTTCCTGCTTTTTTGGTTAACTCACTGACTATATCTTCATCAATGTTGAAGGCCACACGGCGAGTCACACGAGTGTGTGATAAGCTGATTTTTTCGAACTGCTTTTGCTACCGGACATAAGACACACCTGCTGTCTATATCATGCATTCTTTCAAAAGCTTGCCGTGCTAGCCTTGCCAGTTTGAAGACTAGCCATAAGCTTGTCTTTGTACTTGCCTTTTGAATTGCAGTTTGGCATTGACAACATTTTACTGACACTGTAAATTAGCCACCAATCTCTGGGCAGTAGCCGCTCGTTGTTGTTTTACTGCTGCTAGCGTAGTTTGCATGCTTCGAGGCAGTGACGGCTGATATTGTCACTTGAAAAACATAATTAGTTTCTTGCATATCAGACATACAGCTGTTGATCGGATTTCAGTGAAGAATATTTTAGTTGTCCACTCTTCATTAAACACTCGACACTCACTGTCCATTTTCCTTTTTTTGACCCGCTCATTTTTTACAATAGGGCTCAAATGGCAATGAGAACATTCAAGAAAAAAAGAAGAGTAATAACGCGGAATTGTATGGACAAGACGTAATGAATGATAGATGAAGCATTATTATTTATTTACTGGACAAGCTCGGCGGGACGTATACGGCCCGCGGGCCTTAGTTTGCTCATGTCTGCTCTAGATCAGAGCCCTATAAGGAGAGTTACGACAATAGAACTGGAGCGCCACCTGGTGAAATAGCATGTCGGGCTCAAAACAACGCTTGGAATGAAAGAAATTATTATTGTTCCTATGTTATTCTTAGGATAAATAAATCGGAATCTATGACAAAAACTGTGTCTATAAAACCTTTCATTCATTGGGGGTATTGTTTCAGTAAATGATACTTCTCTTATGCATATAACTCCATATTTTATACATGATTTACTAAATAATATAAAAATATATGTAAAAAAAATATCCATAAAAACAATGTCCAAAAAATATCCCAAGTATTGATGAACTGGATTTTCATTGAACCCAATTTATATATCCCAGATTAGTGAAATAATTATTATAAATGACAAAATAATTCAATTTTTTTTTTTATAATTGAAATATATTTAAACACGTAGTAATAAAAAAAATATATAAAATTATTTATATTTTTATTACCACGTGTTGTAAAATATATTTCAATTTAAAAAAAATATTTTGTAATTTATAATTAATCATTTCATTAATCTGAGATATATAAATTATTATAACATACATGAATTTGATAATTATTTACATAATTTTCTCATGCACATACTTCTACTTCCAAATAAATTGGAGGTTTTATTAGACCTATTTTTTTACTATAGTCGTCTGTTTTCGTAAATGGATGTGTTAACGAATTTTTATATACCTAGATATATATTGTAATAATTCATGATATTGTGATATATTCTCTAATGATGATCTAATAAAATTGAACGTCCATTTCTGTTATTGAAGATCCTATTTGTTTCAATTTTACTAATTCTTTTACATATAATTTAAATATTCCTTCAACTTTTGTAAACTTCTTAATAAATTTATCCGAACAAAATATTAATCCACCAGAAGAAGAATAGTTTCTGAATGAAATTATTTTTTTAAAATAGATCTTTAAAGTTTATATTGTTTTTATACTTAGAAAAAATATTTCAAAAGACTGTTTACAGTAAACCCTCGATATAACGACCCTCTGTATAACGAACTTCGGATACAACGAACCTCCTGGAGCTGGCCGAGCAAGCCTAAGATATAACGAACTTAAGTTCGTTATATCTGAGGATACCGAACTTCCTGGAGCTGGCCGAACAAGCCTCATATATAACGAACTTAAGTTCGTTATATCTGAGGCTACCGAACAAGCCTCAGTTATAACGAACCTAAGTTCGTTATATTTTAGGCTACCGAACCTTTTTTGTCCATGACCGAACAAGCCCCGAATATAACGAACCTAAGTTCGTTATATTTAAGACTACCGAACTCGAATTGTGAGCTGCTGCGGATCATGCGGTTTGAACTCATGCGTGAGGTGCAGCAGAGGAAGATCTCTGACTTCTTCAAGGCTGGCCCCTCCCAGCCGAGAAGAGGTCTAGGACAGAGTCAGAGACCAGCAGTGTGTCTGTGACTTCGACCTCCTCCAATAATCTGCCAAATGTGTCCAGCGGCAGTTCGTCGTCACTCCTACAGGATATACCTTACACTCCATAGCCCCCCTTTAACGAACTTTCGTATATAACGACCCTGCCCTCCCCCATATAGTTCGTTATATCGAGGGTTTACTGTATTTACAGTTCCCTCGATAAATTATAAATATTTTGAGCCTGACTTGAGAGTCAGCTGCTACACAGACAGGTCTCCCGACGTAACTCTCCTTATAGGGCTCTGCTCTAGATGATGCAATGAGCCCACTCTTAGAGGAGACCCTCCCTTTTCTAAATAAACTGCAAAAAACAAATCAACAGGAAAACAACATAGAATGATTTTAATGTATATAAAAAGTAGTTTCAGTTGACAAATATATATAAGTATATATATGTATGTGTATAAGGAGAATTCGTACAACAGATGTAGTTCCAAGGGATGGGAAAGAAGAGGAGTAGTAGGAGTAGCTATTTCTCTCTCTCAGAACAAGTTATATGTATTTATCTATGGCGATTTTATCTTTTGTTTAAATAGCAGCAACGGAGTAAGAAGAGGTTTAGAGAAATAAGTTTGAAAGGGGGCACAAATAGAAGAAGAAGAAGAAGGGAGGGGGGTAACTTTGGCAAACATGAAAAATAAAGAAAGAGAATTCGTCTCCTGGCGGAACCAGGCAGGAGTTTTAGGGTTTGTTAAGGAGGGGGGTAATCAGAAGTTTAAGGAATACAAGGGAGATAGGAGATGTTGGAGGAACATTATTATTAACTTTAAATAATATCTACATATCGTCGAGGGATATATCACATATCTTTAAATATATATACGAAAAAAGGAGGAGAGTAATTTTTTAAACTTGGGTTTAAATTATTATTATTTCTATGGATTTGTTTGAAAATTTGTTGATTATTAATAATATTATTTAGTCTATCGAGTATAGGAATCATCAATGTTTTTAATATAGAGTGTTATATTAAAATGAATAAATAAAAAAAACATGTTTTTTGAGTGGTGTCTCAACCAAATCACAATGAATTGCGTTTAAATGTGATTATAATAAGTGAACAAAGGGGGAGGGGTTTTTTTACTATCGTTTGGAAGAAGAAGGGTTCGAATCTAACACACACACACATACACACTATGTATTGAGGGTTCCTTTTTAAGAGGGGGGGGGGGGGAGATCATTCATAACTATAAAACAACGGTTCATCGTGGTGATGATGTTACCCATGATAATATGTTTTATATATATTTATATGTATATAATGATGGCAACCCCACAAATATAGATGATGCTCTTGTGTGGTAACTGCGCATTTATGTAAAACGTATAGAAATATTTAAAAAAAAACATCAGTCCTGCTGGGTGGTTCAATTTCCTAGTTCATGAGCTACGAAATGCTTTAAGCGGTCCAGGTATTGATTATAGAGTTCTACATCGTTGTGGCCCGCACCCTGTGTGAACAAGAGAAAGACATCAATTAGTTATGCGATCGGGGGTCAATCGGGTTAGTATATACATAAGTCTTGACCGATATCAGGGTAGGGATAATAGGAATCGATACTCGCATTGGATGATGCACTCTCAGATAATAACACCAACACGTGGTGTCGTGTCTATATATATATATGTATATACATATATATATATAACTTGTTCATTTGTTGTCGTTCGCGAACGATGAACAACAAAGCTTTTGACGAACGACAAATTCCTTCTCGTTCGTCGTTCGTTTTGGCGCAAAAAAAAAAACATTAAAAAAGACTTTTCAATTTCATGGGAAAAAAACGTAATCATTTTTTTCAGAACGGCGAAAAAAAAAATCCTTTCTAAAAAAGTCAATATTTTTCAGAATGACGAACGACAAACGAAAACTTTTGGCGAACGTCAACAAGTCTATAAAACATAGAAATAAAGTATTTGCTTTAATTTTTTTTTTGCAAAAGAATGGGGATAGTGCATGTAAAGCGTAATATTTGTATAGTTTAAAACTAAATAAAAGTCCTAAGTTACACATTTCATATTCGTACACAATACATAACCAAACTCAAGAGTCAGTGGGATGATGACAAATGTAATTTGTACATGATTTATAAATACAAAGACTCAGTTCAGCCTTATTAAAAAAACTCAAGTGACTATAGAAAAAGACATCTTTTTTTCTGCACTAAATAATATTACCCAAAAGAAAATACGTGACAACAACAAAAAAAATAACTTCCTTTAACTAACTTTTACTCAACTCAGGCTTCTCAATTTAGTTTTGACTCCATTCTGAGATGTATTGACTGATTTGGATGCTATAATACTTTACTAATGGATGCAATATCATCGAATCAAAGAGCAATACATAGCTTTGACTGGTTTAATGTGTAAAGCTAGTTGCCACTTAAACAGACATCTGTATCCTAAAATAAAATATCTTCATTGAATGCTTAAGAAACCGTATTTCTGTTATTGTACAATACTTAAGCATTAGAGAATGCCAACTTGGAGCATAACACTAAGATAGGAATAAAAATGAGTAAAAAAGCTTGTCCAGCTTTACATGAAGTATTATATTTAGTATGGCTGAAAATAGAATACTCAGTAACTATAACTAGTACTGCGAATAAGATATTTTGTTTACTTTTATTCAGGTTCGTTTCAAAATTAAATATATATTTAACAATATAAATTATAATATACATTAAGAGCAATTTACTCTTTAATTTATTCAAAATACATTTTTACTATATCGCCGTTGTGGTATTTCTTAAATGTGAGTACAACTTTTGAAACATACACAGGTTATTTTTTATACATGCGTATGAAAGTCAGTATGTTTGAATTAAGTTGAAGATTTGTACAAAAAAATATATACTTGGTAACGGCTAAAAATTGTATGCAAAATTATATATGGAACATTTATTGGAGCACACGCTTAATATAGAGGGCTCCATGAGAGACAGAAATAGGACTATCTTACCTCAACCCATAGAGGCTCTACAGCTCGAGGACACTTTTCGTAGATGGCAATCCCGTGAGAGAAGTCGATGACTTCATCCTCCGTTCCGTGGATGACAAGACGGGTGAGGCAACTTTAGGGACTTTGTCAATGCTGAAGGAAGATATAAAGTTAAAAGTGAATTAAGAATTGTAATGAATGAGGGTTTTGATATTTGGTAATTATTTGTCCTTTTTATGCATTTTTAGAGATATATTTTCTTCGGACCATTAAAAAGAGTACTCAAATAAAGCACACTTTCCCGTCGACAGGTATTTTCTTTGTATATCTATGTAATGGTACTGGTTCAAAAAAAAAATATATGACAATTCATTTTAATTAATTACTCTCTTAAAAAAGACGTTGCAAAATTGTTCATCCAATAATAACAATATCTAAAGGACTATTTATCATGAAACAAATTTCCACTATTCAGCTTTTTGACATCATTCCCCGCTGAGCTGGGTACTTGTTCAAATAAGATTACAAATGATTAGAAACGGTGTCCTAATGAAATGACCCAGAAAAATTGATCTAGAAAAAAATGGCCCAAGAAAAAACTTCTAGGAACAAATCACTCAAGAAAGAAATGGAAAATGATGACTCATGGAAAAAACGGCCCTAACACATGGTAGACTAGATTTAGGGGTCAATAAAACTAAGTATTGATCAAATACTATTTTTCATATAAATTAAGTAAATAATGTCAAAATCATATTTTTTATGTCGTAGATAAATGAGTTGTTGTTTTTATCAAATGGGGCTAAGATTTAATTGTGTCATTTTTTCATGCGTCATCATTATACTTTACTATCTTGGGCCAGTTCTTTCTTAACCGTCATTTCTTCATAGTATCGATAAATTATTGCCATTTTTTTATTTTAAGCATTCTTTTCCCGTAGCATTTTTCCTTATAGAGTATTTAACAATATTGAGTAAAAACTTTTTATTATCTTAAGTACTTTATAATAATTTCATAATAAATAACCACTTTCATAACTAATTCAAACATCAAGAGTATGAGAGGAGTTTAGACAATAAAGAAGGAAAATGCAGTCCTCTTATATCCTTAAAGTATCCGCGAAAAAAATAATAATAATTTTGAAGCCAACAAAGTACAATTGTACTTTCTTAGAAAGAATGAATCACCATCTGTGAGGGGGGCCTTTAGCTCACGCCTTGCGTGGTTAATATATGTAGTAATTTGTACCTAAATCGAAGATATTAAAAATTAGGGCTCGGCACTGTTGACTCAGGCATGACGTAAGACTTGTGAAAATGATCTTTGGAATAGCTGTGCTCACAATGTTACGTGACATATCTAAAAAAACCTTAGATATACATACTAAAACACACATTACTAACTGTAGATGACAATATGATCATAACTTTAGATTATATATATATATATATATATCGTATTGCAGTCTTAATGTGTCTCAAAGAGTATGCAAATAAAACTCCGTTGAACTTCATAGTTTTGCAACTTCACGTGTTGAAATTTGTTCTTTTGTACGTTCTCTATTTAGTTATATAACACACTGTTTCCCTAAAAAAACTAGAAAGTTCGATCAAACAAACGGTCGAAACTTTGCAGTTTTGTAAGTTTGACGCCATGCAGTCCGACCTTCTGTAAAAAGTAAAACTTTTTCATACCGATAAAGTTTAAACAAATGGCATCTTTTTCTGTTTTTAAAATAACTTAATATCCTTTATCTCACTTATGAAATCTATCAATCTAAAATACATGTAATTTCCTTGTTTTAGAACTGTAAAATAAATATAGACATGCGCAGTGATTATATGATTCAACCTGAGTACACAGAAGAAGAAAAAACCTGTGGAATTTAATCGTTTTGTATAATTATGTATCGTTAAATGTTGAAGGTTTCGTAATATTACAAAATCAAGCGCTCAAAAACTAAAAAATATATTTTACAAAACCCAAACTTTGGTGTTGTGATGTCATGTTGAACAATCTATAGAAAACTTTTTTCATTTTTTAATTCTAACGGAAGTGACCACTCAAAAGCGCTGCCGTGTAAGCATTGCCATGTGTTTTTTATTATTTTTTAAGCCCTGATTTGATGATTGGGTCTGAGGGACCCGTTTTAATTTTTATCAAAAGGCAAGTGGGGGTAGTAGTTAAATTCATGAATTTGATTTAATAACGGTAAAGGTAATCTTATCCATATATCATGTTCATATGGCTTGTAATTGATATAAAGTTGATATCTGTTGAGTATTTTACATACAATTGTTTAATTGTGATTTGGAGGCCTAAAATGGACCGGAACCACATCACATCACGAGCATTGACTGAATAACAAATCTATAATATCACACAAGGCTAAGTCTATTGAAGTACGACGTATCCAATGACTACCAGAATCCTTTTCTTATGAGGCTCACCTAGGAAAGGCGTCGAAGCACCATGTCCGCTTGGTCTGTGGGAATGCGACCCTCATTCCGCTCATGAGTGCAGAGTGAAGTATGACGGCTCCGACTTCCACGCGTGAGGCGAGGTCCACGGTGGGTACGGTTCCGATGCTCTGCCCGTAGAGGATGATGTTCTCCGGACTCACGCCGTACTTGGTCCGAAGCGTGTTCCAGGCGCACTCGATGTCTGCGTACAAATTCTTCTCAGAGGGCTTACCCCCCGAGGCACCATAGCCAGAGTAGTCGTAGGAAAAGACGTTACAGTTGATGCGAGAGCCGAGGCCCATGTAAAAGGAAGACATTTGACCTGAAAATATGAGGTTCGCATTATAAATAATTTGTCAAAAACAAGCGTACGATTCCTTTTAATTTGGAATTTTATTATTCCATTTCAGCTAACAAGCAATTACAACCAAAATTATATATTCGTTATTTAATTATTATTATGAGTTAATTTCAATAACTTAAAAAGAATATGGAACCATACTAGTTTTAATTTGCAATAAACGTATGAAAGGTTTAGTATGACAATAGGACAATGAAGCTATCGCTTGCCTAACATTTTAAACGTTTCATCATGAACAACTAAATCCATTTTCTAAGGAATTTGTTTGAAATCACCCTATGTTTTCGTAAACTGAATAAGTAACCAGATTCACTCATTATTTTATTAAGTGTCCCATAATAAGACTTGAAATAGATATTATTGTGTTCTTCAAAAAGCTTGAGATAATATGGCGGATATTTCAATTCAAGACACCCTTTCGTTTAGTATGAATCAGAGCCTTAGAAGTATAAATGGTTCTCAGAGGGCTCTGGTATGAATGTATTTAACGTAACGTCATAGCTTCCTCAGAGCACAATAAAACATTAAAATTCACCACATTCTGACCTCAAAATGTAGATACAAAATGAACGACCTAAGGAATTCCTTTTGGGCGTAATGCCAGTAAATGGAGTTCGTCTTAAGGTTACAAAATTATGCAAGCTACTTAACCTAACCAGGCCGGGTTATTTTGGCTCCTCTATAGCGGGGGGGGTGGATTCCACCCCCCCCTCAGATCTCGGCAACGGAGCGACGAAAATTTGTGAAATTTGGCACACAACTAGGTCTTCCACTAATGTACAACACACGAAATTTCATCACCATAGAACAAAGGGTTTTTTAATTATGCATGTTCATTTATTCAAATATGCAAATTTTGCATCAAAATGTGATCTTTCATACACATAACAGAAATTAATGCCACTAACATCAATCTTTAGCATTATTACATCATAGTATCATACTGATATATCATACATGTCACAGAACAGGTAAAATTAATTTGCATACAGTAATTAATTATGCAAATTAGTAGGTATTTATGCATATTGTATGCTATGGGAAGTTCACGTTTTTGCCACGCGGACGTTCGCAAAATGACCTGCCGCGCCGTAGGGGTAGGTCCGATTTTTTCGAAAATGGTATCAAAAGATGCGCAATACTTCAATCTTAAAAGTCATAAAATTTTAGCGCGTAACTCTTTTTTTTTCACGAAAATATCCCAGAAAAACCGGAGGGGGGCGGATTCCGCCCCCCCCCGGCCTGGTTAGGGTTAAAGATCTCTATTTCGAGTCTCGGCTCAGACAAAAAACAAAACACTTAATAATTTGATGTGTAATATTATAACTTATTTACTGCTGTACGGTTCTTATAAGTAAGCAAGTCATCACACACAATAAGCCCTCTAGTTGTTATATTCTATTAAAAAACATTATGCCTTACATCATTTAAACGACAATACATAAGAGTTTTGTGGTTTCTCTAGTAGTAAACAACGATGTTCAGAGCACACATCCGTCATTGGTGAAGAAGAATCTCAATATGTATGGCCTTATATAATAGTTATATGCATGTATGAGAAACATAGTTTTTGAAATAGACTTTCATATGTATATATAGTAAAATAAAAAGCGTACCATTCCATTTAATGAAATAACAATAAGACATACTTCATATTTCATGAGAATTGAACTTGAACGTAGATTAATAATAACCCAAGGAAGGGCGATCAATTCAATCGCCCTTCATGGCCTATTGACTTTTGTATCAGGAGACATGACCATCAATTATCATAGATATCGACCTACTAATAATCTCAATGACGACTTAGAAAGACGAGCAAATGCATGAACCATTCTCTTGTGATAATAGCATTTAAAAACAGGGACAAAGCAAACAAATATATTCATGATGTAAGTTAGTTTTTTTATCAACGAAATGCATAGCAAAATAGATTAAGGCATGTTGTATGAATTTGCTCTACTGGTGTGATTGCATTTGTTTATCGTAGCGTAGGCCATGAAGTAGCTCATTGCATTGTGTTTTCCCTTCAAAGGTCAGTGACTTATTTCGATTGAGGCCAGTATATATGTATAATTAAATATTCTATGAAGAGAATCCAAGTTTTCAATCAACATGATCCCAGTGAATAAGTTAAAGGATGGATCATCTAGTAAAGTAAAAGGATCGACATAATCATTGAAATTCTCATAATATACGCCCCTTCATCAAAAAATGAACATGAGAGCAACGTGACGTCATGATAACAATAGTGAATACGTCATAACAGTAGAGCAAGAAAACTGGGATAAAGCACGAAATTATCCATTCACATTTCAAATGATTTTAAAACCATAATCCCATAAAAAACGATTCTATGGCTTCTACTTATGAAATTGGGATTTTTAATGCTCCAAACGCTTCAGTTGAACAGTTAAAATGACGAAGTTCGAATGTTTTATGCAAATAGATTAATAATGCATGAGAAGCATTCAAAGGTATTGATAATGATAACGGACAATGCATCAAAGGGAGGTTATTTTAGTTTCGAAAATACAATATTGTTATCAACGTCTTTCTCTTTTATTAAGTTATTTCATCACTATATGTCCTATTAGTAGCTATGATTGATTTATAAGGAGTATTTTAATTTTTTCTTCTAATTTCATTTAACGCACTTTCACAAAAAAATAATTGTGATAATAAAAAAGTTACTGTTTCGTTGCTTTGTAAGAGAACTTTTCGACAATAATGTTCAAATATGGACATTAAACTTGGTTCCTAGCTTCATATAGTTTTTCACTATTATATGTTTATATGAATATATGTTTATATTTAATTCTATTTTAGGGGGCATGTCACATTAGAATACTCCTAGATTGTATTTTTTTATAACATGTCTTCAACAAGTTTACTCTATATTTGATAGGGAAAAAAAATCACTATCAATTTGGATTTTGATAGGGGCCACACACATATAACAAATAACATTTTGAGGGTGTTTCTCTTGTGTAAATACTAGAGTAATGCGTAACTGTAGAAGATGGGCATAAAACACTTGAATGTTGAAAAAAAAAGTTATTTTGTATGATAAGTAATTCATTTGATATTACGTATGCAGTCGGAAGAGAGGGGGGGGGGGGCGAGGTCTTTCGAGAGTTGTATGCTTTTTGAATTATGCCGTCAAATGGAAGTGTATACATTGGGGGAAATTATAGATAACACATGAGGTGTGTAATATTATGTCGCATTAGTCAGTGAAAATATATTCCTTAATTATCCTTATCATGTATTAAAAGCAATAATTCAAATCAAAGTATTTACTCGGGTAGAATGAAAACGATTATAAGTAATATTATTTCTATTTAATAATGTAGTATACATTAATCATGATTTGAGGATATAAAACATATTCGGAGGACGGGTTTTTGAGCTGCTTTGACTAATATGCAATATCAATATGAGTCTTTAAAGATGTATCTTTACTTATTGTTTAAATAATATAAACATATTTTTTTATATTCTACATTATCTGACAGAATAACACTAAATAATATTAAATATTAATGTAAAGTTCTAATATTTTTTAAAGCGTACATTGAGTGGGATGAGACGACAAACATTACATAATTATTTGAATTGCGTACTTCATTATTATTCAGTCCCTTACTTAGGACAATTTATTCAAAGTGTACTCAATCATTATACTGTATTTGAGTAGAATGTAAAACAAGTGCCCTAAAATAAAGAAAATTGCTTTCATACAGTTGCAGTTCACACTAAGAATGAAATGAGTTGGTAAATAAAAATATAATCGTCTTATTCGTCCATAAATTTAATGTACCTATAGTCAGTCTTTTTTTGTTCAGAATATATACAAATGGCCTTATTTAAAAACTCCATCCTTTCATATGAATTCTACCAAGTTCGCATTTCGGATATATATCATATTATATATGACATTGAAGTCATCAGGAGAATGTTTGTTCATTAATATATGTTTGTACCACCTACAACACTCCGAATTGGGAGAAAATTCGATATGCGATTTCACAATGACGTAGCTTTAAACTCACATTATGTTTTTGTTATACAATTATAATCATGTAGAGCATTCGATCATGAATGGAATGCATCTCAGACATCTTAAGCCTGCTTAAGATATAATTTACCAACATGTCCTCTGAACGTTTTTACAATATATATAAGATCATGGATGCATTTTATTTACGATTAAGGAACGTTCCAAAAGACGATTTGGTATGTGTTTCAACTCAGCCATGATTTAAAAAGCAAAAATACTGTAGAAAAACGCGTTCGGACAAGAGCTCATAAGTCACACATCCTTATAAGACTATTTTGTTCTCAATGAAGTTTCACTTACGGCATTATTATGCCATAGTCAAAGCTATTGAACAGACGACGAAGCCATGACGCCCAAGTACATGGAATCGCATCCCCATGGAGATTCATCAGCAAATACTAGTCCAACATAAGAACGTAGGACTACTTTGGTTGATCTATGAAAGGATATGGAGCCAAGGAGATGTTATGAAGTGCTTACTTATTTAAAGAAAGAAAAAGGGGAGGAATTGGAGTTGGTTATGGGAAAAGGAGCAAATAAGGAGAGATTTGGCATCACTTCAACCTATTCAAATGGTGACTCCACATAGGGCTCAGTAAGTGATAAACGGTACCTATAAATACACATTTGAGTGATTAAATGGTAAACGCTATCTCTACATTGGGGTCATTAAGTGCTCAAAAGCTAATATAAAGCCCAAGGATGAATGAGCTTTGAATAGAAATTCAATTTGAAGAAGGCTCTTTTAGTATTGTTGAATCTGTTTGTTTCATGGATTCCGTTGGATTGAGTCTTTTTCTTGCAAGAATGAATCCGAGTCCCTCCTTGTCTTGTCTTGTTTTTGTTTAGTCTCTGTCTCCCGAGTTCGTTCCTTACCCAGATCCACGGCGTTTCCATGCGAGTGTAAAATGGTGAATCGCGCATTTGGGGAGCATTTCACGTAGAGCGTCGCGATGAGATTCCCCTTGGACGTCCGTGCGTGAGAGACCTCCAGGTTCTCCTTCTCCCGGTCAGAGTACTGCCACTCCGCCTTGTCGTGAAGGGAGAGCTTGGAAGTGGAGCCATCGATGGAGTAAGTCGGCTCTGGAGGAAGAAAGGCCAACTTGCCGCGATCCGACTCGGACAGGGAGGACAACAAAACAAACAACAGAGCTCACTCAAGCTCAGACCCATACCACTCATACTGATAGACGGGATCCAGCCTCCTCCTCCGCCGACACAACCACCACCTAAACGAACCAAGAATGACCTCAAATGGAGACTGACTCGACGACGTCCTCGGTCAATTGTCTCCCCATTCCCTGTTGTGACTCTCTCTCTCTCTCTCTTTCTTCAGACCCTTCACAATAGAGAACACTCTCTCTCTCTCTATCTCTACGTCTGACCCTATCACACTCCCACACAGACAGCACACAAAGACACAAACGCTTTGTTTCCTTCTACTCTTTTGATCACGACGGACTCTTCTTCCCTTCTTCGAACAATAAAAATAAAACAAAACACTGCTACACTATTACTACTACTACTCTGCCTGGCATTCTTCTTCTCCTGCACACCTCGTTGCTCCTCTTGGGTGTGCTGGTAGTTCATTTATTATTATTATTGTTATGTCAGAGAAAAGAAGAAGAATGCATCGCGCGCCGGGTTGAAGGGACTATGACGTCACAAGGGTGTCTCCCATAGAGATATAAGATATAGAGAGCGGATTCCCTTCAATAGCAGAGAAACAACGTCATTAGTTGTATTCTGTGTGTCCACTGTAAACAAAGTAGTTGATACTACGTCATCGTAAGCTGATCATAGAGATAGATTCTATCTCTATGATCAGCTTACGATGACGTAGTATCAATTACTTTCTTTATTTTGAACACACAGAATACAGCTGAACGCTGTTGTTTCTCTGCTATTGAAGGGAATCAGCTCTCTATATCTTTATATCTCTATGGTGTCTCCCTCTATTTTAGTGTTACTTATTTTAACAAGATAATGCAGCCAAGAAAAAATGTGTTATTAAAAGGCTTCTTTACAAAATAATAGAACTGCTGATGTTTGTTTGAAGACCATGTGAACGTGGTATTATGATGGGTATGCTCTAATTATGTCCTGGTAAGGGTTTTTATGAGCCATGGATAGGAGAGTATGGCCAATATAATATCTGACATTAGCATAGAGATATATACAGAGAGCTTATGGCTTATTCAGGGAATACGTCATTGTGCCCAAAATAAATAATCTTCTATATAAATGTCGCAGCAGAGATAAATCCAGTAGAATTGTGGACTCTCCTGGTAGAGATTACGATCTTTATCCCTTCTAAGAGGGATGACGACTTAAATATGGAGATAATATTTTACGATGTTGTTAAAAACTATTTATTTCATTTGCAAATTATATTCTATATTTTGGTGGAAATGATTTCATTTATGTGTTTAAATAAGCAATGCGACGCAATTTTTTTTCTTGGCCAACAGTCATCATTTTATATTTCAAACAAAACAACAAACAATAGACATATTAAAAAAATTGAAAAGAACATTTGGGTAAAAACATCATTTCCTTACGACATGTATCCTTTAAAACTTTAATGTGGTGTTTAATATTGATAAAATCCCCGAAATATCGGTGCATGATGCACTTCGCCTTGCATATAATACAGTGGGTGGTAACTATAGTCATTCTTCCGCTCATTATTCCGCTCATCCGCTCTGAGGGAGGAGCAATTGGTGAGCGAAATGCAAAGAGCGGATCATCTTTGTGAGAAGTAGACGGAATGGGGTGAGCGGACCCTCTAAAAGTTAACTTCCGCTCTCACTCACATAAAAGTTTCGTTATTAAAAAGGATTATCAATAGAAAAAAGATACTTTTTCTCGCTTTTGCTCGAGGACTGACGGGCCAAACGCTTCCTCACGTCGTATACGTGTCGAGAGGTCCCATCAACATCGACGCTGTCCATGGAGTTGATTCCGTGACCTTTCCTTCCTCCATTGAGTTGAGCAACGAGCCCCAGGGGGTTTCACCCACACGCCATCTCCCACAGAGTATCCGTTGTTAGGGTTCTTTCAACAACACTTTCATCATTTCCTCCAAATAAGGGTTCCTCCACCTCCTCTTAAATATTTTTTCAGCAGGAGGGACGTCGTTGTCTGACGGTGGGCTCATGTTGTACCAGAATAGGCACTCTTCGATGTTTTTGCTGTACTCGCGGCCATAGTCTTCACCGACCGATGGTTTCACTCTATTATCCTGTTACCTGACGGGCGATAGGCACACCGAAACACGATACATATTTTCCACAATTTAAGCAAATTTCTAAATCTTGCGGATCTGAAGCTGCGCCCCATTGTCCACTAATACTTCGTTGGGAGGACCCAACTCGCTAAATATTTGATGCGAGTTTTTGATATTTCTTCCTCGCTTTCTCTCGTCACCTCTCTCCAAACAGCGAATCGGCTTGGGCCACAATCAATTAGTGTCAAGTACTTCCTGTCGTTGACATGGGTGATATCCATTGCCAATCGACTCCAGACAATCTTGGAGCTAAGGTTTCCTTTTGTCACAGATATGGGATGAGGATCTATACTTGACAACGCTGACATGCCTTGACAACATCTTCCGCCATCCGTTTTGTAGCCCCAGGATATATCTTCTTAGCAAAAAACAACGTCACATCGGCCCCACGATGATGTTTTTTTTGACTTGCCTTAATATTTTCCATTCCATTTTTTTGCTGTTAGTACTTGACTGCTGCTTTGAACCGTTCGTATCCAATCCTTTGGAACCCTTGTAAGCACGTCTGCTTCTGTTCTTCTCCGTTGGAATTAATTTTACTTCCCATTGTACGTCGTATTCTGTCAGCGTCTCCATCAGAATAGATATTCTTCTTTTCACCAACATCTCTGATAATCCCGATACTTTTAACTTTTTGTCTCGTTTCAGTGATGACGCAAGCCATGCAAATACAGAAGCTGAGTCTGTCATTATTCGAAGTCGCTTGGCCCCCCATTTAATTGCAATGTTTACACCCTTGATCACGGCTGTGAGTTCGGCCAAGTTGATGTGGTTCCCATCTTCCTTCTTCCGGAGCCATGCCCCGTCTTCAATTGGATGACCGTTCTGGATAAGGACCGCTCCATACGCGATGGAGCTTGCATCCACACACAATTCAAAAATCTCCTTCTTCCGGTACGGACTACAATCCTCTTACAGGGTCGTCTTTCTTGACTCGGCGAGAACATCGTCGAGAAGATCAGCAGGATGGATCCGGGATGATCTGACCACGCCTCACATTCGCAGCACCTCTTTATAAAACTCGTGGCCGTCCTTAGCCACCCTGCCACTGGGTAGTGACCCACCAATTTTCCACATATAGAAAATAGACCCCGCTTTGTCAAACCTTCTCGCTCTATCTCTAGATCTTCGCCATCCCCTCTCCTCCAGGCCAAACGACCTCGTTCCTTCGTCAACTGTAAGCCAAGGACTCTTGCGTTTTCTAAAGGTACGGGTTCCTTGCATTCAAGGCCAAACTTTTGAGTAGCCGTCTCACTTCTTCCACATTGACTTTCTCAGTATCCACTATGATGTCGTCAAAGTAGCTATCCGTAGCAGATTCAATTTTCTTGTCTTGTCCAAGCACTACTTTAACGATAGCCTTCATGATCTCGGGACCACAGTTTAGTCCAAAGCCCATTCTCGTAAGTTGATAAGGACGTTTATTCACTTTGACTGCAAGGTGCCTTTCGCACGCCTCGTCCACCCTGACCTGCATGTAGGCATCTTTCAGGTCTAGCATGGTGCAATTAGCTGACCATCTTCTCCACTTCCGTATTTTTTCATCGCACACGTCCGCCTCAGCTCCACTGCATTCCACAAACTCATTGACTTCCCTAAAGTCGAGGACAGGCCTAACTTTATTTTTCTTTTTGTGTTCGACGGCCATAAAGGGAATTATACCTCCCGTCCTCACTGCTGGGCCTGAGCCAGCCGTTTTCGATCCATCTCTCTACCTCTGAATCAAACTTTCGCTTTACATCTTCGCGCATCCTATACTCCGATATCTTGTTCTAAGAATCGGCTCCCGCTTCCAGCTCCACTTTACGACCCACTCGTTTCCGTCGAACACACCCTCAAAGTTTCTCCCTTCATCATCAGTAATGGTGCCTCCTTCACACTGCACACAGATGAAGGACTATTCAATTTCACTTGTCCTCTATCGAGTGTAATTATATGATGTTTCAAGACGTCCATTCCGACGATCACGTCTACTCCCTCGATCATTTTGGAGCTCACTAAACATTCCACTATAGTTAATGTCCCATTTATCTCGATGTTGGCGATGGAGGTTCCCTCACAATGGACCACACTCCCGTCGAAGGCGATCACTGGACATTGGCCTATTCTTGTTCTGTTCATAAGGGACGGTCCGAGAATCGTCCGTGTGCAACCCGAGTCAATGAGCCCCAACAACCTCCTCCCATTGACTAAGATCCTCACTATAGGAATTATCGCGCCCTGTTCTCGTAACGGGATACTGCTGGCGCCGGCAGCGTCCCCTCTTCGTTTCCCTGTTCCTGGCACAAACGGGCTATGTGGCCTTCCTTGCCGCACCTATAGCACACGATGCTTCTCGTCTGGGGTGGTTGCCCCCGCTTGGGATGGATTTGAGATCGTCCCCTGGACACAAGCCCAAATTCGTCTCTAGGCTTCACACTCTTCATCGAGAGGAGTCCCCTGGCACATCGAGTGCCTCTGATAATTTCATTGACTCAATCTTCGGGGTCGCCTGCAGTTGGGAACTTACATCTGGGGGTAAGCTCATTACGAAGGCCACTTTGACAGCGCTGTCCACTCCACCCTCGCAGATGTTGCTCATGAGGGTCCTAATTCGCGTAAGGTAAACTTCTACTGGGGTTCCCGGTTCCCATTTCGTCCCACAGAGCTCCTCATATGACTTGAACTTAGTGATGGAAAAGGTTCTCCTCAGCTCCACCTTTATTCGTTCCTCACTTCTTGTCTCCGGTATCCATTTGGTCGTATACAGCAAATGCGTCCCCTTTTAAGAAAAGCGGGATCACCTTAGCCATATCCTCTAAGCCTAAGAGGTCCTTTGCTAACTCAACTTGTTTGAGCCATTCGTCGATGCTGCCCTCCCCATTGTATTTCGAAATTACGTCTTTCAGTCCTATTTTATCCATAATGGCCCGTTAGCTTGTATTGTTCTTCTTCACTCCTTTATTCTTCAACAGTTTCAGTGTTCTACTTCCAATTTTTTATTACATTTCTGAACTATTAACATTCAATGGGGGAGAGCACAA
>CP045898.1:6505774-6540511 GCA_013387185.1 Caligus rogercresseyi | reverse complement strand
AAAATTGTACATCGATTTACGTCAATTGATGCCAGGCGCCCTTTTAACGTAGTAATTCAAACCTCCCGCACTTTTAGTGTAGATAGTTAGACATTGAAAAGCGAGGGATATTTTGGGCGTGTGAAAGAGAGAATTGTGAATGGTACAATTGAGTTCAGGCTCTTGTTATCCCTATTCTCTTTCTTTTTTGTTGAAGAAACCAGATTCAAACGCCCTCACGCACACGCTCAAAAATATCCCTCGCTTTTCTATGTCTATATCAAGGAATACTAGAAACTAACTGGAAAGGAAAGGGAAAATGTAGCTTCCAAGTTAAGGCCATGATACGTTGATTAACATAGCAATAAATTAAGTTTTATATGTATTTTTATAGCTAATTAGTCATTTTCACTTCAATAATTTATAATTCAACGATCAAACAAGTAGATATTATATTTTAAAAAATGAATAACGAGTGTGATATATATTTTAATACTTTTTATTTATCAACAATAGTTTCCACAATAGTAAATATAATATTATTTACAAACGATACATAGTTTAACAGTTACAAACAAGTAATTCAATATTATATGTTTTCATTGTGAAATAGACTGTAACTTAAAAAAAAATTCTTTTCAAATTAAATTTCATATCTGACGATCTTTGTTTCTCTGAAACGACACAGCCTCATTAAACTTCTAGTTTCGGAGGTGCCATGAGTTTCAAATCAGAGGATCTTGAGGAGGTTTTAGCGGGGCTGGCGTTGCGTTTGAGGGCGTTCCGGTTCGGCTTGAGGTCGAGCCAGACTTTTTTCATCCACGGAAAGATAACATTCAGCCACAGCGACCCCGATAGTATTTGCCTCTTCCGCCCCTATTACAATATGAAGAATTAATTATAAACATTTAGGTGATATTAAATTTAACGTCATAGCGTAACTCTATCCTGTTTTATCACTACCTTAACATCATTTAATTAAAAACAGATGATGCAATATGCATTTCATTACAAAAAACAAAGTCAATAACAGAATAAAAGCTACGTATAGCTACGATACTATTAAAATTGGACAATGTACTCAATATATTAAATTTTAGTTAATACTTATTTATTTATTTATTGGCTTGATATTGTGATAAAGTAAAAATCTATTTCATAAAATGAAAAAGTTATGATTAATATATATATATATCTTTAAAATCATTCATATTTTAAATTGCTTAAGATAAAAAGGGTACTTTTATTTTTGATGAATAGTTAGAAACTCTTACTTTGACTTGGACATCCATCCACCAATAACTCGATGCTCGAGCTAAAATACGGAAAATCCCAGAGCTTCTTCGCTATTTAGAAATGCAGCGTATTCCTTATCCTCCAAATAACTCAACCGTTGGTCCAAAAAGCTCTGGCAAATTGGGATAAGTTCCTCCTCGTAGCTCTTGTATTAAAGCTCCTTCATATGAACAATGTCCATTATTTCACCCTTGGAGCAAGGCAGCTTAATAGCCATTTCACGGTAGCAGTCCACGGGAAGGGCAGCATAGCAGTTTTGGATGGATTCTCTGTTTGGACCTCATAGGCCAAATTCTGTCTGTTGAAGGAAGAGAGTTGTTTGGAGACTTCATTTTTAGATGATGTAGAATGTCCGTTCGGATGCAGGGCGTCGCGGTGGCCGTTAGTGCCATAAAATAGACTCGGGGGAAATCCCTTCGTAACCTATGGAGAAGCTAGTAGTACGAGTGAAAGTCGTGTCCCTACTGAGACACACAGTTGGCCTCATCAATAACGAATCGCTTGAGGGGATCCCGCGAATAAAGGCTTCGAGAGACTCCATTGAGCTTCTGAGAGGCAGATACCTTCTCGGGAGTCACGCAGAGGAATATGATTTGGGGCGTGAGGAGACGGAGCTTTTCGTATATTTTCCGCTGCCGGCCATAGTCGTCCCCGATGAGATGATCTGCAAGGATTCCCATACCGTTTGAGCTTTGTGACTTTATCATATATGAGGGATGCCAGGAGGCAGGCGCGTAGCATCCAGTAATGCAGCCGATGCATATGCATTGGGGCCCGAGGGATGAGGGGCCCGAGCCAACGGGAGAAAAGAAAGAAAAATAAGAAGGAAAGAGAAAAAAATCAACATGAAATTCATAATGAGAATAAATATTTTTTTCAATTCAATGACCGGTCTAGTGTCTGAGTCTCACTATCTCTGTCATTTTTTTGCTGGCTATAATGTTTCTGACTAGCTGAGTTACCGACCTATATAATAACAGGATACTCATTTCATAGATATACATATAGATATATAGAGTACTTACATTGGAAAATAATGAAGGTGTCGATTGTGAACATTTTAAAGAAAGGTGGGGATCAAAACATTGAAGAACTTGGAATAAGTAAGGGAAGAATATTTAAAAGAATCATATTCCTTGGGGTTCCACGGGATATTTAAGTCATCAGATTCGAGATACTCCAATTTCGAACCCCATTCCGGAACCCGAAGGCGTCGGGAGCATTTGCGTTTTGAAGGGGGATTCTTTAGGGTTAATATATGCTAGGGTTCACGGCCATTCCACCTTCTTCAATGCATAATCATTTCAGTAAATAAAAATTCTACATATTTTCGGTAAAGATTCCGCTTTGCAAAAATTCCTAGCGTGAAAAATTCATTTTTGTCAAAATTCCTTCTGTAAAAAATCGTTAGATAAATATTGATATGTACCCTTTATGAATGTTATTTATGATAACCATAATTAAAATTACCCCCATATTTTATCAATTTTCGTCGTTTGAAACCTCTACTGTTAGGGATAAATTAATAAAATTAAGAACTATTTTTATATTAAGAGGTTATAATAAAAGTTAGAAAAACATTATGCGCGTTATGGAATGATGTGATTGAAAAACAAATTTAAAACATTTTCTCTTAATAAAATAATGAATAATAAGCAATTAAAATATTTAATAAGGATAACACTACATGAGTATCTAAAGTTATGATCCCCGGAGCATAAAAGACAACAGCTGACAGTACCTTCAGCTCCCCCCCCCCCCCCTCTTTATGAAGTAGGTTAGCACTCTATATATTTATATCTCTATGGATAAAATAAACCCCAGCCGAAGAAGGAAAGTTACAATAAATACCAGTGACGTCATGTTTATTCTTTAGAATATTTTTTTACTATTTTGTTCATTACGATTACGTCGCTGGTTTTTTTTTCTTTAGCTACTACATAAGGCTTACGTGTACGAGCAGTGGAAACTGAACGTTACAATTGATGCGGAAATGGAGAGGGATGTGCGTAACGCTGCTGCGTTTTGGAGACAAGTGCTAGAACGCATTGCCAATGTGACACTAATGCTGGCTACTTGCAACCTCTCATTCCGGGACACAGGGAACGTTCGGGACAGGCAAACAGCGGGAATTTTCTCTCCATTATCCATCTGCTTGCAACCTACGACCCTGTGCTTAAAGAGCTGATAAGTCGACCTGAAGACTCAGTTAAGTACCTTAGCCCGATATCCAGAACGAGATCATATTATATTGGCACAGCGAGTTAAACAGGACATAACAGCTGAAATAAACGAAGCACCGTTTTATTCGGTGATTATGGATACCACACAGGATCTGTCTAGGCACGACTAGTTAAGCCAAGTATATAGGTATGTAACCATAGTCAGGAATAAAATGGATGTAGCTGTTGATGTAAAAATAACAGAAGCTTTTTGGCCTTCAAGGAGACAACGGATACGTCTGCTAGTGAGCTTGAAAAAGCAATAATAAAGAGCATTGAAGCAAATGGTCTTGATTTTTTCTAAGTGTTGTGGGCAAGGCTATGACAGAGCAGCTAACATGAGTGGGATTTATTCTGTGTACAGGCGAGAATTAAAGAAAAGGAACCACTTGCCACTTATGTACATTGTGCAGCCCACAAACTAAATATAGTCCTTAATGATGCTGTGAATTACATTACTGAGCTCAAGAAGTTTTATGGCACTGTTGAAAATATTTACTCGTTCTTTGGCCACAGTATTAAACGGTGGGCCATGCTGGATGGGATTATTTCATCCGATGGTTCATCTCACCCTGGTGTCACGTTGAAGCGACTGTGCCCTACCCGCTGGTCATCTCGTTATGATTCTCTTGCAGCTCTGCACTACAGATATGTTTGACGTCATGAAGACGCTAACAAAAATCGCTAACAAGTGATACAAAGGATTAGTGTACAGTAGCAGCGGGATTGAAGAAAGAGATGGAGAAATTTAATTTCATTTTTTCTTGTGGTTCTCCAGACCAAGATATTGGAGAGTGTGAATGTCGTCTCCAAACTTCTCCAAGACACTAAAATGGACATTATGAGGGCAGTGGGTCTGCTGGAGAATGCCATAAAGACTATGTCCGAGTATCGAAATGCTTTCGAGGAGGCAAAAATAACGACACAGACTCTCGTAACTAAATGGGGAGGGAGAGCTCATATCCGATCCAGCTCACTTTTGAAATGTCAGAACAAGGAGAGTTAAACGTCATTTTGACGAGCTCGCTGAAGATGAACACCTATCAAATCCAGAAAGTTATTTCAGAGCAGGGTTGTTGATTTTTTTTGATTTTTTTCAAAAAAATCAAAAAAATCGGATTTTGTAGATTTAAATCGGATTTTTTTGATTTAAATCAGATTTTTTTGATTTTAATTGTTAACCATATTTTATTAACCAAAAATATTTTTGCAATGTGTAAATTTTGTCCATACTTTAAATTGTAACTTTTAAAACATGCCCAATATACATATAGGCCTACCTATTACTCAGGGGACTTTAAATGCTGTCTTTGATTAAATTCTAGTTGCCTTACTTAATGATTTTTTAATAAAGAATGCAAAGGAGTAAACAATAAATTACAGAACTTCAAAGGCCTTGTAATGAGTCATACTCGCTAATCACGTGACAGTTCAAAATCCAAGCGAGGATCGAAGACTCATGACAATTTTCTACCTTAAAGAATACTGGGTGGAGCTGCCAACGGCTGATCAAAGAGGACTACAAGATGGGTCACTCTCGAATCTAGGACGCGAGGTACGCTTGGAAAAGGAGGCGCAAGACAATCGGACAATTGATAACTCGTTCCTGTAATTGTCAAATTTAATTGAGTTTACTTTTTCATTCATATTGTACAAGCAGAATAGAAGCAAATTGTTAAATATGTTCATCAAATCTTAAGCTAATTAGAAGATTTAGAAGAGCAAGAAGACTGACAATTAATAACTCGTTCCTGTAATTGTCAAATTGAACTGCGTTAACTTTTCCATTTACATTGTACAAGTAATAAACAATTTATTTGATAAAACATGACTTGATTTTAATCATTGATTATAAAAATGTCTTTGGAAAAAAACTTAATTTAGATTGCAATCCAATTGCTTGATTTAAATCAAATAATCCTAACTCAAAGCTTAATATGATATATTATATGATATAGGCCTATATTCTGAGGCTATAGATATAATGAAAAAGGCCACTGCTCAACTATTAAGAAGACAGACATGAAATGTTTTGTTTCTGTCATTGATAATTAGAAGCATAAAACTTAAATATCAATTTAATTATTGAAAAAAACATGAATTGATTTAAATCAATGATTTTAATTGGAAATCCACTTGATATAAATCGCGATTTAAATCAATGATTTAAATCGGCCTGATTTAAATCAACAACCCTGTTTCAGAGTGAGCATTTTCTATGTCAATTTAAATATATAATCAACCAAATGACCCAGAGATTTAATCTTTGCGTGCAGTTTCACACATGTTCGAGGCGCTGCAGCACCCCACCCCCTACAGCTGGCAGCGACGATGAGCTTCCATGACAAGGCAAAACGTATCTCTGAACACTACAACAGGACATAGAAAGGCTTTTCCAGCTCAGCTCGTGTCATTTAGGACCTGTTTCAGAGAGAAGATTGCAAAGGAGTCTTCCTCCATGACTGTGTTACAGCTTGCTAAAATGCTACTTTTGGATAATCAGTCTATAACATCCACGTTCTCTCCGATGTATGTACTGCCTTGCTGTTGTTCTTGACAATACCTGTAACAGTGGTCTCAGCTGAGTGATCCTTTTCAAAATTAAAAATTATTAAGAACTATCTGAGGAGTACTATGACCAAGGAGAGGCTTAGTGGACTGGCTATTCTGTCCATTGAAAACATACGAGCACAGGAGTTGGACATTAAAGAAATCATCGAGGACTTCGCACAACGCAAGGCTCGCCGTGTGCCATTATAACAAGGAAAAGTAGGCCCACTGAAAGGAAAAATGCAAGCGCTCAAACAGCGTCTTAAATAATATATATATATATATATATATATATCTATATATATTATATATATATTTATATATATATATATATATATAATATATATTAAAAAATAGATTAATTTAAATATGCATTTCATTTATGAAAGAACACACTGAATAATTACTCAATGATAAATAATTCCCTTCAAGATTAATACCTCAAAAAATCGCTCAAAACTTATATAACTTTTTTTTTGCTTGAAGCTTGTGATAGGGCCCGTCCTACATAATTTGCATTGGGGCCCGTAGCCTGCCCCACGCCACTGCCAGGAGGGATAGGACTACAGTGACTCTGCCCTGGACTGCAGCGGGTAACTGATAGCAGAGACTCTTTCTGCCTCCGTGGCATAAAGACAAGAGGCGACATTGTTTCAGAGGGCCGCATTAATGGCTGACAGATGATTGAGGCGAAAGCTGTGGATATCAAAGTGACTCTTGAGCTTCCCAAAGAGATCGTTCGGAAAGAGTAGTCCCTCTTTTGCATATTATTATATCCCTGTTTACAACAGAGCAGATAACTTGTAACCACTTTTGAAAAACAGAATATGAAGAACTTAAAATAACACACACACCACGTTTTTGAAATAAATATTACACTGAACTAATAATGATGGCCCTTACTTGATCTAAAGGGATTCCCGTTAATGACGTCATCCTTCCAGTTAGCTTCTAGTATTCCTTGGTCTATATATAAGTTTATATAACATTGTTTGACTAGGAATGGGAATCTGGAGCTAGCCTTGGTGCTTATAGATTCTATGGCTGTTTGTGGCCGTGAAAAGGAGAAAGAAGTAAAGAGAGGGCTAGAAGAATAGAGAGAAGAAGAAAGTTTCAATCTCACTTTTTCTTTCTCCCTCTCTTTCCCCTCTTTCTCTCTCTCTCTCCTCTTCCTCTCTCTTTCCTTCTATCCCTCTCTTTACCCCTCTCCATTTTTCATGGACAAAACGTCGTAGATCCAAGGCTAAGTTCCAGATTTCCATTCCTAATTATGACTATCGCGTCTGATTCCAATGGCTATCTGAGGGATATAGAAAATGTGCTCTTTTTTTTTCACTAACGTCATTGGTCGAAAAGAAAGGGAAGAATGAAAAAGCAGTTGGTATTATGAAATAAACATAACGTCACTCACGACTGTTTCATGGGGAATTCATAGATAAGACGTCATCTTTAAGAACACAGATTGTCGGTTTTCATAGGCACATACCATGTTCGATCCTTTGGATGGAGTCCGTTGCTATCACATATGAATTAAATGAAGAAGCAGCTCTTGCTCAGGGGAAAAGGAATGTTTTTTTTGCTTCATCTATATGTCGATAAATGGATCATTACTTTGAGTATTGGACTAAAACATAAAATGATGTTTATAAGTAGTTTGAAAGAACCTTTTTGTTGTCCTTAGACATTAGTGTTGTCCATCGGGCGCGATTTTCGAGCCCGAGCCCGGCCCGAGACAGAGCCCGATAGTTTGATGCGCCCGACTTGCGCCGCCCCGACCCATTGGGAAAATTATTAATAGAAGAAAGAAATTGAATTCACCAGATCCGAGAAAAAGTGAGGACGTTTTTTTAGAAAGATGTCTATGAAAAAAAGTGAAGACGATTTCTTTTTGAAGAGGTCATTTTAAATTTTTTTTTAGAAAAATTAAAAAAGGCCGCCCGCATAGCCCGCCCGACTTTCATATTTTTGCGCCCGAGCCCGGCCCGGCCGTCGGGCGGACGGGCGGGCATGCCCCCCGATGGAAAACACTATTAGTAGAGATGAAAAGTCGAGGGATATTTTGGGCGTGTGAAAGGAAGAATTCTGAAGGGTGCAATTGAGTTCAAGCTCCTTGTTATCACTATTCTCTCCTCTCTTGGAATTTTTTTCATTTATGAAGCAGGCCAAAGATAATAGATATACAAGATGCCAGAACGCAATGTTTAGATTCCTCTGATTAGAAAGAAAAACTGAAACGTCACAGATGACGTCACAGTAGTTATTTGTTATTAAATAAATAAATCAAGGTACATTTAATAACAGTGATTAATTTCAAAGGAAATAAAAATTTGAAACCCGGGAGCTCTCCGGCGGAGGCGGATCTGCAGAGGACGGTCACGTTTGCTCCAGAGCTCCTAGATGCGTGCGGGCTACCAGCCAAGGCCTCAGTGTCCCGTGCGGTGTTCAATACTTCCACTTCCTCCCTGATGCTGAAGCTGTGCGTCCCCGGGTGGCTCGTGGCGGGAGGGAGCCTCCGGACGTTATTCCTTTGAGAGCCTTTACGTTCTTAGCTTAGTTGTCCTAGAGGTATTAGATACAATAGGCAAATCGTAGCTGTGATGACGTCACATTTTTTTATTGGAAATATCCTTCTTTGTTGACATGAGTTCTGCCCCCCCCTGGAAGCAGGCCAAGTCGGCCAGAACAGAAGGTATTTATTTTATATTTGAATCTCTGTTTTTGCTTCCGTTCGGAGGAAGAGAATAGTGATAACAAGAAGCTTGAACTCAATTGCACCCTTCAGACATTCTCCCTTTCACAAACCCAAATATCCCTCGACTTTCCATCTCTAACTTTTAGACATCTGTAAGATATGTGTACAAATGATGGTCCTTCTCAAGGAAGCATGCTTTGCTATATGAACTTAGAACAATGGACATCTTTAGAATCTATTTATCTTTTTAAGTATGTATTTATACAATAGAATATTTGCTTTGCGTGCATTTTATAATTAAGGCCATGCTTGAGATTTCTCATCTATGTCCTCTTACGGGATAGAGTATTATATACATTTTCAAGGAATGCAAATTAGAAAAATAGTATTTTTGCTTCCTTTAACCATTTACTCAAGTGTCCATTATTCAAATGATGTAAAATATTGGACAATCTTACATTGTCTTTGCTATTGAGAGAAATTGGTTTTTTGAGTGTGGTTGGATGATGCACCTTTTCCCAACTTATACCAATTAAATCAACCACTTGCATTCATTTTTTGTGCTTAATTGCTTTGTGCAACATTTGTGAGGAAGAGTCCCATACAGGCGATCACCCTCATCAAGAGATTCCCTGCACTATCCTCAGAAGACATGAAGCCATACATACAAAGCCGATAATAATCGAATTTTTAAGTTAATGAAATGTGTCAAAATGAAGAAAAAAAATTGGCAAATAAGTATTGTACCCAATAAATTCATATAATATTACATAGTAGCTAGAGCTGGGTTTTGGTACCGTCGATTCGGTAGATTTATTATATATCTACCGAATATTTATCGGTGCGGTAGATAAGAAAGAAGAGAAATTTTTTTATGTATCTCCTCTATGATTTCTTCATATGCATTTAATATCGGTCAATTTATAACAAAAGACAATTAAGTACATAAAATGTTATATTTTTTTAGAGATTATTTGAAATTTAATACATTTTATTTATATAAAAATCAGTTATGCACTCGGTTTTGAAGGAAATGGTAGGCAATAGCAAACAATTTATTTCCTTAACTGTCTTTTCTTATACGTTGTCCGATATTAAATGCGCTTTCAGCTCCGGAGTTGTTTATTGTTTTTGCAAAGTTCAACTTCTTCACACCAGGTAACGCTTCCAGTTCTAAAAACCAATTAGATTCGGTAGTCGTAGCTCTGGTAGTGGCACAAATACCCCTTTATATTTATTATTATTTTTACTATAAACTTATTTATTTTTACTGTTTAAAATATTTTTCTTAATGTTTTTTCATAGTTGTTTTTTGGAATTTTATTATATTTTTATGACGTTTTTTACTTTGCAAACTATATATATTGGCAAACGGAAATAAAATCTTGCTAGCTGACTAATGCTTTGTGTGCACTTAATAAGGAAAAATGCTTATAATTTTGTGAAAGTATATCATTTTAGCCTCTCTGGTATCCTAAGATGAGTTTAAACCCAATTATTCCGAAGTTAATACATTAACATGATTGTAGTTCTTACAAGCTCAACATTAAACATCAATTTACCAGCTGATCCATTCATCGTCATTGATGATAAAATAAATATTAAACGAAGATTGATTTTTTTTTTTTTGGTTAAGATGTTTATTTATTAGCTAAAATATATACAGTGTAAAAATATAAGAATACACTAGAAAATAGGGGGAAAAACACAATCTTAAGACAGTTACGTAAAAACAAAACATAAATGAACATTATAATTCAAAATTACTGTCTAAAGATAAAACCATAATATAAAATGACATATTAAAAATTATTTCTTATTCAATATAAAACGTTGATGCCGTCTTATTGTTGATTTGATGAGTTTCATGTATTCGAGAGAATTTGAAGGAATAAACTTAATCAAATCTCCGGCCCATGTCCATGACGTCGCAGATGAATTGGAATTTTTATTGAGAGGGCTGAATAACGAGCAGCAGCCCCAATCATAATTGCTCTAAGGTCTTCGATTCGAATATAAGAGTTATTTGTCAGTCTCTTCGCAATTAATGATTTCATGTTGAGCAGTGCAAATTCAACAGCCTTTTGATGAGGAGAGATCTTGTTTCTTCTTCTGAATGCGCCAAAAAGAATTGTAGCTCTAATCACGTTCGAATTTAAGTCCATATTACCACAAACGTTTAGATGAGTAAAGTGCTTGATCGTCTTCAGTAGAGGACAATCCACGAAGGCGTGTAATGTATTATTAAATAAAAACCGCAGTTATTACAAGGATAATAAAATTTGATGAGGTCTGCTGAGATTTGGAATTGAGCTGTGAATTTGGACCCGTCAGCGATTCCACAAGTTGAATTAAAAATTATTTTTTCCCATGACGGAGGAAGACTTAGAAGATTTAAAAACTTTACCGCTATTATGCGTACTTCATTCAATGTTTGCTTGTTAACAATTAGTTTTGAAAACCACGGCATAGAAGGGCATAAGGTTTTTACAGATCTCTGAAGTGGAAACCGAAACCTTCCTCCGCCAAAAGTGGAATCCGATCTCAGTCATGAAAAGTAAAATTCCATTCAACAGAGCGGTTTCTTCTAAACGAGAGGGGTCGCCAAATCTATTAATAAAAGGTTTGACATTTCTGTTTTGGTGTATTATGTCTACCGAAGTGTCAGAGTGGTAGACAGGTTTGGCTTTCCATAAAATTCTTTGCATCGACGCAAGAAGAGAGATAATTTTTCAAGTTTTTGATTTGTTAAAAGCGTACCCATATGCAACCAAGTATAGTATTTGGAAGACGTATAAACAAGTCGCCATTCTTTATTTGGGTGAGCACCCAAATCCTCAATTATTTTTCTATAGCACTTTGGAAGTATAGAAGCGAGTAGACATAATCCACCACCTATCCTATTCTTAGGTCGCTTGAGAGAAGGGATATAGTTTCTGTGGAAGAGGCGTTGAAGCCAAGCATCTTCTTCCGCTATTGCCGACTCAGCCAAGGAGGGAATTGAAGTTGCTTTATACAGAACAAGAGGAATTATACGACCATTATAAGATCGATGCGTTTTTGTAAAGAAAAACTGCGCCATTGTTGTATCTGTTTATAAATCGTTACATTCAACTTTGTCCAGTCATTTTGCGATGCTCCTTCTTTCATCCATTCTATCCCTAGAACATTAACTGATTTAACAACTTTACATCCACCGATAGTAATGTGCTGTTCGGGAGACCAGGATCCCAAGGGTAATATGGCTGTTTTAGCATGGTTTATGGTTAGGCCTGATTTAATAGAGAACTTTTTAAAAGCGGACAGTAAAACATTAATTCGACTAATAAGTTGACTTTCAGAAGTAGCTTGGACCATTAACGTGATATCATCCGCGTAGAGATCTATTAGATGTGTTCCTTCATTGAAGGAGATTCCAAACCCATTATATTTTCTTGTTAGGGTTCGTGTAAGTTCATCAATTGCAGCGATGAAAAGAAGAGGGGCTACAGGACCCCCTGTCTGCAACTTTTCTTGAAGATTGATACTTTGCTCATTAATTGGCGATATTGAAGACTCCACATTCAAAGGATTCGACAATGACGTCATGGATGATGTAGGCCTATGAATAACAGATAATTATTATTTTTAAGGATTACATTTCTTATATCTGAACTGCAGTTCACTCCTCAACAGTTGAGTGGTGCATACTTTGTAGCAGAGTGCCAATTACTTTTTATTCATCGATCTTTTTATCTTCCAACGAATGGGTTCAGAAAAAGATCCCCGTTTGTTATACTTAACCATGAACAAAGAATAATGGGACTTTTTCTTGAATGTGATTGGCTTGTGATTGAAACAGATTTTGAATAATAAAATTTAAAAGTTGGCATTTTGAAATAGTGCATCAATTTACTTTTGGCTGTTTTTTGAGGTTTGAAGAATAACACAAAATATAATTCTTAAAAAGCTGTATTTTTTCATGGGCTTAGATCCTTTTGAAGGGACTGTATCATCCATATTACCTATCAATTTTATTTAAATAAAGAAACACCTCATACTCAATAAAATTAATATTTATATTGTTACATAATTTCTGACCATGGATGGATCATCACACTGATTGTGAGACTTTGAAAGCATAAAGTGCCGGAATCTGTTATGTTAACGTTGAAATTCGAGATAATTGATAGCGCCCATTGTTGTGGGAAAGACAGATACAGAAAGAATTACAGAGAGAGTATTAATACGGAGAAATAAAAAGATTAACATGATGGTAAAAAACGAATTTGAAGGTAATATTCTGCATTCTCTTTCGAGTCCCGCTTGAGTCATATACTAGTGAAAGACCGGCACTCATTCGATCAACATGGAGCAAAATATTGAGTAAAATTGATATCCAATCGAGATAGTTTTTTAGAATGATGTGTGCTCTTACAACATATAATTATTAAATCACAGTGGACTAAGATATCTTTGTATTCGATTTCGCCTTGGATCCAAGACACGAACTCATTCGGTACTCCCAGGGCAAGATAGTACGCGGAGGTTGTGCGAACTTTATATTTACAACGTCCATATTGCAACATGTTTGTTATTATTAGTTGTAGTAATAAGTTATGTGACTTTATTGATTCCCATTGTTGCGTTTATGATTTTTAAATGTCTATTATTATAAGATTGTAATGATGATATACATATATGAAGTAATGAATGACCGAATGATTTTTGATAATTCAATCAATATCAGAATAGATAAATTTACCACCTTTGTCGCTCATTGAGTGCGAGATTAAAGGAACCGTTGAAGCCCAGTATTCGAAAGAAATTATAAAAGTTATATTTAAAAAACCAGAAATTTTATTCATATGTAAAAATATTTGATAATTATATTCAGAGGTCTTACCCAATTTTTTCCTCTATAAAACCTGATCGAGGTGTTCTCGAAACTTCACGCTGCTCACACTAGCCATCTTTTTGAATATACAATGATAAATAATTAGATATTCTTAAACTGCCTGAACGAAAAGACTCTCTGTGGGCTGGAAGCAAATTAGGCCACACAAAATTTATCCAATTGGCCTTGGCCTGGGTGCTCAAAATTTTAGTGACCGTCGTTCCTGATATTATTGCCATTTCAGAATCGACGGCCCTCGAATGGTATTCAAAATTTAGGTATATCTGTTCCATCTATTTGAACCATAATCTCTATAAAATTGGAGGCCCCGGGGTTGTAGTTCAAATAGATGAATTTCTGATGGCAAGGCGCAAGTTCCATGTTGGACGAATAGTTCCTGAACGATGGGTTTGTGGAGGCTACTGCCCTCACACAAAGGAAGGCTTCCTAACTTTAGTGAGTATTAATGAATATATGTCCACAAAGAATAATAAACTTTTTATTTTTTGATCTAGGTTGATGATCGAAAGGCAGGCACCCTCCTTCCCATCATCATGGAAAAAATTGAGCCGGGTTCTGTTATGCACAGCGATGGATAGGCTGCCTATAATAGAATCCTTCAATTACCTATAAACCCTCAATACCAGCACGAGGTGGTAAATCACTCTACAAATTTTGTGGATCCCATAAGCGGTGCTCATACGAACCATGTTGAGTGCTGTTTTCTTTATAGATTCAAATCAATGGCTCGTGTGAGCGGTGTTACGCTCGAGGAACACCTCGATGAATTTTTATGGAGGGAGAAATTCGGGAGGACCCCTAAAGACGCATTTTCCAACATATTTTAACATATAGCTTATACTTTAAAAAAATATTTATATATATAAATTTAATTTTTATAATTTCTTTCGAACACTGGGCTTCAACGGTTCCTTTAATCTCGCACTCAATGACCAACAAAGGTGGTAAATTTGTAAATTCTGATATTGATTGAATTATCAAAAATCATTCGATCATTCATTACTTCATTATATATATCATCATTACAATCTTATAATAATAGATATAAAAAAGTAATAAACGCAACAATGGGAATCAATGAAGTTACATAACTTATTACTCCTACTAATAATAACACACATGTTGCAATATGGACGTTGTAAATATAAAGTTCACACAACCTCTGCGTACTATCTTGCCCTGGGAGTACCCTCAATTCGTACAACTCTTGGATACTATCCTCAAACAAACAAACAAATCACGGTCACTCATATTGACTCCATCTTTGTGAGAGTATTTCTTGTTCAATTCATACAAGATGGCAACATTAAAATGAACTTTGAGGCATTTTGCATATATATTATACGTTGAGCCGGTACTTAAGATGATAAATTGATTGAATTCTACTGGAATGTTTATAGCTTTTGACGGAAAAATCCCCATTCTAGTCACTAGTCTACTTTATGGGATCTTAAAATTTAGTCCACAGATTCAAGTCTTTTAACATCTTATTTTTTTAGACTCTCCATATAAATACAATTTACAATTAAACAAAAAGGGCACTTTTGAAGATTGTTTTCGAGGAGACTTAAAAATAACTGATTTCATTTAATACATCAAAAAGAACTTATGAACAAGGAAATCATTTCAAATATTTATTTAGCACTTTTTTTAAATTTGTTGATACATCATTTGGTTAATATTTATATATTAATTTATGTCCAAAATAAATCCTCACTTATTAAAAAAATGGAGGTGACATCCCCAAAAAGTATCATTAAACTTATTGTAAAGATTGTAGGTCAAGCCTTGTAAGAAATTTAGAAACACAAAGTTATTCAATATCGAGCACAAAAGTTTGTATTTTAAGTATAATTTATAATAATGGACTCTAGGATTCTATGGATATCGTTTTATTCTCATTTTAAGTAGTTTTAATACTAATTGAAATGTCCATATTTTACAAATAAAAACAAATGATTTTATGAGAATCAGCAAATAACTAAAATAATGATTTTTGTATATCTTTAAATTCAATCCATCTTCTATATTACATGAACCAAATTAAATTGAAATCGTAAAATATATGTTGTTTCACGACTACTAGGAATGGCAATATATATCTTTAAAGCTATCCTACTTTTTCGATACTCTTGTCTTTCTATAAATAATGTACTCAAGAGAGTTATTTTATTTTTAAGGAAATGTGAGAAATTGTTGACGATATATATTTTTAAAGGCAATATCATCTATCAAGTACTTGATGCCAGACTTCAAGTGCCCCTGTAATTTAATTACAATCCAAGTGGAAACATAGGATCGTTTTATCTAAGTGGGAGGGTACTTCATGAGAGGAGGAAAGTAAAGTAAAAATATTGTGGTGGTTTTTAAGTATTATTTCAAAATTTATTCTATTTTAAAGAAAAATAAATTGAATTATTTGTTTATCAATAAATAGTATTAAAAACTATGTATAAACTAGACTGAACAAGGAGGAAGAGGCTTGAGAGACACAAGTTATCCAGAACTAGGACTACATTAATAAATCCGTGTACGGTAGTACCGGCGGTAGATCTGTTTTTACCCCATTCAAACATTTTTAACTTTTTTTAAATCCACCTGCTACGGATTGATTGTTTCTATCATCGGGTAGTGGAATATGAATATTATTTTCATCATCTCTGGGGACCATAGAGATATAAAGATATAGAGAGCTTATTTGATTCGTCAGAGAAATACGTCATTGTGTCAAGAATACAGCTGAACGATGTTTCTCTGCTATTGGAGGGAAGAGAAATACGTCATTGTGTTCAGAATACAGCCGAACGATGTTTCTATGCTAATTGGAGGGAATAAGCTCTCTATATGTTTATATCTCTATGCTAGGGGCAAAGTAAAGACTAGCACCACACGCCCGGGTCACGCCACGCATATTTATGTATTAAGTTTAATTTATAACTACGCTTTTTCCCCAATTATTTTATTATTTCAATGTTATTTACTCTTCATTCAATAAGGTCACGGCTCTTTAGCCCAAAACATCCACAACTGATAGTTATTCTTATTTGGTCGGTCGCCACAGATTTACCAAATACCAGGCAGGTGCAGTGAGGCTTTGGTAATGCACGGACGTCAATAGTCACGGATTTGCAAAAAAATCTGATTGATAACGTCAGTAATTTCAAAGCCTCGCAGCACCTGCCTGCAATATCGATACAGCCGACAGACGGTAGATTTTTTTACCGATAGGAATGAACACAGTTTGCTAGCGATTACTTATACCGGGATAGGTTTTCCAACCGAGTCACATTTACGCAAGTTTCAATTAGAGGGTTTTATTTTAAAAGATGAAATTGAAGGCGGTCAAAAATTGGAATGAAGTTTTTTTATATACGAAAAATGTACTTTTAATAATTTGTTAGAAGATTAATAATTTAAATTTATTGGTTTAAAGGCTCTCGAACGATATATATATTTTTTGATTATTTTGGTTCGATAAAAATGGCATCCGACATAGTTTAACTAAGCATACTAGAGTGCAATGAGTCCATGTAACCTAAGATCTTTCAATGAGGTTGACCAAATGCTACCTTCTCCTCTCAGGAGCAGTCGAAACTGTGTCCTCAAATTTGAGAGTCGAGCACGACTCGTATGATATTGTTTTAGAAACATTAAATTCACATCAAAAATCAAAAGTTGTATTATTAATAATACTTTATTATTTATACATAACAATGAACATAAATAAGGGGCACATCCTTTAAAATATATTTTAACTCCCAGGAGACCAAAAAAGGGACAATTGTATAATATGAAAACTAAAATTTCTAGTAAACTTGCGGCAAACTCCTACAACGAGGTCGACAATCTACAGCAATCATCATGAAGGCAGCGGCATGTTACTTAGCTCTTTGTCTAAGAGTTCCCTACGCAGGATCTTCTTTGTGAGAGTGGGCTGGAGACTTACGTGGCATCAGCGGCAGTGCAGCTCTTAAATGTTTTAAAGAGGATTTTAAAGAGTCATCGTCGCTTTTTACGGAGAAAATGATTTTTGCTTTTATATAAGGTTATAATTTGACAGTTATTTTGCCCTAAAGCTCTATTGTGTTTTTATTAATCACAACTGTATAAAATATTTTTATTTTATCTGTTGTTGTATTTTATTTACTCTTTTTAGATAACAAAATAAATATTTTTCTAACCGAAAGGAAAAATAAACAATTTCATGAAATGCAAAGGTTTTATTTTAGATATGATTAAATAAAAGGCATAAAAAAATATTTTTTTTAACTGCATCATATAATGTTTTTGTTTTTTAAGTAGAACAATATTTTTTAGTCTAATTCATATTTTTCACTCTCTCTTGCTATAATATTTTTTAGAAAATTATTTAACCCTGTTATTGTCAATTTGCAATATGGTGGACACCAGTTTTTTCTCGGAAGAGAGGGATCAAAGTAAAGTTTCCTCTCTTCTTTGTACATATAAATAAACATTTTCAGTTTATCATAATATTATTCTTTTAAAAATTCGAAGCAATATAATAAGGTTAATAAATTCTGAATAATTCAATTTATATGTTTAATTCAATTTTTTTTTTCTTTCAATAAACTCAGTTTAAATGATATGTCGTTAAATTTCCCATTCTGCTTAGTAGCTCTGATGAGTTTACATTATACGAAATTTTTGATAATTAATATTTTTAAACTTTATTACATTTCTTGATTCCTATAATCTAGAGAGTCTTCATGCTCTGCAATAGAAGATTTATTAAGAATTAATTTGTTATAAGTGAATACAATAAGTCTAGAATTTGATCCCATGATTTCCGAGATCACCCATAGATAATATCCGATATATATACCGGGTGCGGGACAGAAATTGCAACACTTACAAAAATTCGATTTGAGATTACGAGAGGTGTCGAACAAAATGTTCCGCAAAATAACTTCGGTAAAAGTGTTTATGTTTATGCTTTTATGTTAATATCATTTTCCTCTGAGAATACGCAGAAAGATGGAACGAGACCGTAGAGTTAAAATGTCGACGTTTCTTGGCGCGGGTAAGACTCCAACTGAGATTGCCAAGCAACTGAACGCGGCAAGATCGACCATTTACCGCCTCAACAAAAAGCTGGACATTAACCAAGGGGTCGAGAGGAAATCTGGGAGTGCTGGCAAATACAAATTGGAACCACAATTCCTTTGTGATGTGATCCAAAGGGCTCCAACCACCAGCATGAGAGCTCATGCCAAGGACCTTGGTGTTGGTGAGAGTAGGGTCAGGAGGGTTGTCAAAGAGTGTGGTGGCAAGTCCCTAGTGATGTTGGAGAGACCATTATTGACACCTCAAATCAAAGTGACTCATCTCCAACGTTGCAAGGGTCTGATCAATGACCTGAAATTTGCACCAGCTGGAAGGATCATCATCTTCAGTGATCTGGACTGTGGATCCGCTCAGAAATAAAATAAATGACCGGTTTGTAGCCTTTGAATATGTTGATGAAGACCTTAAAACAATTAACACTATCAAACATCCAGCCTCAGCCATGTCTCTGGTCTTTGTGGCTTCAATGCATTGATTACATTGCCACGTACATTGAAGAGCGGCCCACCAAATTTTTGCCCTGGTTCAGGCAACATTTTCAAACCAAGAAGTGGTGCTCCAAGAGGATGGAGCACCAGCCCATACAGCAAAATCCACCCAGAATTTTTTGTCAAAGAGCACCCCATTTTGGGGTAAGGAAAAGTAGCCTCCATACAGTCAAGATGTAAACCCTTTGGACTTTTCTTCTTGGCCACATGTGCAGGCCAGGGCCTGCACAATACTTCACCCCAATATTGAAGCCATGAATGCCCTCCGTTGATGAACACTGGGATGGAATGGACGCTCATTACATACAGTCTGTCTGTCAGGCCTTCAGGTCCAGTCTGGATGCTGTTGTTGCTGTTAAGGGTGGATATATATTTAAAAAAATTGAAATAAGAGTTAGATTAACGCTTTATATTTTTCATATTTTTCTGATCGAATCCTTTTAACAGACACAGAGGGTGTAAACAATATACAAGGTAAGTGTTGCAATTTATGTCCCGCACCGGTATATATTAGGGCTGTTCTTATTTTTCAAATGTTTGAAATGGTAGCAACATTGTGGATTTTCTGTTTCTTGGTGATTAAAGAAGACGACATACAAAGTTTGAACAAAATCGGTCAACATTACGAGGTCGCGCAACGAGGTCAAAGTTTTAAAAATTTAGTAAAAATATAGTTTTCCGCAAATTTCTTGAAAGTGGTGGACGTTACAGACTTCAACAATAATTATTAGTTTGAAGGAAATCTAATTTACTACCAGACGTATGTTTGATGTTTTTTAATAAAACAAAGTTTTCAGTAAAAACAAAGAAAAAATGGAGTGTGTAATGTTAGCATATTTCATAGCTTTTTTGTATCAATTAACTTCACTCGCCTGTAGAAGATGACTTGTTCGCTTCAGAGTAAAATAGTACTTTTAAGTTTAGTAAACCTTTAGATGATAAATCCAAAAATGACCTTGGTTGCATTCTATCAATTCAGAATTCAGTACAATCTGGGTTTACATCATATGATTCAGAGCCTGTATTGACCTATAAGAAATCGATTATGAAAAAAAAAAATGTGTTTCTTATATTTGCGTCAAGGTATCCTCTCAAAATTTACTTTGTCTCTGACGCATTTATAATCCATTATATGCGTCATTTTGTACGCGAGATATGCTTTTTTAATGTACATATAGCTCTCTACTTATGAGGCAAAATACTCTCTCCCTTCTCTTTCTCTTTCTATCCAGGTAACACTAACAGCAGTTACCAAGTGGTAATTGTATATTCTCATATCAAAAGATAAATTTTTCAAACCGAATCCAAAGCGAGGAAAAACGCAACAGTCAGGTGGGAAGGTTATGGCGTCTGTATTTTGGGATGCACACGGTATAATATTCATTGACTATCTTGACAATCAACAGCGATTATTATAAAGCCTTGTTGGAGAGTTTGAATGATGAAATTGTTGAAAAACGCCCCCATTTGAAGAAGAAAAAAGTGTTGTTTCACGAAGACATTGCACCGTGTCACAAGTGAATGAAAACAATGGCTAAATTAAATAAATTGGGCTACGAATTGCTTCCCCATCCACCATACTCTCCAGATCTGCCCCCCAGCGACTATTTCCTGTTTGCAGACTTGAAGAGAATGCTCGCTGGCAAGAAATTTAAGGACAATGATGGAGTATTCGCCGAGACAGAAGCCTATTTTTCGGATAAAACGAAAGATTACTATAAAAGTGGAATCGAAAAATTGAAAGATCGCTATAATCGTTGTATCGCCCTCGAAGGCAACTATGTTGAATAATAAAATCGAATTTTGTTAAGAAAATGTTTTCTTTTTAGTTAGTCTCGGGACTTATCAGCCGACCTTTATATATATATATATCAGGCTTGTGAGCGTTCAGCTTTTTTTGCGTTGAGTGTAAAAAAAATAGCGTTCCGTTCAATGTTTTTGCGTTCAGCGTTCCGTTTGCGTTCAGCGTTCAAATATTTAAAAAATAACATTGTGTAACTTTGAAAAATGGAAGTACTATTTTGGGCTTTTGTAATAAAAGTGAGCCCAAACCGATTTTCAAATGATATAATTTTGTTGACTGGATCTAACCCAGGGGTTCCCAACCTGGGGTCCGCAGAACGTCTATATTCACAACATAAGAGGGTCTTTTTTCGAAAAGAATTTCCCAAATAAGTGACGACGTTTTTTTTCGAAAAGAATTTCCAAAATAAAAGAATTTTTTAGAAAAGAATGTCCAAACAAAGTGACGACTTTTTTAGAAAAGAAGTGATGACTTTTTTAGAAAAGAAATTCCAAAAAGAGTGACGACGTTTTTTTTTTAGAAAAGAGTATTTTGAAAAAAAATCCTTGTATATATCCCAGAAAAAAATAATTAATCATAACTACATTGAAATGTTTGGAAAAATTGAACGCTGAACACAAAACTCTTTTTTTTTGCGTTCAGCGTTCCGTTCATTGAACGTGCGTTCAGCTAAACGCCGTTCAATTTTGCGTTCCGTTCACAAACTTGTCATATATACAATACAGTTTGATCATCATGACTTCATTATTAAGTCCGTAAATATCCTTTAATTCTTGATTAAAGGTTAAAAAACATCACTGAGAACATAGAGTTCTTTTCATTTTCTTTTTTCTCTGGCTTTTCATGATGAAGAGTTGTAGGTTGCGTGATCCCTTTTTGCTGTTGTGTGGTTGTCAAGTTCCCTCTTCTAAGAAGTAGGAAGAACTGGCTCTACTCTCATCCACTTCTGTTCCCCTCCCAGCAACACCAGAAGAAGCCAGCATGTCCTCCACATGGATCCATCGCACTCACTACCGAAGCAAAAACCTTCTCACGTCCCTCAACGAGGCCGCGGGAGTCGTTGGTCCCCTCGTACCCTCCATTTCCATCATACATGCCTCACTGCTCACATGCCCGAGAACCCCCAGAGAGGAGTTCATGCCTCCAAGGCACAAAACCAGGCACTCGCCAAGGTCCTACCCATACTCCGAGCCCTCGAAACCACCAAATCCTCACTCCCACACGTCATTCCCGCACTAGAAAGGCTACATGAAGTATACCAAACAATCCTTTTCTTTTCATACAGATTCCATCCTTTTTCAGACTTACTGGGATCCATGACTTTGGATTCCTTGTACAATGGACAATACTCTATTGACTTAATAATGAACTCAAATAGTTATACTACATAGATAGTAAAGTACTTTTTATATTAACCCATTAGAGCCGAAACGTAGATTTCTCTACGTGGCAGTAAAACAGCTCTCCAGCACATCTAAATGGATAAATTATATGCAATATGCGTGTTAATGCGTCTGTTTGAGTATTTAGAAACAGTGGAAAAAAAATAATCCCCATTGGTTCTTTGTTCCACTTGAAAGTAAGCAATTGATTTGCGATGGTTGCCAGTACCTCATTATTTACTGACGGGTAAGTACTATTTGTGATCGAAAGTGTTCTCATGTCATAAGTAATTTTATTTTCTAAATTATTCTTGAAATACATATTTTTTATTTATATTATATACTAAACCTCAAATTAAAAAATAAAACTGGATCTTTTTTGTTTTAAAACGCTACGTCGAAAATCTATGTTTCGGCACTACAGCACAAAACATCATAGTTTGGATAAGTGCCGAAGACTAGATTTTTCTACGAGCTAATTTTTCAATAAGTAATTATGGTAATCAAATCATTTTTTACTTATGAAAGCTTTTATCCTATTGGAATTTTGTGAGAAGTTTCAATGTTGTGGTATCCTTTTTAACTTTTGACACTACTGGTTAATAGGATGTACTTTATAATTTCCCTGTGCAATGATCAGTACATAGTGGGGTTTTTCTCCCTAAAACACAGTTCTTTATTATATTTGAATGTCAACCTCACATTCAGTTGATGCTATCTCCTTTTTTCAGACCTACTGTAATCCATAAATATATGGGGAAAATACTTCAGATGCGTTGTACGAGGTGTACAACAGTATTTATTTTATAATACTCTTAAGTAATTACAAAACATATTTAAATGCTTTTTATATTATTAGACTTTCCACGACCAACGAGGTTTTTTTTTCTCCCTAAACACAGTTCTTTATAATTTACCATAAAACAAAATTACAGATAAAGCGAATGCTAATACGTAAATATGCATGGGAACTTAAAATTATGGAATCAATTACGAACTATCTAGATAAAAGTCAAAATGTCATTTTTATTTATCTCTTAAAACAATATTTTGATCATTTAAAACAATACTTAGCTTTTACAAAAAAGCTTTAAATTATTTTAATAATACTTTAGCGTGAATTACGGAGACGGATGAAAAATATTTTCCCTTACTTAGTAGCCAAAACCCCTAAAAGTTATTTAACGGAATTTCATATTCCATTGTGAGCTTAAACGGTAGACAATTCTTTTTTTTTAAATAACCTTTGAACAACTTTTATCAACAATTCAAAGGTGAAAGGAACTTATTTAGTTCAAAATGTATTAATATACAATTGAACTTGGGTTCATATCAAGTTTATTTTATACCATTATAAGATTAAATCAAATGTCTTGTGTAATTGTTGTTAAGAGCATCAGAGCAAATATTCACAATGACTGAGGTTCGTTTTCTATATATCTAGATAGATAAATAGATATTAACATTCATAAAAAAACTTTCTTACCCCTATTTATGGGATTATATTTGTAATTTTAAATATGTGGAATAAGTATAAAAATGACCATTTACATGAAATAAAATTAACAATTATATATTTTAACCTCAAATGTTGAGCAATAATAATTATTAGTCTGTATGTAACGTATATATTTATAAACGTATTGATGACGCCATATTTAGTTATAGTCAATTCTTTAAAGAGTGATCCGTTACTTTATAACTACTAGAAACAATTATAAACCATCTGATGGAATAAAGAACCATTATAATAAAACATTATTTTATCCCTATTTAAAGGACAATAACAAATAAAAATAATGTTGCACCCCTAAGTACTTGATGTTCATTTTATTAATAATATAGTTACGGATTCAAAGTCCTATTATTATTTATTGTTACACTAAACTTAATTTTTAAGCATGTATAAAACAACATTACTGATTCTATAAATATTTGATGATTTTTATATATTGTGTATAATATTATAATATAATTATAGATTACATTAAATATGACAAAGAAAAGTTTTTTTGGTTTAATTGTATTATGATTTTTATTGCTTTTATATATATGACATTTAATACATTAATGACAAATTTACGCTAAAGCAACCATTTTAAGTGATTCAATATATTTTCATGAGTTGATGTAGGCCTACCATTGAAGTCGTAGCATCTTCTTTTACACGCGGAGAATGGAATAAGATTGAACTCGTGATATATTTTATGGAAGTAGGTGCACTTCTAACTAATTAAATATATTTTATAATTATGTATATTTATAGTTATCATACATATTCATAGTAAAATGGAATCTTTGTATAATTAAATAATTGATAAACAAGTGATTCAATTCTTTTGTCATTCATTTTAGATGCTAAGCATTCTCACATAACCAACTTAATCGGACCCAAAAAAAAAATACTATATTCCAACTATATATTTTTAAGAATTACAACTTTAAAATGACAAATTTATTGTGAGTATTATTTTTAAACACTTTTCTATTTATATCAACTCCAGATCTTCATGGACGCTTCCTCGAGGACGAAGAGGTCAAGGCACTCTCCACAGAATTCCTCTTCTGGAACGGCCTCCCTTCCCTCCTTGGATTCCTCTTCTCCAAGCATCCTCCGCTCGTTCTCCTCGCCCTCAAAATACTCAACAAAATCACCATTTACGCCGAAGAGTCCCCCAGGAGTCAACCCCTGAGTCACTCCATAGAAATCCTCCACTTTGCATTCAGCTCCCTCACGGACGATCTGCTCTTCGACGAAGCCCGTAAGCTCGTAGAAGCCATCCTCATGAACACCATGCCTCTCAATCTATGTTCCATACCTCACTTCACCCACATCCTAGCCAATTAGAGGGAAAGAAGCTGGCAAGCTTCTGTAAGATCCTCACAGTCACCGTCTCGGATCTGGACATGTATAAAGATCACAAGGCGAGCCCTCTCATAAATGAAAACAGCAAGGCTCCCATCCCCGTCAAAGATATCAACCAAGAGCTTACTCTAAGTGTCCCTGGCTTCCTTGAGAAGCTCATAGTACAAGCCACGGGGCTCCCATATCTCCCCCGATTCTCATCCCTACCCACAGAGATCGATCATTGGGTGCGACTCATTGATGACGTCATATCTGACGAACTGGCACGACCTGCCTCCAGCTCATTGGCGGATCCCTTTAGTTCCCTTATTGGTGGGATCTCATGGATCGAGTGGAGGCCCTCTATGTCCTCAGTCTATTTCTGATTGGAAGGCATCGGAGTCGTGTTCAAAGGGAGCTCTCAGAGCTACGCCTCGTTCCTCGACTCTCGGATCTCTTTGATCAGCTTATTTGGCGATACAACGCCGGGCGACAGCGTGCACGGCTTCCGGGACATACTCCTCGGTGTGAGTGTTCGCCGGAAGTGGCCGTGAAGATGCAGTTTCTTCGGTTAATATATGGGTTTTGTGATCACAATGAATATAAGCATTTATTGCTGAGTCCCTATGAGTGGGAGGAGCTTAAGCGGATACAACCACTGGAGTCCTCGGTTCAGGTGAGGAGATGACTCAATAACTTATTTGACTTAAAAGAATCTTGGCTACTAAAAAGATAAAGATATATCTCATTGATTAATCAATTTTAGTTTTTGTTTATTTAAATTAACCGCTGGGTAGCTACAAATCAACTAACACAGCACAGAGCATCAAAGATTTTGATAGTTTTTAGTACATTTATTAAACAATATAACATAACTCCTAATGCAAATTTGAAGGTAGCTCAAGGGAACCATTTTAGAGGCTTTATTGCTCTGAAAAACGCCAAAAAATCGTATCACCTTTCACTCTAAAATGGAATAACTCAATCGTTTTAATGATATCTTCAATGTTTATATCTATTTCACCGACTTATAAAATAACTGAATATCCAACAGAGAAGAAAATGTCAGTTCACTGAAAGAGCTCTAAAGTGTGGAACTCATTTATGAAATCCAGATTCTAATATAAAAATAGGCTCGTTATTACTTATAAATTTATTGCTACTGATAACAGAAACCATACAGAGTCGGTAGCAATATTTGGTAATTTATATTTAAAAAAAGAAAAATATTGACATTATTCGAAGAAATCTACCGCTGATACAACCAAGTATCAATCGGAAGTCCCCAGCTCTGGACTTCAAGACTCATCACTTATAAGATTGGAGATATAACGCATAAGATCATTTTTACTGATTTTATTTACACTTTTTAAATTAAATCAACAGCTATTTTTTCTTCTCTTAATATATGGATATTACAATAGAATCTTAATGACTGAAGGGTTTTGCCCTCTTCGTTAACAGATATTATAGACTCTATGTATATTATATGGGGAGTAGTTGTCCATTTCAATTACTTTTTATTCATTAACTGACATAAACAATAATATAATTTTATTGAAATCATTGAAAACTGAATTATATAATACAACATTTTATAGCAATATTATATGTGTTATATAGCAATGAGTCCTATTCTTTTTTAACCTTTTATTGCAATTACAATTTGAATTGATAGTATATATCTAGGATCCCAACTTGCTGTATAAAAAGGATCTTTTGTTGAAAAATGGATATATATATATAATCGAAAACATGTGTTATATTTTGTTGCTGAGTAAATATTATCTATGTGGGGAGAGAATAAATACTTTGTTGTGGAAATTGGCTCTTTCTTTAAAAATAGCTATAATAAATCACTTTTATGCCATGAATTATGATCTTTATAACCTTGATAGCAAGTAAATAAATAGTAAATTGATTACATTTGTTTCGGTCACAAATCTTAGCCCGAGCGCATGAACTGTGATATTAAAAGCTGCATTTTCTCTATGACTCATAAAAACGAGTTTAACATTAAAAGATATTTCATTAAACTTGCATTTTGTTTTATCATATTAAGTTTTATCTGTATATATGTTAAGAGAATATTAGATCTAAAACGTTCAAATAATTATAGTATATGAAAGGGATTTTTGGCGTTTTGTAGAATGTCCACCAACTTATTATGCTCTTAAAATATGGGGATATACTTATAAAATGTATATAATGCCCGGTTCATTGGAGTCATATAAGAGGTAACTGTAGAAAGATTTATATTACTATTTCATTTGGGATGACCGCTGTAGGCAAATGGCGGCTAACAAAGTGTTGAGTATATTTAAACGAGGGTATACTTTTTTATAACCAATGAATATTTATGGTTTACAAATTTTCTTTTTGATTAATAAAAACAATAATATGTGATATTTGTATTTCTTTCCCAGGATTGGGACTTAACAGTTCTCCTGTATCCCCGGATCTCATGTGCAGTGGTACATCGGGTCTCCTCACGAAGATCGTGGAAGTCCTTAGCGTGAGCATACCAACTCCACTACCGTTTCTGGCTCTGTCGGGCCATCGAATCTTTATCCGTGGGCGGATATCCTATGCGGATCAGGTCTTTCTTCTTCGTCGAGGACTCCTTCAACACATCACGCCTCCCCATCAACACGGACCGGCGGCAAAAGGAAATCATTCAGAGCAGCTTCGATCTCCTGGGGAGCTCATCAAGTTTAACTTGGATGCTGTCGACAAATGGACGTCATACTCTCCAGCAAGGCCAAGCTCAAAGGCATGTCACTCATCAATGACAGACTTTGAGTAAGAAGGGGAATTTGATACAGGTTTATAGCTAGCTAGTCATTACGTCATTCTTTAACTAATATTAGAATGAGTATAGTGGGTCCCAGCTAGAAGTCCGCCGATTTATCGGTTATCTGATAATACATTTTTCAAATTATCGACATCAGCAAATTCGGCACCAATAGGTTCATATTTATATTTTCCATAGATGTACTGTTAATCCTTTAATCAAAAGCCTTTCCTTTTTCGATCAATATCGAGAAAAAAAAGGTTACCATCCAGTGCCTTTTTCCACAGAGTTATTACAAGGCTTAAGTACAAGAACCCTCATTCAGCTTCTGATAACCTCACGTTAGAGAGCTTCAATCTGGATAAGAGAATATTTTTTCCCCCTGGAAAAGTGTCTCATAGATCCAATGACAGGAATTTGACTTGGGGCAATTGATGGTATATACCAGGCTTGTAAACAGTGCAAAATTGACGGCTTTACCAGCTTGTAAACAGTGCAAATTGAACGGCATTCACTGAACGGAACGCCCAAAATAGCCTGGCATATTCATTGTTGACTGTTTTTTCTTCGAAGGTATGATTTTGATCTCTTGTGTGACTCTAGAACTTCTATAGATGTGTCAGTTAACCCATAGAGATATAAAACATGAGAACCTATTCTTTCAATAAAATATTTTTTTTTGTGATGGTCGTTTCTGTGTTTGATTCCGATTTATTTATCCCAGGATATTATGTTAAAAAAATCTTAGCAGACAAATTCATTTATTTCTGAATAAGCTCCCTATGAATGGATCATGGAGCCCTTAGCATACCTACACCTGATTCCCCCCTTTTGTTTCTTATAGGTGGACAGCAACATGTTTATTCGGGTATGGTTCTGGCCTCGGATCACTTGACTTGTCCTTCGGACTCAAAGGCCATGAGTTTGTGAGCAACTCTCGACTCTTTCCCTATTCAGAGACACGGACGGGCACGTGGGCTACGTCATCAAGCTCATTCGAAAGATTGAGCTCAATAACCTAACCCAAGAGAATGTCTCGTGTCTGAAACTAGTCTGGTAAGACAAAACACATCATTATGTGGCTATGGCAATATTATTCTATCTGATATTCGATTGATGAAATAGATTTTGAGTTATTCATCTCTTGCACATTAAAAAAACATATAATCAAATAATACTACATTAAATCATTGCACTTGTTATTATACTAGTAAGTTTCCAAAAATAAATTCATATCAATCCATTCAAACACCTTAAATTGTCAACATTTTCAAACCCCTTCATTAATCATTGAGGAGGAACAGTTGATCATATCGGGTTTTATTTATATAAAATTACATTTTAGTAGTTATAAATTGACTCCTCATCTCTTTAAAAAAAACAAATTCTCTAAAGTACATATATCATTATGATTCTTAAAAAATTTTACCAAACGGCCTCGTGTTCTGACGACCATCTGCCGACAATTTTATAAGAAGTATTTTGATTGAAATAATGTACATGAACTCATAGAACTTGTTTTTTAAAATAATATTATATCATCGTAAGCTGATCATAGAGAGATTATAATCTATATTAATAGAGCATAAAAAATATATTAATGTGATATTTATTATGTATGGAGTATGGAAGAAAAAAGATGATGTTATTATATATTTTACACTTTTAACCATTTTACTGTTATACACGTATGTCCTTAGCTTGGTAGTCCAGCTATGAGCTCTGTTTTTAAGTATTTTATACTTTTAATACTTTTTTAATTCTTTCGTTTATTTTCATATCAAAAATTGACAAAAAGTGTTTCCAATATTTTAATTATATATTTTATTTTTTCATCCTTTTTTGACGATTGATGTTATTAGACATAATAATTTTAATCTTTGTAATAGTAATAAAATGTTAAGATATTAATAATAAAATAAGTATTTCCATCCATTAAGTTCATATTCATCCATTTGTATCTTTACAGATAATTTAATGCTTATCCCCGGAAGCAAGAGCTCCCAGAGCTTCTGGAGGAGCTCTCCCAACGATCCGAGCGGGAGTTTCTTCCGACAAACAACACGGAGCTCCCGATCCTCATTCACTCCGCGCCTCCTCACCTTCTGGCAGGGGCATTACTTTCAAAAAGCAAGGACTGCACGCAGCTCGTTCAAAGCTCACAGGATACCATTTCGATTTCTGGAAGAGCACCGTAGAAGCACTATTTCTAAGCCAACCCGGATCCAAAAGTAGCCTACTCTACTACTACAGCAGACACAGATAATCAAGCCTCTCTCTCATCAAACTCCTCCCCTCAAATCAGTATGACATCTCGGACCACACGATCCGTTTCACGTCATTCATGAAACTGAGTGAACAACGGAGGAAACAAAAGTGTAGGGCAGGATGGAAGAAAATATACCCAGTTACGTCATTGGTTTAAGGTGCTTCATTATATGGAGGAAGAAATGAATAAATACCAGCTCTATTTTATATCGCTTATGTGATATAGGCACTAAACGAGTACAGTTGATCTATTATTACATCATATGCAGTACTTAAAGTCTACTAAAGCGACACATTGGAACTGTCCATTCAGACTTTAATAAGCCAACCTTTACCACTGACGTCATGTATGATATTTAGATTTATTTACCTGCTCCCTATCTTCGGCATCCTTGAAGTCGCCGCGTCTCCCTCTTGTTATTTCTTTAAAAAAACCCACAACGGACTCTTTTTTATAATTTACGAAAATATTCATGCGTATATAAACCTCTAATGATGATTTTGGATTCCCATTTCATTACGACTCTAGAATAAAAAGAAATATTTTTATTGCTACTTCTATATCTTGCATCATGTTGTCTTATTCTACCGCTAAATCTCTTGTTATATCTTAGAGATATATTGGGTGGCAATTTAAAAATCCAATGACGTCATTGAAATCTGTGTAAGTGACCACCACAATTTTCGTCAATGAATAAATTAAGCATTTCTGTATAATTAATGTCTGTAGCGGGTCACTTTTTTAGGGTCCCTGAGCAAACCATAGAGAAAGATTGATAGTACAAGGGTATGAGATGCCAGTCTTTATAACGTAGGTGGCAATTATTTGCGGTCGATGAAATATGGCTAAAATTATTCACATACACTTTTTTCTCCAACGTAATTTGGAGGAAAGAAAAGGAAATACAAAACAATAAAAAAGTAGTTGACATTTTGAAATACACCTCGCTTCACTTGCTGGCGTTGGAGTGGTAACATCAAATCAGAAATAGATCATAAAAACCACTAAGTCTGATTAGACTTCGATCCATGAAATTATACAATCTTTAGTGAATGACGCCACTTTATCGATTATTATTAAGCGTATAGCGTCCATATTCAAGATAAGTGAATCAAAACTTTGACAAAAAAAATTGAATTATCAACTTTAAAAGGGGTAACTTGTTTATGAGTTTGCGAGAGCGTCATAAAACATATAATCGTCATAGGTGTATAAACTCATATGCAACATCTCTCTACTCTTGCTCAGCAAGACTCTTTGCTTGGTACATCTCTTAACTCTTGCTCAAGCAAGACTCTTTGCTTGTGTACATCTCTTTACTCTTGCTCATGCCGAGACTCTTTGTGTATACTTCCCCCTCCCGAATTTTACTATAAAAGAGACTGACTCAATATAATATATTTGGAGTCTTCACTCTTTGATCTACATTGGAGTAAAAAGGAATCACTTGGTTTTCAATATTCCGCCTTGTCCAACTTTATTCACCCATCCGAGGATAACACAATCGGTAGGATTGGTCGCAAATATCACAATGATATAATAGAACAGAACTTTCTATTGACCAACACACAGGCGGTAGATTTTTTTCTTAAGAATCAACGTTTTGATCAAACGTAAAGTGATGTAATGCGGGAATAAATAAATAGGAAGCTAAATCACAAACATTTCATTACTCGGGGGTAAAGTTTAGTAAAAAGACTTCCTTATGTATAAATTAATTTTCTACATTATTTCCTTATGGAGTCATAAATATTATAAACAAAAAACGGACTTATTCGTCTCAATAAAGATCTTTGTCGCTTTTAATTAGTAAATCACCTATTGGTTATTGTAAATCATAAGCTAAATAAGTAGTTATTTATAATAAGTAATTTTCATATACGTAAATTATCACAAATAAATGAAAGGTTTTGTTAATGTAATATTTTACTAGGTTCCCGATTTATTTCTATAAGGCTATTGCCTACTATTTGATTTGCCAGTCTTAAAATTCTAAATACATCATTTGATATTTCTTTTTCCCTCTCCTTTTCTACTCTTCATTTTCATTTAGACACCATAGCTCTAGACAGTAATGGATTCGCGCATATGAATGGACGTAGATCCATGAAAAGAGATGATTTTGTGTTTGAAGGATTATATCCAGAGCTGTAGGAATTTGAAACAAAAATAACGTTATATTATGCTCCGAAATTGCTGGGAAAATAACTAAATAGGCAGAATAAAAATATGTGTAAAAAAGCAAATATGTGAAAAAAATGACAAAAATATGCTTTGGGGCGAAGAGTGACGAGCTTTTTTAAAAGAGAAGTTTGGTAAATAGTAATTCTGGATAAAATTGACGACTTTTTTAGAATAGAATAGAAGTTCCATAATATTTACGAATGTCATTCTGTTTTATTAGAAAAGCAGCACACGAAAAGAACTTATTTCTTAGGAAAGAATCGTGCAATCTCCTCAAAATTTGTACAAAATGCAATTCATATGCAGGAAAAAGGCCCACAATATTTATTTACTAGATTCCCTCCCTCAATTGATGTCCACACCTCAACAGCGGTAGTGAAGTGAATCCTATATTCAATATTCCAACAGCATTTTTTATTTCAACCAATGACGTTCAAGAAAAAAGTTCCTTTTGTTATCCTTAATACTGGTTCTAAATAAAAGAAGATACATTAATCAAGGTCTTCAGAACAACTCCATGCAACTCAAGAAGTAGAATAGAAGAAGAATAGGCATGGAAAAAGAAGGAGGACAAAAACCCATGCAGCACCAAGAAGAGGAATGCCAGTCTCTGCTTCCTATCTTCTGAGCTGTTCCTTATATGTGTTTGTTGCCAGAACGGGTAAAGGGGAGGGGAAGTACTTGAGTTAGGAATAGTTTTTTACTCCTTGCATCATCAACAAGGAAGGATAGGAGCACACAGAGACATACAATAAGTTTACAAAAATGGCATGTCCTTCAACCCATGGTCCTTCGGACCCCGAGAGTGGAATTCTAAGCTGCTGGAAATCGTAAAGTAGTAAAGTAGTAGTCTATATCAGAGTGCAGATAAACATCCATTCATTTATATATGAATGGATAACATACTTATAATAAGTAGCGTCTTGTGAACAACCATTTTTTTTAATAAATATCAGTAGCAGCTGGATCGAAGTTGTCTAAATTTATATAATATATAAATTTATTTTATATATAATTTATAGTGTTATATATTATCTACACTTCTATGATGTTCGGGGCTGTTTTGATAAGAGAAAATTGAGTGGCATATTATAATTCAAAAATGAAATTTACTAAGGTAAAGGGTAAATATTAAGCATATATGTAGTCATATATGTAGCTGGAAAGGATAAAGTGAATTCTATTGGGTATTTAAAATGAAATTGTTTCATGTGTTGATTTGGAAAGCCTAAAATTGGACCCGGCGACCCATGAACAAAAATATGACAACACAACAACAAGGGGTTAAGAAAATCGTATATCCTAAGGAAGTGGTATCTCACATTTTCAACTGGGACGGTCAATGCTTGGCAATTTACAGCCAGACGCGGGGGATAGAAATAATAAATATAATAATACATCCACTGTGTTCTCAAATAATTGAGTCATTTCTGTGCGGCTATTTCCTTACACAAATTTTACTGTCTTCTTCGAAGCAGAACTTCCGATGAACGAAACTTATTTTTGAAAGAGAGATTAGGAAAATGAACGTAAGGCTTACACAAAATTAGATATATGTCCAATCTGTTGAAAGAACTCCTCCAAAATAACTTCTTAAATTAATTAGATCAATTAAGATCAATTAGATCGTCATCTGCCGATATATGGATCGTCATTCTGATATTAAGTATAGACAAAAAGAAATAAAATTGAAATAATAAGAGAAATATTTTTTTTACGTTCGATAAATTCCCATTATTTACCCTAATATGTCACTGAGATATTTGTATTCGTAACACATAAGAACCTTCATGGTTTTATTATAAGACATATTTTCGTGTATAGGATGAATACGAATTTGCTCAATTAAAATTCATTTTAGGAGATAAATCAATATTCTGAGCTTACCATGTATTTTTATCTCCTATACATAGATCACGGTCTCGTTATTCATCTTCTTCTTCGCTTCATATTTGATGCATGATTATATCTTTGGCAACACAGATATGAAGTTCATTGGGATTGGGACCATCGGGGATATGCCATCATCTGCCATGCGTGCTCCTCACCTACATGCTGGGTTCGGATATGTCTGTTCTCGTAAGAAAACATTATTGAGTATTTTAAGACTATGGTGTAGAAATTTCTTTAAAGAAATATTGATTATAAGCGGGTGTGACGGTGAGGTAAAACAGTCCAGAACGTCGGCAAAAGATTCTGCAATACCCCGAACTCACTAAAATGGCCCATTAAATATAAGTACCGGCAGGA
>CP045898.1:6431933-6505674 GCA_013387185.1 Caligus rogercresseyi | reverse complement strand
GATATATATATTAATATATATATATCTTTGGGTTGTTGTATTTCAAGTTTGAAATGGTAGCCATTGAGTGATTTTCTGTTCTTGGTGATAAACGAAGACGACATACAAAGTTTGAACAAAATCGGTCAACATTACGAGGTCGCGCAAGAGGTCAAAGTTTTAAAAATTTAGTAAAAAATCTAGTTTCCAGCCAATTTCTTCAAAATGGTATACGTTACAGACTTCAATAATAATTATTAATAAAGGAAATCTAATTTACTCAGACGTATGTTTGATGTTTTTTAATAAAACAACGTTTTCAGTAAAAACAAAGCAAGAAAAGAGTGAGTAATGGTTAGCTTATGTCATAGCTTTGTTGTATCAATTAACTTCACTCGCCTGTAGAAGATGACTTGTTCGCTTCAGAGTAAAATAGTACTTTTAAGTTTAGTAAAACTTTAGATGATAAATCCAAAAATGACCTTGGTTGCATTCTATCAGTTCAGAATTCAGTACAATCTGAGTTACATCATATGATTCAGAGCCTGTATTGACCTATAAGAAATCGATTATGAAAAAAATAAATAATAATTGGTTTCTTAGATTTGCGTCAAGGTATCCTCTCAAAATTTTACTTTGTCTCTGACGCAACATAACCATTATATGCGTCATTTTGTACGCAAAATAGGCTTTTTTAAAGGTACATATAACTCTCTACTTATAAACTCACATATTTAGTATACCAAAATATTAAAGCTGGTTAAACCAAGCGTTCATTTGATATGTTTGTGTTCTAAAAACGCCTACTTTAAGAGATCTAAGCAAAACGTACTGTCCCCCAAAAATTGATTTTTGATATGAGAATATACGATTACCATTTGGTAACGAAGCAGTTGTTGCCTGGATAGCAAGAAAAAAAGAAGGAGAGAAGGGAGGAAAAACCCCCTCCTTCTCTTTCTCTTTCGATCCAGGTACCACAACACTATTACCAGATGGAATCGTATATTCCTCATATGACAAAAGACAATTTTTTTTTTTTTTTTTTTTTTATTCCACAGTTCTCTAAAAACATACACAAAAAGATAAATATGTTTTTAAATTGGGGTAAATACGTAGAAAAATACACAAATAAACATTATAGTTTAAAATTTTTACCTCAACAGAGAACGTTCTAATTAAAAATTACTGATTATGAACAAATGACATCAAATAAAAATTACTGATAAAAAATATAATGCATTATATCACAGTAAAATATATAACAAAGATGGCAACTAATTAAAATCTTTAAATCTTTTTAAAATTATCTAATAAATTTTCGATGACTTAGTGCTACCGATGGGAAGTATTAATTTCTTCCGACGCCCTGGTCCACGAATTGTCGAAAAGGGTAGGTATTTGAGGTCCAAGGCAGCGTACCTTGCTGCAGCCGATAAAAGAATTGCTTCAATTCCCAGGGATGAAGAGTTCATTAGTTGTAATTCTCTTCGCGATGAGGGCCTTTGCGTTGAGGATTCCAAAGTTTATCGCCTTTGTAGTCGAAGAACGGCCACCACTATTTAAAGCCAAAGAGTACAACAGCTTTACAGTACTGTCGGTTGATTTTCCTTCTAATCCTCTGAGGTTCAGCTCCACAAAGCGTTTTAAAATGCTTACTGCTCTACAATCCGCAAAAGCATGTAAAATACTATTATATAGGGTTCCGCAATCCTTGCAGGGCCTGTAAAATCTAATCAGATCCGCTGAGCCTGAAGTTGGGCCGTAAACTTCTTTCCATCAGCAATTTTTGCCAATGACTCAGGATATTTTCCTCCATCTTTCAGGGAGATCGAGGAGGTCTAAAAACTTTTGACAGGTTCTGTCAGCCATGTCTGAATCTGACTGACATTCATTTTTAGATGCCATGGAGTAAGCAGTATGTTCCTTTGAAGACCTCAATAGTGGGAATTTGAACCGACCAACATCAAATTGGCTCCCGGGTTTGATGTCATGACGCGTGAAGATGCATTCTTAATTGCAGATTCCTCAAGGTCATGCGGATTGCCAAGACCACTAAAGAAATATTTTCTATCAGCGTTTCTTATTACGTCCAGTGTTGAATCGTCTTTGAATTTTGGGATATAGTGCCAAATTATTCTTTGGGCGGAACCCCAAACTGGAGATAGTTTTGAAGTTATTCGATTTGTCAGATCCGAGCCCATGAAAAGCCACTAAATATCTCGCTGCAGGACCGTTCTTCTCCATTCTATTAGGGGCTTTTTCGTGATGTCCACTAATACTTTTATATATATTTTGGAATAATTTTAACCAGTTGCACAAGGCCTCCGCCGATTTGCCTTTTATTCCTCTTTACCGCTGGAAGATATCTTCGGTGAAAGAGAGATCGAAGCCACTTTTCTTCCTCTTGGACAATTTTTCCGCAAGAGAAAGGAGAAGATGAAGCTCTATATATGATTGCAGGTATTACTCTGGTATTATAGAGGTCGATTCTCTTCTGGAGATTGAAGGCTCTCCAATTGGTTACTAAATGGGAGACATTAGAATTGATGTTAGACCAATTCTTTTCATCAACTCCATTCCTGCACCAAACAATTCCTAGGATCTCGACCTTCTCTTTAATTTGACATGAGCGAAGAATTAGCCCTCTGTAGGGTTCCAAAGCCCCAGCGGAAGTATTGCTGTTTTTTCTATATCACCGTCAGGCCTGATCTTTTCTTAAACTTGGAAAAGTAGTCTAAAATTATTTCTACCCTTCTAGCGATTTGCCGTTCTGAATTGGCCTGTAATGTGATAGTGATATCATCTGCATATAAATCTACAAGGTGACTTTGGCCTGCAATATTGATTCCGAACCACCGAACTTTTTTAATAAGTTTGTGATAAATTCTGCAATGGCGGCAACAAACATTAGAGGAGCTGAAGGACAACCTTGTCTACAGCTTTTTTTTTAAGATGATCGGCCTGTCTCACATCTTTTTGGGGGACAGTAAGTATTTGCTTATATCTCTTAAAGTATAGCAGATTTTGAACACCAAACATATCAAATGAAAGCTGGTTAACAGCTTTATATTTGGTATACTAAATCATGGAGTTTAAAAATAGAGATTATATGTACATAAAAAAAACTATTTGCGTACAAAATGACGCATATATGGATATGTATGCGTCAGAGACAAAGTAAATTTTGAGAGGATACCTTGACGCAAATCTAAGAAACAAATTATAGTTATGTTTTTTCATAATCGATTCTTATAGGTCAATACAGGCTCTGAATCATATGATGTAAACTCAGATTGTACGAATTCGAACTGTAGAATGTAACCAAGGTCATTTTTGGTTTATCATCTAAAGTTTTACTAAACTTAAAAGTACTATTTACTCTGAAGCGAACAAGTCATCTTCTACAGGCGAGTGAAGTTAATTGATACAAAAAAGCTATGAAATAAGCTAACATATCACTCCCTTTCTTGCTTTGTTTTTACTGAAAACTTTGTTCTATTAAAAAAATTCAAAACATACGTCTGGTAGTAAATTAGCTTCTTTAAAATTAAGAATTATTATTGAAGTCTGTAAACGCCCACCATTTTGAAGAAATGGCGGGAAACTATATTTTACTAAAGTTTGAAAACTTTGACCTCTTTGCGCGACCTGGTAATGTTGACCGATTTGTTCAAACTTTGTATGTGTCTTCTTTATCACCAAGAAACAGAGAGAAAATCCACTCAATGGCAAACATTTCAAACTTTGAAAAAATAAGAACAACCCAATATATATATATATATATATATGAATATATATATATATATATATATATATATATATAAGATATATATATATATAATATTATATATATGTATATACTTATATATGATATATATATATATATATATATATATGATTATATATACTATATTCTTATATATAGATATATATATATTATATATATATTATATAGTATACTATATATATATATATCTTATATAGATAATGATATACTATATATATATATATATATATTCACTGATTTGTATTCTCCGTGTGACAAGAGTCCCTTCAATCTATCTGGATAATCAAAGACAGTTAAGGTTTTTGACAAATTAATATCATTATTTAATTATTTTTTCATGATCATGAAAATTACTATCAATTTATAATATATAAAGTATACATTCAACAAAACACGTAGAGCAAACAAGCTATCTACATGATGTAATGGGTTTTGATATATACTCAAGAATGCGCGATCTAATCTACCAGACCGATACAGTAATAGGATTTATGCTTCTATATCACGAATTCCATTATTAATAATCCCATATTATTATTTTCTTCAATCTCGGTTTTTCCAAGTTACCTAAGCCAAGAAACACAACAAAATTTGCCATAACTTACATCAAGGTCTAGAGATGTGAGCAAGATAAATTCATTATTTTTAACAGCCACCCCCTTCAACGTTCCTTGGACGATTCCACTCTCAGTGTCCATTACCTAGGGATAAAGAAAAGGTTGGGCTTTTTTAGCGTAATCGTTTAAAGCAAGAAAAGAGGGATAAAAAAAATCCAGTTGTTAAAAATGCTACAAAGTTTCACTTCACTACTCGGGGCTGTTGAATAGTAAAAATCAATTTAAATAGATCAAATGAATCCTTAAAAAATACTCATTGTGTCTTCTTCATGGGCCTACATCCAGACGTCATTGTCGAATGCTTGTAATAGACTCCTCCCATTCCACATTTATTTCCATAATATTAATAGAATAAAGGGGCTCACCATGTTCAAGAAAAAATAAGTGTCTATTTGTTTGCTGATATTTATCGATTCATTCCTCTGAATCTATATAATAATTCACCAATCTCTGTCCGTCCGTTGTATGTCCGCACGCTATCTCCTCCCACATTTATAGTCAGATTTGAGCTTTGAAGGTACCTATGGAATCTTGGGTAAAAGCAAACCTAATAAACTATTTGCAAAGTGATGGGACCAAAATGGAAAAAAAAATGTCATTGGATACACCTTTCTGATTTTACGGCCAAATATGGTGTATATATAATATATATCTCGGAGATACAGCTAAAAATTTATTATCCGATCATATTAGTTAATTTTCCATGCCCACCAAATGTGTTTAAAATGCATCTTAAGTGCCGATATGTATTTCATTACTTCTTTATCTTCAATGATGACTATTCGCAAAAAAATAAAATGTTTAATAGAGCCCTTGGATGTGCATCTCTTGAAGCATTCAAGAGCATTGCATCATGACTCATAATAATAATGATAATAAGAGTCAAGTGCTAAAAAGTTTATTCTTGCAAAATCATGGGAATTATTGGACGATGCTATTGCATTTAGTATACTACTTAATGTAAGTATATCATCCCACGAGGGAGTAAACTCTTGCAATGATGTGCATGACTGCATATGATATTTGTTGATGCAAGTATCTATGTGGATATATAGTACGAATTATTCAGTTCAAAAGTTCAGGATTGTTGTTTTTACTACTACACTATGAATGTAATGATATTTGACGAGAAGTCTTTGTCATATTCTTAATGGTGTTAAAAAGGAGAATGCTAGAAATTATTTTTATCTATTTAGTTTGACAATTAACTATTTTATATATAATATAATTATAAATAAACTTTTTAACATAGGTATTAGACAGCCCATTTGCTTATAACAGATCAATCATATTAAAAGTCGACGACGTTCGCAAGCAGAGAAATTTGAACCATTAAAAAATAGCTATTTGTATCCTGAGATGAAATTATCGATGGATGTTAGGTATTTCGATAGACCAAAACTATCTGAGGTAGACTTCTGCTACTATTACTTACAAATATATATTTTTGATACAAGCATTCAATACTACAACTGCATGTTTTATAGTCAATAAGTATTTGTAGATTGAGAAGTAAACTTAAACATTTCAGATTCTGACACATTACAAGAGGAAATAATTTCGAACGTTATTTATGCTGAAAAATTTATATAGGTATTATTTTCAACTAATGACTAATCAATTGGTAGATTTGTAAAAAAAAATCTACTAATTTATTGAGATTGATTAGACACAGTTTGCTAATAATTACCTACACCGGGGATATATTTAAAAAATCAAAACTCAGCTATGTTAATGGAACACATTTTATAATATATTCTTCAAAAAGAACTATAGAAAATTAAAGATGTTTGTGACTGATATATATAACATATATATATATATTGTATATATATATATGTATATATATATATTATAAACAATATATATATATACATATAAAATATATATATATATTAGAAGAAATATATTATAAAATTGATTACATTGTTTGCTAAAAAACAGCTGAATTTTGGTAGAAAAAATATTCTCCTGTGTCGTTATTATATTTACCTCCGCCGAGGAGGTATTGTTTTCACTGGCGTTGGTTTTGTTGGTTGGTTTGTCAGCAGGATAACTCAAAAAGTGCTGAACGGATTCGGATGGATGAAATTTTGTGGGGTTGATGAAATGCCAAAAGAAACAAGTGATTAAATTTTGGCATCTCTGAATTTTCTTTAAGATGCAAAATGAACTAAATACTAATAATATTTCAAGTTAGCCTACTCTGCAATAGATGTCGCTGTGCTGTGCTCCCCTCTTTGATGAACTGGAACACCCCTATAATTCAAGTGTGTAGGGTTAAAGGAGCAGTATGTAGAGTTAAAAGAACAGTGCGTACAGGGTTGGAAATGACAAAAAGACCAAGTGATTCATTTGGTGGGGATCGGCGGAGGTTTTGCACACTCTGAGTGTATACATGCCCCTAGTTATATATATAATTATATATATATATAATCTTCAGTTTAATTATAATATCAAATTACTTTAAAAGTAGTTTGAACATGGAATAACATTCCTTAATTAGAATCATAGCAATGACTTGACGCTTGCTCCAGGTGTTTATTTATATATAAAAAACAATGCTCATAGAGGATTGAGTTCAAATCAAGCTTTCATATCATATAATTACTCAACCATCTGTATATAATAAAGTTATTATCATTATGCTCATAATTTAAAGCTCCCTTGAAGGCATGACTATGAGAGAAATTCAGGCCTCAACTTATAAAAAATAATGTACCGTTTATAAGCATAGATAAGTGGGTCCATTGTTTTGTTTTTATTGGTGTCTGAATCTTGAGGGGGAACTCTCTCTCTGTTTCAATACATCTAAAACAAGACTTAAGTAAGGCAAAGGGGTTGCCGTATTGCAATATTATAATTTATATTTAATTTTATTACCTCCGCCGAAGGAGATATTGTTACCTCCGCCGAAGGAGGTATTGTTTTCACTGGCGGTTGGTTGTTGTTTGTTTTGTCAGCAGGATAACTCAAAAGTACTGAACGGATTCAAATGAAACTTTGTGGAGTTGTTGGAAAGGCCAAAGAAACAAGTGATTAAATTTTGGCATCTCTGAGTGCAGAATTAAGATGCAAAACGAGCTAAATACTAAATGAATTGGGTCTCTATTCAGGGAGTAGGAAAGAAAAAACGCTAAAAAAATATTCATTGACGTATTATTGTTCTATATCAACTCAGGACTATGTTAACCCAGTGACGTAGCTTAAACTTCTTCCTCTTCCCGTCTCTGAGTGCTTTTAATATGCAAAATGAGCTAACAGAGAGGAAACAATGATTAGAGATAGAAAATCGGGCGTGTGAAAGGAGAATGTTTGAATGGGAATGTTGTGGGGATCGGCGGAGGTACACACTCTCTGAGTGTATATATGTCTCTAGTTTTCACTGGCGTTAGTTTGTTAGTTGGTTGGTTTGTCAGCAGGATAACTCAAAAGTAACGAACGGATTCAAATGAAACTTTGTGGAGTTGTTGAAAGGCCAAAAGAAACAAGTGATTAAATTTTGGCATCTCTGAGTGCAGAATTAAGATGCCAATGAGCTAAATACTAATAAATATTTCAAGTTAGCCTACTCTGCCAATAGATGTCGCTGTGCTGTGAAATTGGGTGCCGGGAGCGTTTTCCTCTCAAAATTTCTGTTTAGGAACCCTCCCCCGTCCCTCTACGCCGCCCAGTCGTGAAAAATCTGCCTCGGAAGGCTCATAAGGACCCCGTGACGGCGGAGGTTTACACTCTCTGAGTGTATACATGCCTCTAGTTATATATAAGTTGGCAAAAAGGAATAATTGAATCAATCGAATTGAACTAACCAAATTTCATAAGATAAACGATAAAGATAATGATGAACGACATCAAAGCAGTATCAATTAGAGGTCGACCTGAAGTGGATTTTTAAGACCAATATTACAGATAGTTGTGATTTTCTTTCTACAATATTTTTTTAAAAAAGTCATTTATTATGTAAATCTAAAAAAACAAAGACATAGATAAAATCCAGAGCAAATGTGTAATAAACATAAATAAACATTGTAGCTTAAAGTTTTTTCTATGGAGTAGAACATATCAAATAAAATGTCATATAAATGTAGAATACAATAATATCACTTTAAAATACAATCAATTAAACAACTATATAATAATTTAAAATTCCATACATTAATGTGAAAAATAAAACACAGAACAATGCAAAAGGTTTTTTTTTTGCCTATATGATTCGATAGAATTGCATCCGATAGGATATGAATAAGCATTATAGTATTAAAATTAGTCTATCGAACCTAGGATCTTATCAATGAGGTAGACCAAATTTGACCATCCCCTCTCGGGATTCGAACTTGCGCCCCAACATTGAGAGTTGAACACGCCTTAATATATTTTTTTAATCTACATATACTTGTAGTCCATTAAATATGGAAAAATTAAATACTCGATAATATGAGATAATAACTTTATATGTTATATAATTATTATTTTGCCATTTTTTATAAAATTAGAGCGTTTTTTATGACAACTATGGCATCTGAATAAGATAATCATCTTATTCTAACTTATTTATAATGCAAGTACATTTTTGAAAAATTTAACATACATATATTCAATTAACATATATTCACAAAAAATCAGCTACCCCTGCAACGCTGTTCCAGAAAGAATTTATCAGCTTTAGACCTTAAATATTTTTTCTTGGGACATTACTTTTTTAATTATTATTATTTTTTTTTATTCAACAGTTCATGTAAAAATTTATATACAAAACATATATAAAATTGATGCTAATAAGTAAAAATACAATATATAAACATTTTAGTTCATAATTATAGCAACATACATGAACATACTACCTAATTTCTCCAAAAGTAAAACTTAAACTATTAAAACATAAATACTAAAAACGAAGTGTCAAGGATCATTTAAATTTTTAAATTTCTTTAAAAGTATTTTAAAGCATCTCTTAAGACATTGGAACGGGGAGGGGAATATTTCACTAAATCGCCAGCTAGCGTCCACGAGTTGTCCGTGACCGAAGGGATCCGTAGGTCCAATGCAGCATATCGAGCGGAGGCGGATATGCATATTGCCCTAAGGTCCAGCGGCTGCAGGGGATGATCCAATGTAAGGCTCTTTGCCACTAGGGGCTTGGCACTAAGTAGAGCGTTGTTTATAGCTTTTGTCTTCGCGGAAGCCCTTTGACTTGAAAGGCCAAATAAAATAGAGGCTTTGCAGTACTTTCCAGCGTTAAGGTGCATCCAAGCCCCTTACATTTAGTTTAATGAATCTCACCAATATGTCAACCGATCGCACTCTGCAAAGGCGTGAATTATAGAGTTAAAAATAACACCACAGTCTTTGCAAGGGCGGGAAAACTTGAGGATATTTGCCGAAATCAATAACTGTGAAGTAAATTGTCTTCCGTCCGTTATACAGCTAATAGAATGCGATACTATTACTCCACTCTCCGGAAGATCCAGGAGTTTTAAGAATGCATCACAAATGAGATTGCCTCCGACAATCCCCTATGCACAGGGGGTGAGTTATATTTTTATTTTTTAATAACTTTATTTATTCAAAGAAATTAAACACAATATAATGTATAAATAAACATTGTAGTTTAAAATTAGTTCTCTAAATATAAAAGTAATTCATCAATATCAAAACACAACACAATACATCAGACAATATCAATAATTATAAAATGTTAGTTCAATTAAAATAAAAGTAGCAAAACATAGTAAAATAAATATGGTACAATAAGATTCGTTAATTCCCAGAATAAATCACTTCCGCAGAAGGGGTAAATTATACTCTTATTTATTTAATCTTTTGAACTTTTGTTAACCTTAATTAAGTTTTTTAAGACATTAAGATATTGCTTGGAGCACGACGGATAAAATCTGACTAAATTGCCTGCATACACCCAAGAGGAACAATTTACATCAGGGATCTTAATAGATAAGGCTGAGTACCTAGCTGCAGTGGAGATCAAAATAGCTTTGATGTCATACTTGGATATAAAGTCGGCGCTAGCTAGCTGTTGAGAAATATAACTTCGGCAAGATAGAAGCGACATGTCCAAGGCACGCGTTTTTGGAGGACTTTTATGGCTTGAATTAAGCCCAAATAGAAGAATAGGAGGTACACTTTTTTCACAAACTCCCTTGACATTTAGAGAAACAAACTCTCTCAATATGTTAAGAGCCGGGCAATTTGCAAATGCATGCGATATTTTGTTGTACAGTACTCCACAATCTTTGCATGGAGTATTAAAAAGACACAACCCGACGATATTTGGAACTGAGCTGTAAACCTCCTGTCTTCATAAATTCCCGAAATCGAGCTCAATATTCGAGGTCCCCATGATAGCGGAAGGTCCAATTCTTTAATATATTTTTTGCATATTTGGTCAGCTTCCTCTTTAGAATTCGACAAAAATGACATCTTCAAATGCCAAGGGTCTGGAACTTGATGTGAGATTGCCGCTCGCCTAAGCGGAAAGAGAAACTTTCCGGAATTAAATTCTGGCTCTCGATGAAGATCGTGGATTGAATAAATACCTCGAGATAGAGCAATCCACTCCAGCTCTTTTGGTGCAAGAAGGTTTCGAAAGAAAAATTTCTTCTTACAGTTTTGCCGAATAATATCAATCGTGGAATTTGAATTAAAACGAGGGTACCCTTCCAAATTAATCGTTGAATAGTTGCCAAAAAGGCGGATAAATTTTCTAGCTTGTCATTCGTAAAATCTGTTCCTAACATCAACCAAATAAAAGCAGGGCTTGTTGTAAAAACTGAACGCCATTCATCATGCGGATGCGTTGAGATATCAATTAAACCTTTTGAAAAATCTTGGGTAAAATTTTAGACAACAAACTCAGACCTCCTCCTAGGTGTGATTTTGGTCTTTTCAGAGCCTTCAATAGCTCTGATGGAATAACTTGTTCAACCAAATTTCTTTTTCCATTATGGCTCGCTCCGCTAACCAAGGTATAGAAGTCGCTTTGAAAATAATGGCGGGGACAATGATGTAATTATAAAGGTCGATCCTCTTTTGGAGGTTATTATTTCTCCAGAGTGGGATCGATCGACTGATGAGATTTTTCACATTCAGCCAATTCGATTCCGAAGCACCCGTTCCTTCCCAAGTAATTCCTAAAATTTGGACACTTTTTTTAACAGAGCAACCCGAGATGATCGAGTCATTTAGAGGGTTCCACTTGCCTAAGGGAAGAATAGAAGTTTTTGTTTGTTTACCTTTAGCCCAGACCGCTTTTCAAATTTTTTGAAGTGGCCCAAAATCACTTCAATTCTCTTGAGTAATTGTTCTTCAGAGTTCGCTTCAATCATTAGGGTCACATCGTCAGCATATAAATCAATAATGTGCTTAGAAGACCCAAAGTTCATACCAAATCCTCCGTACTTTTTAACAATTGATTCGCTTAGCTCAACAAGCCCGGAAATAAATAAGAGTGGGGCTAAAGGGCAGTCTTGCCGACAACTTTTCCGTAGGATTATAGGGTCACTTTCTACTTCTCCCATAGATATTGTGAAGTACCATTGTACAGGAGGGCTCTTAAGGGTTAAAATATATTTTAGGAAGATTTTTTTAAATTGCTCTAAAAATATGCCGATGCTCTATTGTGTCAAAACGCTTTACTAAATCGACGGCGATGATGGCCCCAAACGTGTTTCTTTTAGATAAAAGTTCGATAGCGGTTCCTATGTTCCTTGAGACATCCGAAATTTTATTTTCACTTTTCAAAGGAAATTTAATCAATACATTTTAAAAGTATATTTATTGCTTGAATATTCACAATATTTAAACATCTGCAGCTAATGGTGTCGATATTTAACGATACAGATAGTCTGTAAAGTGTACCATCAGCGTCGATTAATTTGCCAAATCGATAATTCCCTCGACCTCTAATAAAATGCCATTATATGATTGGCAAAACTAAAATTAGAGGGTCTCGTTATTTTTATGAAAGGTTGCATTTTGGATGTTTATTATTTTGTCATATAAACAAAAGAGGTTGTTGGTGTATTCCACATGTCAGTCAATTAAAAAAAATATAATTATTAATCAAATAAGAAAGTTGCCTCAATGAACTCATGGAAAACTAATAACCTAAAAGAATTTTTGTTCGTACTTAAGAGTAAAATGTGATTCGTAATTATTAATATAAAAAGGTAGATTTAAAAGGGAATTTTTACGTTATTTATTGAAAAAGATCCCGTCGTTTCTATTTGGTAATGTTGGCGTGGATTCCTTAATTATGGCAGACCTTCGCCCCTGGGAACTGTGAGTTTTATTGCTGCGATGGACCAGCCCTCATAGTTCCCTTCAGGCCATAGAATGCTTAGGTCGCCATTAAAAATGAGGCCTCAGGCAGGGCCATTGTCCCATTATCTACTCTTCCTTTCTATCTGGGAACGTTGGGATCTTTGTTTATATGGCAAATTGATAAATACCCACAACACAGCATTTTACATAACAATAATGGGATCCTCAAACTTTAGCATAGCCAATCATTGAATGTGGACATGTTTGTACTCCAAAAGCGACGCTGATGCCATGTATCGACTTTTTGTTATTCACTATACATATATTTGGTGCCCTTAATAATCAGTGACATTGAATTGTTTATCAATGTTTACTTTGTCCCATCATTAATATTAAGTACCTTTTTAATGAAAAAACTAAGATCAAAGTTACCAAAATGATTATAACATAACGTTATTTAGATTCATACATTGCTGGAAGGTTCATCACGTCTGCAAAAATAATGCGTACGACTTTATTGAAGCAAAAGGAAGCTATTGTGGCTAAAATAGTCGTCAGAGTCACTGTAATGTTCCTTAAATACTCGACGATATCAGCTTATCATAGTCACAGCTGATTTAGTAACAAGCAAATATTAATCAACATGTAAATATTCACTATTAATTCTCACAACTTTTTTTATGTCCCGTTTAAAATATCAAAAAAAAAAGAAGTCAGTATTTGAAGAAACTTATGTATACTTTTACAACTAAGACAGATTTTATTCTAGACCCAATCTCTGGTTTCTTTTTGTATGGTATACAATATTATTTATCCGTCATTAAAATCTCAGCACAGTACTTACAGGAAAAGCTTTACTAATAATGTTTAAAATTTCAGTGAAATTACGAGACAATTTTTGAGCTTCTAAATTATAATAAAAAAATTGCATTTGGCTCTTATAAAGTTGACTTTTTCTAGTCTCGGGTCAACACAAAATAACCAAAATATTTTCATAAATCATACACATTAACTTTATGTGGCTCAATACAAATGCCAGATGCGCACACTTCTTCTATAAAAATGTTTGGATGTTTGCTTTCTCATAAAATAATTTTTCTGGTAAATATATGTTACAACATATTTCATAAGGAAAATGCGAATAAAAAATAAATTAGGTTCTATGGAATGATATATATATATAAAAATAAAGGTAATCTTTAGTATGAACAAACACTGATCATAAATAATGCAATAAAATAACTGCAATCCTTAGGACAATAGTATGGTAGATCTCGCAAGCTCACCCATGAGCATGTTTTTACAGTTGGCAACGCTTATTTATTTCTTTTGAAAATATTATATGGACAGATATCCTCTATTTATTGATAGTTGGGAATAAAACAAAACAAACTTTCATTATGTCCCTAACTGAGAGGACATGGTTTTCTTCAATATATTAACCCAATTATATATTTTTACCCTTAATATAATTCATCTAACTATGTACATATCAGGAAACTTAAGAAAGCAATCACTGAAATTGACACTATCTAGGTTGAACGTATCCTCGTATTGAAAGAAAGTATACGGGCCCTATCTTTATATCAGAATTCTATATACAAAATATTTAAATAAGGAGAAGCCGTGGACGTGTACGCTTTATAAAATAGAAGAACAATAAAAACTTTATTAATCCAATTCCTTCTTTAATAACAAAAAACGTCTCCAGTCAACCCATTCTTTACCGACTGAGCCTGATACTGTCATAAAGAAGGAACATTAGATTAGATGAACAAAGAAAATCGACTCTTGCAGCTGACGCTTGATAAATCTAGATTGTTATATCAACTATAATTTCATGTTTGTTTTAACAGCATTTTAAGATACATGAAACCAATATAATATATATATATATATATATATATATATTATATATATATATATATATATATATATATAAATATATATATATATAATATAATATATATATATAGTATATATATACATCGCTCTTAAATGACTGGTGTAGCCTCCACTTTCCTTTGGGCTTTCTACACGTGGTCTAGTATTTGTATCATTTTCTGGAAAAACTTCCGTCAAGATGGGAGGATTCATCGGTCCAACGCCCTGAAGACTAGACATAAGGACTCCTCTGTTCTGACAATATCACTGGATGAGATATTCCTCTTCCAATTCTTTAGGTTGACATACTGCGATGTTTTCATTTTCTCTTTCAATCATAGCCCAGGAGAAATCTCCTCCTCTTGTTCATTCCGGACGGACCGTTGACCCTTTTCTTGAGCCGTATTATCCTCCACATTGTTGAACAGTTTCTTCTTGGTAAGTAACCTTCTTTTAATTTAAAATACTCAGGGACTTTGTTTGATGACGTGAATGATTGGTCGAAAAGGAGGGGGAATCAAAAAACCCACTGGGCATTAAGAAATATATATTCACCTCTAGCCACAGTTTTTTTGTCCATGACGTTCGACTGTCTTAAAAAACCATTTTGTTCAGTGGTAAAATATATATTTTGCCCAAAATATGTTTATTTCATAGATAAAAGAATACAATAGCTCAGTGCATTAAGGCGTGTTCAACTCTCAATGTTATGATTGGAGGTTCGAATCTCAAGACAATTTTGGTCAACCTCATAAAGAAGATTCTAGGTTCGATACACTAATTGTTACGCTATAAGCTTATTTTATCCAATCAGATGCAATTCTATCGAACCATAACACATATGTATTTATATATATATATATAATTATATCAGGCTTGTGGTCGTTCACATTTTTAAATCGTTTAGTTCACTTTAATCGTTCATTTTTTACAATCGTTCAGTTCATTAAATCGTTCACTTTCATATCGTTCACTTTAAAAATTATACAAAAAAATATATATATATATATATATGTGTTTATATATATAATATATATTGTTCATATATATAAGGGACGTTTATTTTTGTCTCTGTTTGTCACTTTTATTTTACTTACGACTGCGTTGTTTATGTAAGGTGTCAATATTAAATTATGTAGTTTTGTCAATGATATACCAGCGAATGATCATAGTCTGTTGACAAAAAGAAAACAATTATAAACACAAGTTTCATAATATATCACATTCATCATATATTTTACTACATATATACATACACTACTTATATATATTAAAATATGACACATTTACATAAATATTATACAAATTAAACTTTCTGATTAACACAGAGTAAAAGTTGTTCTTCGAAATGTTGGTCAGACATTTTCATCCTATTGTCTCTAAAAAAAATTTTAAAACGTTCGTTATTTTTATAGGCCAAAACAGTTCCAAATTTCGTGTCCTGTCAGCTAAAATATATTAACTCATCATCAGGTGTATCTTTGGATGATGGTTCCGAACCAAAAATGAACTATTACCTTTTGACGATTCAATTTCAGGCGAATCCAACCAGAGAGAAGAGAGAGTGCCAAAGGAAGAGTTTTTATTAAAAATATTTGTCTTTTACAGGTAGTTTGGAGGTTGCGTAGAATGGTGGGGTAAAAAGTTCCATTGAATAAAAAAGGAATGAAATCTTTATACATAGTTATATTATCATTATTATCGTTTACAATACATTAAATAGCAATGTTGGATACTAGATTAATTAAATAAGTTTAATATTGAAACATTATACATTTAAATAAGATTTAGTAACAAAATATAAGAAATTAACATATACATAAGAGATCTTGTATTAAAAAAACACTTATTTCAAATTGGACCTAGAGGGCACGAAAAATTCTTTGACGATGGATAAAGTTTCCAGCGAAAATTCCCCTCCTATTGTGATCATCTTTTAGGAGTTTTTTTAGTCGCAATGACAAGTATTTTTTTCAATACAAGATTAATTAAAGAATTGATGTGATTTTCTGTTCCAATTGCAGTGTTGGAGCAATGTTCAATATTTACAGAACTAAAAATATACTTTTTAACTTAAGGAGGCAAATGTAAGTTCACTTTTCTATAGCTTTTTTATCATAAAAAGAAATAGTTTTGGATCGTAGAACTTCTTCGGTATGATAAAGGAGCTCAAAAAGTGATCCAGAGGGATGAAGTAATCCCTTTTTTTCATCTTCATAATAGTTTTTCATTAAAATAAGTGAACGATTTTTCAAGGGCAACAGCGGCTTCCATATTTATCAAGCCTTCTTCTCTTAGTCCATTGATGGTGTCCATAAGCTTATGGTTCCTCTTTACTGATCTCTGCGCCTGCTTTGCTAGTCTCATATTGCTCTGGTGCAGTATTGAAACCCTTGATTTAAGCTCCTCGCACTTTTTACGGATAAGGTCTTTATCATCTGGGTACGCATACCCATGTTCATAAAAAATTTGCTTTGCATCGTCCTCATCCCCCTTCTCTTCCTCCACCTCGTCTTCAATCCGGCTTGGTCCTGCAGAGAAATTTATACTTTGACAATTTTGGATAACAATATCTAATGATACCAATGAGAAGGAGCTGATTGATAGAATATAATTCTTAAAATACTTTCACACACCCCAAATTACAATTGAATGCATTCGTTTACTATGGAAGAGACTTACATAACTTCAAACGAAATATTTATATCATATGTATAACTATATTGGTCATTCAAATTCGAAAAATACTGCAAGTTCATAGAAAACTATATTTTATTTAAGGTTTATTGGAGCTTTTTAGAATCATTAGTCTCACCCTTACTGTCTACTGATTATTTCTTTTTATAACTAAATAAATTTTTATACAAATTTACATTGTCAATCGTTCAATTTATGTGCATACATGCAGTGGGCTCATTAATTTGCCTGACCAATTCCCTGCTCTCCTTTTTGGGCGCTGATTGGTAATAACGAGGAAAGGTAGGAAAAACGCTTGGAATAGCTCCTCTTTTCAAATACCTCCTATCTCCAGGAATAATGTCTTTATAGTCTGATGGCAAAAAATGTTCTGAACAAACTCGATAATCGCGTTATCCTCAGGCTTCCAGTTCTTTCTTCGCAGAGCACGTATCCATTTCTGCCTTGAATGTGAATCAGAAGGTAATCTATGGAATGACACTCCATTTTCATTATGAGTAGAATTCCTGCAATCCACAGCTACACATCCATTCACTATATTGATCAATAAGTTATAATAAAACTTATTAGCTTAGTTGAACTAATACAAAAAATATTTTAAAAGATAGAAGAGTTTGATATTTTTGATTTGCCCACCATAGACACGCAACCTCATTGTTTAAACGAGAGACACATTTTATCCTTAGTTTGGCACTCTCTTCTTCTCTCTGAATCCAACCCATCGTCCATGGAAGTTACCTCTTCCAGCAAATATTTTCGCCCTTTTTCTATTTGCTCTGAATTGAAAAGACGTATTTTGAATTCAGGCAGAAAAAGACCAAATACTCGCGCGCTCTCAGGCAAGCTAGCAGGGAAGTAGTCACTCTACTATATCATATTGGTACCATTATGGTAGTATCTCTACGACTGCAATCATACTCTTGATGCCACATCTGCTTAGCAAAAAAACTGATCTCAACGTGAACAAGATTAAACGGGAATACGTGGGAATTTATTTTACATGAAATAAACTTGTATGTTTATATATAATAGTTATTATAGTGAACGATGAACGATTAAAAGTTAATTTTTGTCGTTCATCGTTCGTGAACGATTTTTTGAACGATGAACGAATAGCACTTTTGAACGATAACCCACAAGCCTGATATATATATATATATCAGGAAATGACCGGGACACCTTTTTTCGCCGGACCGGGTCAGGACTTAATATATATTTCGTTCCTTCGACATTCTGAAGTGGCGAGGGTTTTTTTAGAAAATAATTTCCAAAAAAAAGTGAAGACGTTTTTTATTTTAGAAAAGAATCTCCAAAAAAAGTGATGACGGTTTTTTTAGAAAACAATGTTTCGAAAGATTCATTTCAAATTTTTTTTTTTTAATGATAAACGAAATATAAAAGAAATATAGAAGTCCCGGCCCGGTGTATAAAAAACCGGGACACCGGGCCGGGACGCTCAAAAAACAGCCGGAACCCGGGCCGGGTACCCTGTCGTTTCCTGATGTATATATATATATATCCCAATAAGAAAATATCATTCAAAGACTCGACTCCCAACTTAAATGAGGTGACATTTAATTGTTCATATGAATTTATAAATTTATATTCTAAATATAAAGAGATGACATGTGTTTTACATAATAATAATATTCTTCTGGCACAATAGTTTATATCAAAAACAACATATGAAAAAAAATCCTCAACATTGAGATACATAATAATAAGATTAATGATAACATTCTGGTTTAAGACTTTATATAAATATAAAAATAGGTTGTGTTAAGCTTCTTTTCTAAGTTATGGGGGGGGGGGGGGGGGTCATTTGATCATGTCGATGATGAGTACGAAGAGGGTAAGGAGGCGACAATGGCTGACAATAGACAACAACAACTTCAGGTACTCATCAGCACACACATAGAAAAAGGCCATTATTATCGTTTTTACATTCATTTTTATTAAAGCAACAATTAATAATAAATATATATTTTTGGTTGACTATGTATAATATTCATATAACTTTCATGATCTGGAGCGAATAAGCGGGATGGCGACCATTTTATGAGGTTGGGCAACTGAGGCTACGCACGGGGCCACTCTTTTTATAGACTAGACACACACATTTCAGAGAGAACGTATGTTGTGAGGGTGACGATTGGTCCCTTAGGGAGCTCCTATTATTATTATTGTTTTGCAGGATGAGAGGTGGACAGAATGAATTTGAGCGGTTGAGGCCAGTGGGGGGAGGTGTTGTCAATAAGACACACACTAACTGATTGAATACAATGGTTAGTACGAGGTGAATAGACATACAGAAGGTGTGTCAAGAGGAGGGTTTTCTTCTTATCTATTTGTTATTTTGCGATGACGTCATAGTGGAGGTAGGAATTGCAATGACGAGGCCGAAGAAGTACGAAAAAAAGCAATGGAGGATAACAGGATATTGAATATAACATTATTAGACACTGCTGTCACCACACTGACGTCAATAAGAGTTCAGAGTTGAATGGGCTTATGTCTTTTAGCTCATTATACTGTGTCATTAAATCGTACAGTCTCCCCAGTGACGTCATCAGAATAGCTGTGTTTAATGTATTTATGCTAAGCTACTCTGTAGACACCATTGCTTTAAGACCTCCACAGTGGCGACACTAGGATGGTGATATTAAGTGTATGTAACTTTGCTAATCCGTAGACTACTTTGCTTTTGGACATCCGCAATGACGTCATTCGTATACTTGAGTTAGTGACTCTTTCTTGACACAGGGCTTTCTATAACTATTCACCTTGATTTGTAGTAATAGTAGTATGAACAAGAGTCTGGGAATAAACTAACATTCATCACCATGACACATAGTTCCCCAAGAGACAAGTAAACACTGGCACAAGATAATAAAGGAGTCCCTTGACCCTTCGCATCGTTGATGATCCTGATGATGATGATATCTCTGAGCGACTCTTTGGCTTATGCGTCGTGGCTATGAGTGAGGGGCCTTCCTCGTTCTCTTGGACGGACTTGGGGGTGACCCATGGTGGCCAGTTCTCCTCGTTGGAGTCAGGATCAGTGGTTTCTCCTCCGACATCCCCGTCCCCGCTACCGGATCCATAGTAGTCATAGTCTGCTGAGGGAGAATAACAGTCTTCGTCGTCTGAGTTTAAACAGTCCCCACTACCAACAGGCTGTTCTGAGGAGTCAAATTGGTGATCTGTAAAAATGAAAATAAATAAATGATGAGAGTCGATTATATATGAGGTGAAGCCAATAAATAAGTTATCATAACAAGAAGACAAATCTGCTTATCAAGCTTAATTATGATTAACAGAGGCTCCAAAACGGAATAGTATCACGTCAACAAAGGTCTCTTTCTCTTACATGAAGTCGTGTCCCAGGAGACGTGAGCCCCGCCGGCAGCATTCTCCAATTTCTTGGTAATAAGCTTAAGCGCCAGGATCTGTTCATTGATGTGAACATCAGGCTTTGAGGCATCAACCAGTACCTCAGGATTATTGTTTTGATATGCAAGCCCGGCCGGGATAAGGGGTCGCTCATAGTCCCCGATGTTCGTTCCGTTCCAGCAGTTTGCTCCCCGGGAAAGCCGGTCCTTTTTACAAATTTCCCCGGGTAACCGATCCCAGAAGCCGTAGGTCTTCATTACAGACTCCTTGATCTCCTTGATGAGAAGCTTGAGGCGAGTGTCCTCTTTTTCATAGTCGGAAATGACTTCGCTCATTTCGTCATCGCTGACGTAGCCGGTTCGCTTGGTCCGGAGGTTCTTGAAAGATACCTGAGGATAAGAAATATATTTGTTCATATCAGTCATATGTCAATAAAGGGATAAACAAATTATATGTTATTAAGTATAATATTTATAATTCCTTCAGCTTTCTTTACCCCTTTCATTATTTATGTATAAAGTTAGGTCTTTTGAAGATCAACTTTAAATATATATGCTATAAATGACTGACCACCACTCCCAAAAACAAAACTTTTTGTATGAAGAAAGCAACAAAATATAATAAAGACTTGCATTCATTAATTAACCATACTTTAACTTTCTTAAAAAGTCGTCCTCCCTCTGTTTAACTATGTTCGGTGTAATTAATATATTAGTTCAGTGACAGCAATGCGCCATAGCTCTACATTTCTTTTTTGTTCCATGAGTTTGTTAATATCTTCTCAACGTTTATAAAATATATGCATTCACGAAGCAACTGATGATCCATACAACTTATATTTAATATGTTTAGTATCAATTTAATTTCGAGCAGAATGCATTGTAAGAAAAAAGAAATAAATATGTAATTCATTTCTATGTCATCTTTCATATATTTTGATATATATTGAGAAGCTTACGTCTCGCTTGTGTATTCTCGGGGTTCCACACTCGTCATACACCTTGACCGTCACATCAAATCCATTGTTTTGAAAGTTCATGATGGCATCAGATATCTTGACCCCAATAGGCTCCACAACCCTCTCAATGTCGAAGAGTCCCACGAGACGATCCGTGACGTTTTGTATTGCAACTGTAGGGAAGTGAAAGGAAAAAATGTTGATTGATTTAATGCGCATGGATCGGAGGGGGGGGGTCCACAGGGATGAAGGGATAGACATTCATTTATTTAGTGAAGATAGAAAACAACAAACCACCGAATGAGGTAGTGTACATATATATAATTATAAAATGGGGCAGAGGAATTGCCATTTGATTTGTGAGAAAAGAAGGGATAATATAATATTTATAGGGAGTTTCTTTAATATATGATACTTGGAAACACATATTAGTTGACGTTGCAGCAATATTTTATTGCATTTAAAGGCATTTATAACCACCAAAGATTCTAAACAATGTAATTTATTGTCTTTTTAATTGTATTTTATCTTCTTTTGATAAATTGTCTATTCTTTTTTTTCTAATGTGTTTTTATTATGAGGATTCTTTAATTGCATTTGGCTTTGGTTTAGGGTTTTAACTTTACATTCTTAGTTATGTTTATGTATATAACTATTCTGAGCAAATAAATACAAAAAATAATAATAGATCATAATACAATAGGACTATAAACGAAGGTAAGGAATATAATCAACTTCATTCGCTGTCTCTTTGATTTCCAGTTCTTTCCACATTTGCTTTTATAAATGTAAAATATGACTACATACATATATTAAAATATTAATATATTAAAAATATGACTACATATATTTCTTATTATTACACAGCTTGTTTTTTGCCCCTTTTCTTTTGGACTAAGAGAGATATAGCCACCTTACCCACAAACTTATTCCAGGAGTCTCCCAGGTCGGAGTAGTATGCTAGACAGCCCCGCATGACGTTGAGGCAAAGGTTCTCGCATGGGGGTTGATAGGAGCGGTGACCCTGACAGGCCGGACAGTTGGACATTCGCATCCATGCTGTGAGGCACTGATCCTTGGGTGCGAGCTGAAATAAATGGAAACATACATTGCTGAGGAGTTTTTTAAAATATAACTTAACTTTTTTATCATGCAAAAGTATAAATATATAGGCTTGGCAGTATAGATTTTAAATTTACAACAAATAAGAGTGTCGTATATAAATTAAATAAATGAGTTTGTTTTCTATTTCTCTTCAGTAAGGTCTTAATTTATCTTGTATATATATCACCAGCAATAATTATTAAGCATATAAATAAATGTAAATTGAGGAAATTGTATTACAAAATATAAATTTTGTTTAAAATATAATATTTTAATTTATAATTATAACGCTTTAGTGCTAACATTAATATTTGAGTTAAAATTATAACATTCTAAAGTAAATTATAACATTTTAAAAGTAAAATTATAACATTTTATTTTAAATTATAACATTAAAAAATAAAATTAACAGGTTTTTTTTTTTTTTTCCAAATCTCCTTTATTATTTAGAATGTTATATAAAAAGTATATATAAATAAAATAAACATTATAGAATAAAATAAACATTATATAGGTTTGTTTATGAGTAAGGCCAATGAAAATACGAATTGTTTCGAGATTCAAGACGGACTCGGATATATGATATCTATCATAGTCTTTTCCTCAAATAGATAAACACCACTGAAGTAAGGATATATACTGAAGCAATGAAGACATATATATTTCATTGGAAGGAGTTGCTTTCCATTCATTATAAACTTATTTCTTTTTTCCATACCACTAAATTTTTCTGTAATTGTGTTTATAAAAGAAAAACCCATTTTATTATGAGTCGTCATAGCTAATAAATCACAACGCTCTGACGTCATAAAGTATACTATTCCTCATCTAAAGATTGTATTATTTTCCAAGCATATTATTCAGGGATTTCACATCCTTCAACTATCCAAATAAATAAATATTTTTTCGGAAAAACAACGGACGTCGTATTTATTAATTTTGGACGGTGACTTCGGATGTGGTTTTTAGCGGGCGGGACTTATTGTGGAAAAATATAATAATGGTAATTAAATTAACCCTTTCATAAGGCGGAAGAATGTTCTTTTTCTTCATGTGTTTTCTTCTTCCAAGGCTATTAGAGCTATACAAACAATGCCACAGAGCCTTAATTTATCTACTTGCTTATTGTGCAAGTGTGTTATAACTATTACTGTTATGGAGGTAGTTTTTGTAGTTATTATTATATTATTAACTGGTATTTACCTTATTTATTAGGTCGATATAATTTATACTTATATCCTTTATACAAAAGCAGTAGAGCAATGTAAATAAATGAATTGGAGGCTTAGAGAAAAAAAGTTAACCTAAATAAAACCATTTGTAATAACAAATTCTCCCTCTATAAAGCTTCCATGAGTTTTATTTAGTATATATAAAACAATTCAGTAACTGTTAAAAGAGCAATCATTATATAGATAGATAGAATGCAAACATAGAATCAGTTAGAGAGTTGTATATCAAAGAACAGTTGAGAAAAGGGAATAACTATTCACTCAATACGTGAGTTTGTTTCTAGGATCCCAGAGACCACCTAGGAATTGGGGTCGAGTCTTTGATCCAAGGTGAAATCGGTGGTCATAGTTCATACCATTTAACACACACACACGACCCTTTTAACTATGCTGTTGTCTCATTCTATCTAGGAAGGACACACGGGCCAATATTTGCAAAGGTTGTAGAAAAATATTCTCAGTTAGGTCAGTAAGACACCTCAGGGACGTGGTGTTCTTCTGTGAATAGATCATATTATTTACAATACACCTTATTTTATTTCAATATGGTTCCTTCAGTTCACAAATAAGTGTGATATATATCCAATAAAATCTAAATCCAATTAGAGCCTTTATTATATTGTTCTATATACAATTAAGCATGCTTGTATGAACTTTCTTCCTAACCAGGGATGGGCAAATTTTTGACTAGCGGGCCACCATGGGTTATAAATTTGAAAAAGGGGCCACAGTAGTACATCATCGACTGTCCAATTTCCTTTTCTTTGGTCCACTCATTTTTTACAGGTGGACTCAAATGTCAATGAGAAAAATTCAAGAATGAAATAAAGAGTAAGGCGCGGCCTAAATGTCAGCGCGCCATCTATTGGTGAAACGCGGTATTGTAGGTACAAGACGTAATGAATGATTTATGAAGCATTATTATTTTATTTAATGGACAAGCTCGGCGGGCCGGATTAAATGTCTAGCGGGCCGTATACGGCCCGCAGGCCTTAGTTTGCCCATGTTTGTTCCAAACGCATCCATTCCCTTACCTTATTCAGTTGGCAACACATATTTTTTTTACGTCATCAAAGTGAGGATATATATTTATCCCCAAGGATGGCAAAAACATTAATTCTTCCCTCGAGTCCGAGAAGCTCCTAATGTTTCGACGATGACAATTTATTTTAAGAGTGTTTAATAATATGATGACTTATCCGGAACGGATATGGATGAAATATCGGAATTAATGGGAGAGCGATAGCTCTAAGCGTAGTGCACTCTGATGCCGCGGATTCGAATCTCCCCTAGAGGAAAAGGCTATTTTTGGTCAAGATCATAGGTTTGATGGTCCAAATGCTTTATTACTTATTCATATCGTCTCGGATGGAATTTCATCGAACCAAATAAGCATAAGATCGAACAGAATATATCCTTCTCTCTGCTCCTACCTGCTTCTCTGTTCATATATGTTCCTCTATTTTCCGTCCTTTCATATAAAAATACAATAACAGATGGAGCGACGGACGTTTCCTTTTCTCAAAGAGACACTCTATAAATACTTGAAATAAAAATTTGAGAAGAGATTTGTATAAAAAGAATGTCCTTCTACGAAATAAAATCAGTTTAGATCAGATAATAATCGAAGGTGTTTGTCATTTAATTCCTTTGTTTACAAACGGATGAACTTGTATACCTCTTCCATGAGTATATGTATATTCTAATCTGGAATCTTTATTGAAGGAGCCGAGAAGAGTAAGGCGTTCAATGCCTCTTTATTTAAAAAAATATATATATACATTTTCCCCTTCTTTCAAATACAGCATGTTTGATTGTTGCTGCTTGTACTAGCCTCGTATTTTATGTCTTTGTGCTTGTTACTACATTGCAATCCCCCCTCTTTACACACATATCAGGAGACAACCAATAAATTTAATGTCTCAATACATTTTTGAAAATACACACATGTACAACAACTCTTTACAAGAGGGCAAGAGAAAAAAAGGTCGTCCTTCCATTTATTGTTGTAACTGTTTATTATTATTATTAAGCTTTCCCCAAGTTTTATTTTCTTATTTTTTAAAAGCCTAAGGACCTCTATTCCTTTTCTTACTACTGCTGCTGCTTTAGCGTTTTGAAAGGGTATAAACAATAGAGGCAGAAAACAAAAAAAAACACATGATTTTCAGTGTCTTTTTTAAGGACTCATTGTTTTATTATTTTTCCTTAAAAAGTTGAATGGGGCACACAACGAATAAATAGGGGGAAAAGAGGTTCCGGACATGAATTCTGAGAAGACAAGGTGTAATCAAGAATGTGGATCATTAGCTAGAAAATAGGGATTTCTACTGAATAAGTGCAAAAATAGTTTATTTATTATTTACAACTGATTGTTTGCCCTATTTCATCAATTCAGCTGCATATCTTCCATTTTCTATTTCATATTTTGGGGATCTTGAGCGGACAACGAGGAGTACGTTACATCTACTTCACACAACCTCTCACAACGGAACTCGTGTTTTTCTTTTATAACAGTTTAAGCAATAAAATAAGATCACCTAATAAAAGTTATAGATTTATATTTTACTTTTACGATACATTCTATAATGTGTTTTAGATATATTTTATTATAATTTGTTATATATTAACAGGAAACGGCTGTAATATTATCGCAAAAAAAACAGTGACACAATGATAATTAAATAAAATTCAAAGTTTTCCATTAATAATCTAAATAGCGTCAATGGGCCATTGGGTTCTACATGTTGTAATATTGGCAGATACCATAGTCTTCTCTCATAGAACATCGAATTCCGAGTAGCATACATGTCAAACTTTAAAATAAGCTTCACAGCTCACGATTAAAGTACATTTGGTTTTAAAGCCAAGTGCCAATGGACAATAGGCTGCCTTCGATGATATCCCTAGTTTGGTGTTGTTAGTGTTATCAAGGTATGTGGAAATACAAAGTATGTCCATATTGCAAAAAAGCTGAATATTACATAGTCGGTCTGAAGTCATATAAAACACTATTTTTTGAGCGTCCCGGCTTTTTTATACACCGGGCAGGGACATCAATATTTTTTTAATATTTCGTTTGTCATAATTTTTTTAACAAATCATCACTTCAGAAATTTTTTGTAGATTCTTTTCTAAAAAAACCGTCATCACTTTGTTGTAGATTCTTTTCTAAAAACGTCACTTTTTTCGTAGATTCTTTTCTAAAAAATTAACGTCATCACTTTTTTTTAGAGAGTCTTGAATTTAGAATGTCGAAGGAACGAAAATATATATTATGTCCCGGCCCAGTTTTGGCCCGGCACGGCTTGAAAAATTTAAGTCCCGGTCGTTTCCTGTATATTAATATGTATGTTTGTAAAATGTAATGATATCCCTTTTAAACTAAATACTTATTTATATTATTTTAGTATGTATTATCCTCGATTTTTATATAAAATCGTATGTATATATATTTTCTGAACTGTGAATTAAAAAACCCTCAATGTTTAGGCGTTTTACCCATCTTTTAGAATTATTTTACATATTAATGTGTTATTTATTTATTCCCTGATGAGAAATAGTCAAAGCAGAAGTGAAAAATAGCTTATTTTTAGCTATAAAACGGCCTCCTCTAAAATATTCATAAAGATTTATTTTTTTGTAAAAAAGTGTTATATTTTCAATTATTAGTTTATCGTCAATTGAAAGATATTTACGAAAACATGATTATGTTTTCTAGTGTTTTTTTACATGTTTATATATATATATATTAAGTGACTCCTATTTTTGGTTTAGCTTCATATATGCTAAAATTATATTTTCTTTACAAGTTAAAGACATGCGATTACCTATAAATATGCACGTTCAAAATATAACGCAGTGGGTGGACAAGTCCATTTACGATGTATTAATACATTCATAAAGAACTCTTCACACAAAAGCAACTTGCTTCTTAGTTGACGGATCACACATCATGTAAAGGGACTGTCTTTTTCTTTTTTTAAAAGGATATAACGAGAAAAAAAAACATTTTACCTTCATGATTTTATAGGCAATTTTCTTGCCTCAAGAAGACTTTGTGAAAATGTTCTTGTGGCCACGAAGCTACGGCGTAGCTGCTCTGTGAGTTCTTTGGAACGTCCCGAAAGGCTGAAGGCGACGCATCGTTGTGGAAACGCAGCTGAGGTATCTGAAAGAATAGAAAAGAGATAATAATGTATTAAATATTTATGTGTAAAGCTTTTAATTGTATAGTCACATGGAGATATTTAGGAATAATCATCTTCCTATTTATTTATCTATGATTTTGAGGGTTTAGGAATATTGTATAAAACACTTATGCATAAGGAATTTCTGATAACGCATTTTAGTATAAGGAATTATTAATAATATATAAATTGTTGATAAAGACACTTTTTGTAAAAAATGCATTTTAAAAGCAAACTACTGTCTTGTGGCCCAGCTTCCTAGATTCCTTTAAAAATGCACTTTATACAAAAGTGTCTTTATCAAAAATTCGTATTATCTATAATTCGTTATACAAAAATGCATTATAAGAAATTCCTTACGCATAAGTCTTTGATACAAATATTCCTAGAACGATTTTGAGTGTCTGCTCATAGTAATTTGAGTGACCCTTGACACTGTGTATTTATTTGAATTATTTTTATATCTTTTGATGAACTTGCTTCACGCTAATATTATAACATCTAAATATATTATACTAAGTACTACTCTTTCTGAGTACTCTAGGCATTCAACAAACACCAAAAGATGAACTGAACATCACCATAATGATCTCTTATGGGTCCCAAACATCTTCAAAGAGAACAAAAGAATGTGCAAAAAAAAGTAACATCCCCCCTTCACGTTAAACAATGTACTTTTTTCTGGCCCCAAACATGAGTCAGTGGGATGATAGCAATAGGAAAAGGTGTTGACGGACCGTCATTCTTATTGCCTACGGGATTGGAGAGAAAAGAAGCACAGAGAGCAAAGGAGGGAATTAGCCTCCCTATTGTACAAGACTCCTCACAAAAAGAATAGATTCCTGGAATTTCCTTTATAATAATAACAATACTTCAAGCGCTTTTTTTAATGGAAATGCGGGGAATATAATAGAAAAGAGACTTTGCTTTCACTGTGTGTGTGGCCACTTCGTGTTCCTTCTCTTCCCATGACTTGATGCTTGCAAGGTGTGAGAAATGAAGGACCTCTGACTGCAGCCTTCTACCCTCAATGGTGGTCCATGTCCCTTTGACACCTCATGTTAATTAGCTCTTAAAAATGAAGGCAATCATCTGATTTCATGTTTTTTGTCAATGGGCTGAATATTTTTATTTTATATATATATATATATAATTTGTAAAAAAGTATTCTTATAATAAAAAATAAAATGGCATTCATAAATAATGATAGTCACATAAACAATCAGCTTCACCTTTTTTTTTCTGTGAATGGGCTTAATATTTGTATATTATTATATGTTTATATAATTTGTAAAAAAGTATTCTCTTATAATAGAAAATAAAATGCATTAATATAATGATGGTAACATTGGAAAATCAGCATATATAGGAGCATATTAGAGTTCAAAAGTTTTTTCTGAATTGGTATTAGTTAAACTTTATAATATTGTATGTCAAATTAATTAGTAGAAAACAAATAAATAAAATACATAATATAGTTTGTTTATTTTTTTAATTTGTACTTGCTCTTATTTATTTTAATTCCTTTCGTTTATTATATATATATATATATATATATAATGATAGATAGATCAGATAACATAAAATTATAAACCCCTGGTGATTCTCTTGGGCTCTCTGTGACTTGATTCCATCTCACTCTTGTTATTAATTAATTAATTATTTTTATAGGTATGTATTCAACAATCAACGTGTTAATTTGCAGATTTTTTTACAAATTAATACACTTTTTGCAATGTCAGTGCTATAACTATTGTTTAAAGTAAATGTATTTAATATATTAATTAGTAGTGAATTGAAGGGAGCTTCTTCAATGAGTTATAAATTAATTGACATATTATTTGACTTTTTTATCAATAAAAAAACCTGGCGAAAAATTAACTGATTTAATTATAAATATTCATTTGGCGAATTATACGTCGAATCCACTTTTTGTAGGCAGTCCTGCTAATTTTTTACTAACATATTTTTTTTACATTATAAAATTATGGACTAAGTCATCTAACAAAAAACTCACAATCAATCCATTTTTTGTGTGGGGGGAATTGAATTAACGAGTCTTACGTTTTATCAAAATCATGCTGTGAGTTGAAGACCTCAAACATCCTTTGATACAGCTGCTCAAAGAACCTCCTTAGAGCATCCTCCAAGTCAACCTCTCCCGTGTTATAGTAGTCCTGAAGATCACGGAAGAAGTCGATAAAGACATCCGAGTTCCGCTCATAGATGATCCCATATAACTTCTGAAAGAGGGCGTGGAATTTACGTTTGGAAGTGTCTAGGAGGTCGATGAAAAAGTCTAAACAAAGAAAAAAAAATGAAATTATTGATTGTAAAAAACTGATATGAAAAGATTTATTTAAAAAAAAATGGTATTACTTGTTGTAAAAACCTATTAACAGAGCTGGGATTCGGTAGAAAAATCTACCGCCGGTTCGATATTCGGTATATACCTTCTAACATTCGATATCGGTATTCGATAGATTTTAATATATATCTACAGTATCCATCGATATTCGGTACGGTAGATTAGAAAGAGAGAGAAATTTATTTATGTATCTGCTCTGTGACTTCTTCATATGCATATAATGTCGGACAATTTATAACAAAGGACAATTAAGTACATAATTTGTAATAATTTATTTGAGATTATTTGAAATTTAATACATACTAATCTTATATAAATTATATATGTACTTAGATTTTGTAGGAAATGGAAGGCTACAGCAATTTTTTTCATTAACTGTCTCTTATTGTCCGATATGAACTGCCCTTTCAGGTACTCTAGTATTCAATGCATTGCATAAGCTTATATTGAATGTCTATTTATGTATCTGCTCTATAATACTATAAGTTATAGTTGTTTATTTATTTTGCAAAGTTCTAGTTCTTCGCACAAGGGAGCGCTTGGCAAAGCGACAATTGAACAATGTTTCTCTGCTATTGAAGGGAATAAGCTCTCTATATCTTTATGTCTCTATGTGAACGTTACAAAAGTCATACTTTCAAATATATCGTACTGATTGTCAATCGGTATGGTATTTGGTAGTTTCTATCGAATATCGTATAATCGGTTCGGTATTTGAAATCTACTGTCGGTAGTATCGAATACCGATTTACATTCGGTAATCGCAGCTCTGCCTTGTAAGAAACTATTTTTATAATATACTCACCATCGAATTTATAAGCTCGATTGGCGAAGAAGCTCTTTATTTCAGAGACAGAGTCTCCCATGGCTTTGTTGAACTGCTTTCTGGAGCTCGTCCATATTTTTTGTTCCATGTCCTCGGAACAGCACGATAGGCCTCGCTCGCAAACCTGGAGACTGCCTCCTGTAATAATAATAATAATGAGAGAATGATAAATATAGTAAAAAATAAATATGTCTTTACATGCTAGAAATAAGCCTAAATATCAATATGATATCGCTTTACATTCTCAGAAAAGTGATAAAGAAAATAAAAAATTGAAATACAATTCGTGACTTCTCAAAGTGAAAAAGATATTCAATGATTTAACAGTCTGAAAGGAACTTATGAAATTCTGTACATTTTTTCTTGAGAAATAATATGAATGGTGGTGCCCAGACGAAATGGATCAAGAAAGCCCGGCTTAGGAAGAAATGACCCAAGATAGAAAAGGAAAATAAAGATGCATGGAAAAATGGTCCAAATGCATGGTTAAACAAATATTCCAATTGAATTCAACTAAGTATTGATCAAATACTATTTCTCATATAAATCGAGTACATGAAGGCATAAAAAAGTAATACATATTGTAGGAACCATTGATAAATGATTTCATTGTTGTTGTTTTTAGATGAAGAAATATTTATTAGTTCCCTTTTCAATTTTGGTCATTTCTTCCTAGGCCGTATTTCCCTCGGCAATTTTTTCCTAATATCAATATGAATACATATATCTCGGAAATTATTCCCAACATCAGCACATAGAAATGATAGGAAATGTTGGGGACGCAGGTTCGAATTCGGAGAGGGGATGGTCATTTTGGTTTGCTACCTCATTGATTAGATCCAAGGTTCAATAGACTAATTTGGATGCTATTATGCTTATTTATATCCTGTCGGATGCAAATCTATCGAACCATATAGGAAAAAAAAGAAGAAAGGAGAACACATTTTTGAAGAAACGAAAACAGTTCCCGGATTTAGGAGCGCCAACGTGGAAGTGGGCTGGCGATATAATCAAATATGTACCTGAAAGATCAAAGCTCTACATAAGCACCATCAAAAGGATTTTAAGAAGACATCGTGCTTTTTTAAACCAATCCAATAAAGATTTGTCCTTTTATATAAGGTTATTCTTCAGGGCAGTATATATGAACTACAATGTTCATTTATGTATTTTCGCAACTGCCCTGAATAGTTTTACTCTGTTCTGTATATAATTTTAGTGTATTTTATTTTACACTGTATAAAATTTTGCAGTCAACCGAAAAAAATGTTTTTAACCGTTAAAAAAACAAACAAAAAAAAACCAGTGTTATTTTTGAAAATTGATTGGGTTGAACAAAAGAAGAGGTAATCATTAAAAAACAGTTGGCATGAAGGAATAAAGTATTACTTCATTCGAGGCTGTTTAGGAGTAAAAGTTCATTCAGAGAGAAGAAATTAATCCGTATATATTCTAATGGTATCAATCTAATGGGCCTACTACAACCTCAATTCATTGTGGAATCCTTTGAATAAAATATCACATATTATTAATAATATTTAGAAACTGTAGTTACATTTTTTTAAACAGTTACTCACATTCGTTGTCTAGACACGGTACGTGAAAAAATCATTTTCGAAAAGGAAATATTTTAAACTAAAACACTACCACTACCGATTGACAGATTTAAGGTATTGGATGTATTCGATAGTATTGTCCAGCAAAAAAAAATTCGGTATTGGCAACCTAAATCTACCGTCAGTAGAACCAGTCTACCGATTATCAATTATATATATATATATGGAACCAAAAAAGTAACAGCTAAAGACTACAGTTTAAAATAATATTTTTATTTATTGACTTTCTATTTTTCAAAATTAGAAAAAAAGTCATTAAAAAAACACAAGTAAATGTGATAAAAAACACAAATACACATAATAGTTTTTGATCTTACTCTGCGAAGGAATGCATCCAATAAAATATCATTTACATATAAAATGCAATCAAATCTCTTTAAACTCAATATCAACTATTTAACTATTTAACATTTTGAAATTCTAAACTTAAATGTGATTTATAAAACAAAGAAAAATATGCCAAATTTTCTTGTTTCATCAAATTTGTCTAATTAAGAATCATTTCTCTGACTCATATATGATGCACTTGAAGAAAAAACTGCCTTTTTCCCCTTTACCAACACATTTTGGATGCTGAAACGTCACAACACAAATGTACACTTATCAAACAATATAATAATTGGAGAATTTGATACCGTCTCCTTTCGGGAACTCTGGAGGTGAGAGACAAGTTCTTCCAAGGGCAGAGGAGTATGTGTCGCTTTTGCAAGGAAGGCCCCGAAACGACAGATCACATTTTTTGGAGTTGCACTTCGCTCCGAGAGATCCTTAACTCTGTCTCAGAAACTCTCAAGGAGAAATTCGGAGTAGAGATCGGAAGGGAAGACTTTTTAGCCTCCTACCGCGGAGAAGAAGAATCCAAAGTCAACGCCATCATCACAAAAGTACAACAAATTATATATGCAAAGAGATCGTCGGAGGACCCTGACGTAGCAACGATTTTACCTATTTTAAGTTATATACCAAGTTTTACAATCTTTTTAATTATTTTTATTAGTATTCTGCAATGTATTTTTTATTTGTTGTACTTGTATATTTTGTTGTCTTTTTTTAATTGAAATTTTTGTCTCACTATGAAATATAGTTACGCCTGTTGGCCAAGAAAAAAAAATTGGAGAATTTGATACTTTTTCAAGGCTGATATATATATATATGGAAGATAAACAATAATAGTGATCCACAAGTAACGCTTCAAACGCTCCATATTAATAGATCTCTGATAAGAGGGTCTCTATTATATAAACACATACACCTTTTTCTCTCTCTCTCTGTTTGGAATGGCTCCTCCTTTGCAGACAGTTATTTTGAAGGAATATAAATATATCTTCCTATCTCTCCTTCTACAAACTTCACTACCGTTTTATCTTTATAGTTTAATAAATAAATCCCTTTATATGGTATGTAGGTTAACCCTACAAAGATATATATATATATAATATTCTTTTTGATAAGCAATTTGACAATTTTTAAATTTAGTTATACATATTTTTTTGTCGTTGACCATAATACAAAAATATCCTCTTTGAGTAGTTTTGTAAAGGAAAAATGCTTATAGATCTTCTACTTCTTTCTATTATTTGGAAGTTTAAAAAAAGAAGATAGAGGAAAACACTTAAAAAGTCTAATTATAAAAGACGAATAGATGAACTTACACACCAGAGTTACTTACTTTGTTTTAATACATCTTTTGTTTTTACCGCCTTGACTCCTGTCTCTCCCCCTTCTTCTTCAAGAAAACAACCCACCTACATTTTTTTTTATACTTTTTTAATGTCTTTCAAAGAAAGGAGTTACAAATATAATAATAATAATAATTTAGTAATGCCTTTTAAGAAGTAGAAAATAAAAACAGACATAAGAGTAATAAAAGTCGTGAAAAGAGGGAGAAAACAATAAAAATAGTAACTTGTGAAAATGCATTTTCTGCTAATTAATATAATGTTTTAACAAGTTTTCAAATATTTTTTTCTTTTTTATATTTTTCCCCGAAATAAAGTTGAATAGAGATCTATATTTAGAGCAATATGAACTTCGTTTGGAGGAAGACTTCAAAAATGGATGTTTAAAAAAGTTTTTATTAACTTGATTTCTAAAAAGGAAATCGCATTACAATTAATATTTTCTCTCTCTCTCTCTCTCTCTCATCTCTCTCTATCTCTATCTCTCTCTCTCTCTATATATATATATATATAATATATAAGGACAATAAAGTACTTCATACTGATAAAATTCTTGGTTAGAGACAATGAATAAGAACAGTTTGATGCTTATTGCATGGAAATAAGTGGAATATTGCCAAATCTCCTATTACACTTTGATGACGTCATTGGCTATTGATTTAAAAGTATTAAAAAAATATAATAATTTAATAATAGCCATTAAATTGAAGTAAATTATAAATAAACATCATCAACATCTAAAATTAGTCTTATTTATTTGGACATATTCTATTATCTACAATAACTTGCTTAAAAACTAATCTCTATATCTAGAGTCTGCCTGGTAAGAAATAAAATAATCTTCCTAAATATATAGAAATCCAAACTTTTTTTTCCTCCCAAAGGAACATCAACAAAGACTTTAAGCCATAAGAAGTCCCTCCAAAAAAAAAAAAATCTTCTTAACAGATAGTAAAGGATTTTATAGATGTTGTTCAGAAAAAAAAGACTTTGAGAAAATACTTAAAAAATCTTATAGAAATGGACATTTAACAAGAAAAAAATAAATAAATACTAATAGTTAAAAAAGCTTAGAAACTCTTTAAAGTGTTGGAAATTTTTTGAGAAAAGAGGGGAAATGGAGGGCATTGAGGATATTTATAGGATTAACATATATACTTTTATTTCACAATCGTGGGGGGAATGGGCCTAATAGATAACATGTGAGATAATAACTCCGTGGCCACCAATGAACGGAATGAAACAGTGAACGGCGAAGATATATAATACCGTTCCCTTCCAACGCAGCGTACATCGGTTTATGTACAAAGAAATGACAAAGCAAACGTAAATGCACAATTGTTCCATGTAGAAAATGGAAATAGAGCTAGTACAGAAAATGCAGAAAGAACATCACTTGAAGAAGTTATAAATCATAAATATAAACAAATTTTATGTGAAAAAGTAATTTAGCTGTAAAACAATAATTAAAAAGCTTATGATGAGGAGGTCATTACCCAAAAATATGATATTTCAACGGACAGAGAACTTGTGATATCAATATTAATGTTGTTATTGATAAAAAGGTCAACTTCATAATTGAACATTAAAATATAATTAATCAGGAAGTAGGATTTGTATGATCGATAAACGCTAAAAGATAGAATCTTATCGGCCTGATAATATTATTTTTGTATATATATATATATACCCCAAGGTCATATATATATTTATATATATATGAAAATAAAAACTCTTTCGTTTACGCACTAGAAAAGTTGAAAGAAAGAAAAAGTTTATTTAAGAGCATAGAAATAGCCAAAAACAAATCCTTATTAATGTTTTAGTATTGGATAATGGATAAGGCCTTAATATATCTTATGAGGCAAGTCACTTCCGATTATATATATATATATATACACATTCCATTACTATTTATTTATTTCTTTACTAAGACACTCTCCCATACAAGAGATTTGTTTTTTGCATTCAACAGCACATAATCCCTCTTAATTTATGGCAGCTAGAACTGTTGGGAAGGGGGTGGTCAGATCTTCATCTTTGTTGTTAAAATACATGAAGTAGGTGGTTTGAAAGGAGAGGAGTCCTTGATGACTGGATGTGATGGCAATTGTATATTGCAAAAACGGGTTGTGCCCCCTTCTTCAGAATATGAATGAAAATTTGTGATGCAATTCAAGTTATAACGTATAAGTATTACTTTAATTGTGTTTTTTTAAACGTGAACTTCTGTTGTTAATGTGATGGATAAGAATATAAAATGAATGTCTGTTTATTTATTTGGTTTGATGGAAATTAAAGCCTGAATGATCAATGATTGTGATCAATGTCGGCCCTCCACACTCGGAGTGCGGCTTGATTAAGGTCTACATATTGTTTATCACCCAGGAAAGGTCTCTCTCTCTCCCTCCCCCTCATTCTTCTTGCTTCTCTAGTACTAGTATTTAATATGTCCACCGCCCCCAGAGCCATTAATAATAATAATATCAGTTCCCCGCTAATTGAAGGGTTATTTCCATCCGCAATCTGTGAGAAGGAAGGAAATCGTGGAAAAGGAATAATCATTAGGGCGCATTGCTTTAGCAAAAAAAAAAAAACTTCCCTGGGAAAAGACCTGGAGGGTGCACATAAATATATATATTGTAGATATACATATATATAAAGGATTTCCATAAGTCACTGTCTGAGTGGAGATACACACACATAGGTATTTGCCGGAGGCAAGGGAACCCATTTTGAATATCCAGGACGAAGAACTCTTTAAAAAAGAACCTCTTAAGAGAAGCCACAGAAGAAGAAGTTGAATGCTATAAGATATATACCAATTCTTACAATAACTACAGTCGTCCCTCGCAAAGTCGCGACGGCCCGGATCCACTACACGACCACCGTGCGATATTATATGAGGGTCGCAATGTTGATAATTATTGAAATTTAGAGAGATTTGACATCACCCGGCGTTTAAACCTACCGCCATTTTGCCTTGTTGTCGATCGTGCGTCTGAATACATGGTCACGGCCAGAGTTTTTTTTTGGGCCGCCATCTTGCTTTTTCGAAGATAAACCAGTTTTCAACCTTGAAAATTCTGCCATTGAGTTCATATGGGGACGTTTTGCCGTAAAAAAACGGGAGCCAAGCCGTCGTTGCGTAGTATAAGAACTGCGAGATGTCGAGGGGCGAAGTAGCGATGGCCCCCTGTATATACATATATTATAGGTATTTTAGTGGAGCCATGAGTTGGAAAAACCTTGTTTTGTGTAGCCGCTCTTCCTCCAATAATGCATGCGCATTTAAAATGCAGTAATTTTCATACATAAACACAGGACTTTTCAGGTGAATAGGCAATCCAACAACAATAATAAAAATCAATAACCATGTATCAAATGCAGAAGGAAATATCACACATATATAATATATATGCTTAATGCTATGTGTAATCCGGCCTTTAAAAAGAAACAAGTTCGAATTCAACCCATTAAAAAAGCAGCAACAACAACGCTCACACACATAAACTGGGCCCGTTTTTTGACCACCCAAGAATGCGAAGAGCAAGCTTACCTACTTCACATACTATCATGGTTCTTACTATATGTATATCCAATCATGTGAAAACCATGTCCAATGTGTGTGTGTGTGTGGGCCAGAACAGAGAACTTGTAGAGGATTTGAGTTCTCTCTTCCCCTTCGTTCGGGCACATATTTGTCTTGTTATTTTTCTTATTATTATTTCTGTTGTTCGTAATGAAAGCTTCACTATTCATAGTCATGTAAATTTGAACAGAGGGGGGGGGATGTATTCGAGTGGATCTAATAGTCCTCATGAGACAATACAATATATATATACCATCATCATGGAGGTATAAATATTGGACATGAAAAAAATGCTTCGAGATTTTAACACAAAAAAATATGAATATTTAATAGACATAACTTAGCTCATATTTGAAATAATACCAATAAAAGTACTCATTCTTCATATTTTAAGGCTATTATGAAAGACATATTGTGTACATAGTATATAACACGTTTTTTGTTATGTCATACGTTAACGAATACATTAATACTGATAAAATAATAATTAATAACGTGGGGCAGCTAATATATTTATGCTCTTCCTTCCATTCTGAGTACAATTAAAGTGCACTTTAGTATATTTATATAGCCCATTGCGGCCATATTTTACATTTTTACACTATAAAAAAATATATACAAACACTAATAGTTAATATATTCCTTCTATAATGTTGTAATAGAGTGTTTTTTTAAAGATCAACCAAGCCCAGAATAAGGTTTCACGGCCCAATATATTATTTTAAGGCCATACAGCGTTTCATTCATTATTACCTCCGCCGAAGGAGATATTGTTTTCACTGGCGTTGGTTTGTTGGTTGGTTTGTTTGTCAGCAGGATAACTCAAAAAGTACGGAACGGATCCGAATGAAATTTGTGGAGTTGTTGGGATGCAAAAGGAACAAGTGATTAAATTTTGGCATCTCTGAGTGCAGAATTAAGATGCAAAATTAACTAAATACTAATAAATATTTCAAGTTAGCCTACTCTGCCATAGATGTCGCTGTGCTGTAAATCGGGTGCTGGGAGCGTCTTCCTCTCGGAATTTCCGTCGAGGGGAACCCTCCCCCGTCCCTCTACGCCACCCCAGTCGTGAAAAATCCGCCTCGGAAGGCTCATAAGGACCCCGTGACGGCGGAGGTTTGCACTCTCTGAGTGTATATGTGCCTCTAGTTATTATTTGTGTTTAGCGTAAAAAAACGAACTATAATGTTTATTTATGTATTATTTTACACAATTCTACCTCCTTACTTACTTTGTATCCACAGTTATAATTTAAATAAAGACCTTAAAAAAACAAAAACAAGAATATTTTAATTTTGGATTCCGATCATTGTTCTCAAAATTTGATTATATAAGGAAACTACTAAAGGTCTGTATTAATTATATATTCACTCCGTTTAGCCATGAACACTTACTAATATCTAATATTCTAATATAAGAAGACTCCTGGCAAACATATAAACAACCATGACCAAATTCAAACAAGTAATTTTGTTTACCCCTCTTTGGCCTCCCGATGGAGGAGAATGAGCTAACAATCTGGTTTTAAGTGCTTGTGAGTTATAGAGTAGGTGCTAAGATCCTTCATTTGATGATTGCACCTGGGATCCAAGACCCCACACACATCTATAACATTCGTACTCTTGGATCTTAAACAAACAAAAACGTAACATCAAAGATACATTTCGCGCTTAATTAAAAAAACTGCACAATGAAGGCAAAAAGCCCAAAAGATTGCACCTTAAAAAAATATTGGAAAGAAAAAAAGATGTTTCCTTTATCTTTTCCTTATAAATACATAATATATATATACATAGAGATGTATATGTACGCATATCTAAAGCCTTTAATAAAAAGGCAGCAGGCAAAACATCCAGTCCTCTCTCCCCCCCCCCTAAGGAGTTGTGGAGTTCAGTTGGGGAAAAAGTTTATTTTGTACTTCTCTTCTTCCAGCATAGTTTTTTTTCACCGACAACAATGAAGTATATTTTTACGTGAATAAAACCACTAGCAATGGAGTAATCATTTAATATTCTTAAAAAATATGTAAAAAAGGAAATATGTATTGAGAAAGTTTTTTTTTCATAGAGTGTTGGTTAATAAAGTTTTATTATAATCCTTTTATTATTTAGGGAATTAATAAATTATTGTTTGCTCTTTTTTTCTTTTGATAGTTTGAAGTACCCTAGACTATAGAACCTGACTGAATATGGTTGTGGTATGAAGCCAATTAACATAGTTTAGTTTTTTCTTCCCTGAAGCAAAGGCTTTTATATATAGCATGACCCTTTTTTCCACTTTAAATAAAATGTCTAAAATATTTTATTTTTTTGTGTTGTCTTGGGTAAATGCTTAATAAAGGCCCATTTCAAGATTCGATTGTGGACATATTGAACGTAATGAGATCAACAAAATATAGTTTCATAAGACAAGAAAAATTAACTTTTCCTCACGTTAATAAAAGTAAATTAGAAAAAAAATATATCATCAGTGTTTTTACCTCCGCCGAAGGAGGTATTGTTTTCACTGGTTGTTGGTTGGTTTGTTTGTCAGCAGGATAACTCAAAAAGTACGGAACGGATTCGGATGAAACTTTGTGGAGTTGTTGGAAATGCCAAAAGAAACAAGTGATTAAATTTTGGCATCTCTGAGTGCAGAATTAAGATGCAAAATGAGCTAAATACTAATAAATATTTCAAGTTAGCCTACTCTGCCAATAGATGTCGCTGTGCTGTGAAATCGGGTGCCAGGAGCGTCTTCCTCTCGGAATTTCCGTCGAGGGGAACCCTCCCCCGTCCCTCTACGCCGCCCCAGTCGTGAAAAATCCGCCTCGGAAGGCTCATAAGGACCCCGTGACGGCGGAGGTTTGCACTCTCTGAGTGTATATATGCCTCTAGTTGGTAGTGTTATTCCCTTTTCGTTACTACTTATGAGTATTTTGTGGTTCTTGCTATTTGATAAATCCAAAACCATGCTTTGGGTCGTCATATTTCTTGTAAAAATATATCTTATTGTTCAGTAAACATTGTTTTCTTCATAGAACTATATGAATAGTACATAGTCTATATATATTTGAGATAATTTTGTTTATTACGGAAGGAGGAAGAAGTAGTGTTTGTATCCAATATATAATATGAACTTCATCTTCAAATGTTACAACAGCCCCTATCTTTGTTGGGTTAATATCTTTATTTTCTCGTTCTCCTCCTCCACACATATTCATAGCAATCCATAAATTTCCCAACAAAACATATGTGAATGGAGTATAACAAGACTGCTATAAAATATGTTTTTATTCCTATTTCGTTTTCTAAGGGAAAAAGTGTAAACCATTTACATGCTGTACATACTGAAAGATTTGCCCTTATCTAACCTTACTTGTTTGCATGAACAATTGTTCAAGGTACAATATGCTGAAAACTACTCTCTTAAATATTCATTACTTGTTATAATGACTCATTTATATGATTATATATTGAAAAATATTCTCTTTCATTCAACTTCCTATATAAGTTCAAGTGAGACTTTTGACTGGCTTATTCATTAACCAATTACGTAACATCATATGGACAATCTTAGGAAATGAAGATAAAGCTGCTCTTTGGGTTCTCAAAGCATGCAAGCTTGCATAGATTATTCATGGAAAATATACTGGACTTATTTTTACTAATATACATGATGAGTTTCTCTTTCTTTTAGCAGCTAATGATTCGACCAATCACGTTATATCCCTGTTAACAAAGATTATATATATATATAAAGCATCTATTTACACTTTGGGTTGAAAGCAATAGAAATACTCTAACGAGAGAAGAGAAAAAAAGCTTCTTTTTCTCTATGGCTAAAACAAATATTTAAATGAGTTAAAACGGTAATCTTAAGTGCCTCGGAATTAATTATACATTAAGGCCCTTAACGCTCTTTGAAATTAATGGAAGAAAAACAATAAGAATAGCAATAGAATGGAACATTATTACTATTCTATTTTGAGAAGAAACAAATGAAATAAACCCCTTTATATTTTTATAATATGAAAGCGTTCTGTGTAGACAAGACCCCCCTAGGATGTGTCGTCATTATTTTTGTGTTGTGATTGTGAGTGACCACTGCGATTTTAACTATGATGTGTCAATGGCTTCATGTAAAAGCCACAGGGCTGGCTAAAATTGAAAAATTCTGTAGCTGTTCAATAAGTGTAACTATTTGAATAAGCAATTTATTCGTGCTCCAAAAACAATTCGTCAAGCTACATATATCCAAAAAATGACCAACAATATCCCACCGAACCAAGGTTCCTTTCTTCTTGTAATACTCTTCTCAATATACAATCCAGGAAAAAGTATTTTTCATCCACATCTGTGCCTTCTTCTTTGTGATTGACCTAACTCGAGACAAATGATCCTTCTTACATCTTTATATTTCTTTACACATGTCTTGATACACATCAATTTAGTTAGATGCTATACAGAAGGCGTTTCCTTACCCATCAAGAGCCTCCCCCGATTCAGCTCTGAGACATTAATCACAAGCTGAAGCCCCACAAATTGCTTCACTATATTTTTCATATAAAAAATGTTATATTGATCAGCTATTATAATATATATATATTAAGAGACTAGCAGCAATTCAACTAGCAATCATTACTCAAGCCTAAAGAAAATCTTTATAACACCCCCCATCTTTGGAACCATTATAATAATTATAATAATAAACGATGCTTTCATCTCTGCCCGGAGGGCATTTTTACATTCCAATCATTAGTTCAGATATCATCATCCCCTGTTGGGAAGTGAGATCAAGAACCATTGAAGAAAAGAGAGAACCATATCCTACGAACAGCGTCATGACTTAAAGCCCGTAATGAAGTATTTGTTCTCTTTTATAAGAGATGACTCGCAAGCTCGTATCCTACATGAAAAGGCTTTAATGATGACACTAATCGTCATCTTTTCTTGAAGTAAAAATTATATTTTCCCATTTATATTTTCGTAAAATCATAAATAAATAATAAATAATAGAGTTAAACCGATATCCATTGTCCGGTCGAATATATTTGTGTTTGTTTTCTTTGTTGTACGCAATTTACACAAATAAGTTATTAAAATATGTTATTTGTTGTATTTTTTTTGGTTATATTTTTAATAACTCCCCTAAGATATGTTTCTTATCGATGAGATACAAAATATTCCTAAAGAGTAGTAGTCTTAGTGGATACTTGGACCATTTTGTATTAATAATTTGGGGAAAAAGCAGTCATCTCTATATATATATATATATATATATATCAGGAAACGGCCGGATCCCGGCCTGGTGTCTAAAAATCACCGGGCCGGACTTTAAGAATTTTTTTAATATTAAAATAATATTTAAAAAAGCGTCCTCACTTTTTTGGGGGGAATTTCTTTCCTAAAGAAACGTCGTCACTTTCAGAATGACGAAGGAACGAAAATATCCCGGCCCGGTTTTGGCCGACCCGGCTTGAAAAATTTAAGTCCCGACCGGGTCCCGGCGAAAAAAAGTGTACCAGTCGTTTCCTGGTATATATATACACACACATATTTATACATATATATATCGCCTGTCAATGGTCCTATTTACGACCCATAATTATTTAACGGCTTTTACCCTAATTCGTTGCTCACCTTTTGAAAGAAATAGGGGGGCTAAACCATTGATGCTAATTATACCATCACAGGAATATTCGGAGGTAGGCAGCAGCTCTTTCATTAGAGAGAGAATGGGAGGAAGTGAAGAGGGCATTTGACCCCCCCCCCCCTCCTCGCCTTCTTGATTATAGGTAGACATAATTACACCCTAATTAGATTAACCCTCTAGTACATACAGGCAGAGAAGTAGCAACAGGTAACATAGAAGGGAAGAAGCACTTTCGAAGTGAGATGTGCGGTTTTTTCACATATTTTTTTATTATATATTTTAAAACTCATTAAGAGATTTATTTATATGCTTACAAAAAAGCAATTGCGTAAAAATAATAACCAATAAAATTTTAGTAGAAATTATTTATTTTTTGTAAAGAATTTATTTCATTTAGTGTAAATGCTAAGTCAAGTTATGCAGTAAAAAAGTGATTAAAAAAATTTAGTTATATTTTAATAATATCCTTGGATATTCTGATATGACATTATATCTTATCTTATTTTCATAGATAGAGGCCCAGTTTAATGTATAATTTTACAAATATAACTTTAAAACATCCTTGGACATGCTGATGGGATAATTTCATACGAGAATTCAAAAATTATAGATCTTCAAATAATCCGATTTTCATGGAAAGTTTGTTTACAGATAGCTCATGACATCCTAAAACAATATGACAATTATAATATTCAAAGATTGCTTATAACATTCTAGAATATTCCTACAAGCCAATCTAAGTCCTCTCATGACGTCACATAACGACAACTTTAAATTTGATGGGCGTTAGGCATCCAACCTCTATGAGAGCATATAGTCCCTTTGAAATAGCCGAATGATGTAGAATAACCACAAGGTCAAAGCGTCTCATTTACCTCAAAGTATTAACAAAAAAAATCCAACTCCCATAGACAAGTCAAATAGAATAAAGAATAACTTGGTATTTGAAAAATGTTAGGATGGAATTCGGATAAATAAGTACATATATAAAAAGAAAACCAAAGAAAATGATGTATGTGTCTTGATAACAATGGTACTACTTGAATGAAAATGGATGGTTGTAGGCTAAAGGTATATGTGTGGTGTGTCAATTTGAAAGACTAGATTACAAGTACGAAGATGAGACAACTCAAAAGAGATGTCCCCTAAAGGATAATACATTTTAAACAATTCAAATGTTATTTTTGATAATACCAACTGATACAAGATTAAGTTCCGATGAGGCGAGTCTATTCTAGGAGCTAAATAAATATATAAGCTTCTAGAGGCAGTTTTTTGTTGGTAGTCATAAAATATTACGATTTCTCTACCGGTTGTTACCAGATTAAGTTCTGATAAGGTCTGGACTGTTCAAAAATCGGAACAAAAAATATATTTCGAATAATTAATGTAATTTTAATTGCATAAACTCTAATTATTACTCATAAATTCTTTATAATATTAAGACATCTGCAAATAAATAAATCATTTAGACTATTACAAAAGTGATGAACTTTAGTAGAGACATCAGCGGGGTCATATTTCATGATTTGGACCACAAAAGTAATGATTCTTCCAAAAGAAGAATACATAAGATCAATCATACTTATTCAGAAACCAATATTTACCAAAACAAAGATTAAAAATTAACAAAAATATTTTTTTTTGCCATTATTTCAATATGACTTTAATAATACTTTGTCTATATTTACATTCATTGTAGAAATAATGGATACTTTTTTAAGAGGATGAACCACATATAAAAAACACGTTTTTCCATTTCCATTTACAAATGCTCAATGTGTTTATATGCCGAGGAAATGATAAATCTACAGGAACCAATGGAACAGTGTCAAATAACTAGATATTTCATAGAATAGAATAGGGAAGAAAACAATCATAAAGCTCTTGTCAGCCATGTTTAGAATTACTTTTAAATACAAAACAGTTTTCCAAGCAGATTTTGATCACTACAGGAGAAAAAAATGATTCTTAATGCACTCTAAAAATTTAATGCTTTTATGCATCTGTAAGGATGCAATTCCATATATCCATTATGCAACATTGTGCATAATAATCATATCTGATTTTTATGCATATAACATTATGAACAATTTGAGGATTTTTGTGAAATGAGTAGATAAGAGTCCTAGAAGTATTAAGAGAAATTTAAAGAAAGGATGAAAGATTTAAATAAAATTATAATAAAATATATCAAAAAAATTGTTGATGGGAATTAGAAGTCGACCGATAGTTGATTTTAAGCTCCAAAATTTACAAATAGTAGTAGTTTGTTATTCATAAAAAGTATTAACTCAACTAATCGGCCGATAGTTTTTCTTAATCAAATAGACAAAAAGAAGCTTCTCCTTCGTTTTCGTGGATCTCAGAAGACACTTTTCCTTGAAGCATAGTAAGTGTGCTTAGCGTTTATATATATAAAGCGAAGGAGGAGCTTATTTTCGTCTGTTTGATTAAATGGATGCACATTTTAAAATATTAAACCATATATTTAAAATGTAATCAATATCTTGCTAGTAGTAAATCTTTGAAAAAATTAAATATGCAATTATCGGCAACTATTGATACCTAAACTTCAGATCCCGATAGTTTGTACCATCGGCGCCGATATATCGGTCGATCCCTAATAGGTATACTAATTTTCCATTGACCATAACATTGTCTGCCCTATGCCGATACCGCCCTAATGTTAGCAAAGAAGAAACACAGCTAAAATCCTAAAGGAGTTCAGGAACCCCCTCAAAAATATCTTAAAACCTTTTAAACAAATGATATATATATGAACATACCAACCTCCAATGAACCAAACCGCCTAACATCCTTCAGCCATTCAACAGTAACACACATTTCCAAATATAGGTCGCTAGTAGTAGAAGAAGAAAGAATCCATCTTTTCTTTCATTCAGGCAAAAGCTGATAATTGATATCCTTCGTCTTCCATATATAGAAAAAACCCTTAAAGCCGGACAAAATGACAACAAAAAGATACAACAAAGTGAACCTAATTACATGGCATGTTATTCCTTTAAGTGGAGCAACAAGTTAAAAGAAGGCAGAGAAGAACATAAAAAATAATTAGAGAGTGTCACTATCTTCTCTCTGTGTGTCTGTGAAGAACATCATAAATCACCTTTCGAAGAAGAAGACAAGAAGAGGCTATCAAGAAGAAGAAGAAAAGGGAGGGAGAAAAAAAATCTACTTTTTCGGAATGTTTTTATTTTCTTCTTTAATTATGGGTGGCTGCTACACGGAACCTCTTCTCAATAACATACACGTTGAAAACCACCTCTTCGTTCTAACCACCCATTAAAAATGAATAAATCTTTTTTCTTACCGATCACTGAGTGTAGGAATAATGAAAAGGATACTACTCACTTTTCCTGGAATGCCCCCTGGAGGCAATAGGAGAAAAAAATCAGATGGATACAACACACAGAGAGATTATAAAGGTCAAATTCATTCTCTCTCATTCAAAACATGGCGCATTTTTGGAGATGGTTGAGTGGATATGTAATATATATGGACATTTATGAAAGTAAAAAAAATGCAACAAAAATGCTAAGTTTGTGTGAATCCTTGCAAAAAAGGAACTTGTGGCAAGAGTTCAAACCATGAACTGGACCGATTCATCACTCTGGGCCGTCTCATCACTAGGAGGGAGTTTGTATATATACAATATTTTGGCGGCTTTATGAATCAGTGATAATATAGATATTTAAGTGTTAAAACGTCCGTAGTTTTATTTTTATGCCTAAGAGTACGACACATAACTATTGACCAACAATAAAGGTAGAATCATTGAGATTGGAACAGCTTTCTTCAGATGTACTCGTCCTTGTCTGTCAAGATTCCCAAGTACCGAAGAGAGGATGGAAATATGGGAACTGAAAAAATTAAATGACCATCCATCTACCATATCATGTAGCCTCGTATCGGTAGCAAAAATCTATGAAAATATTGATTCCACCGGATATACTCGTATCTCAAGATGATTAAAGAACAGAAAGTGGAAGTATGCAGCTGAACTGATGAAGTAATGCTTCAAATACATCAACTAATCTCATATCGATAGCAGAAAATGGCCTAAATATCGAATATAGATAGTCCCGACTCTGCTGATTGCATATATAATACCAAGAACTTATCAATATTCATATAAACGACAAATATTGGCCGAATAGGTACATTAAGGGCTTTGTAATTATGCTATAGACGTCCAACATTATGCTTGGATCGAGTAATGCCAATGATACGCGGTACTATACTGCTGGAGAGAGAGAGAGAAAAATTGGAAACAATTTTTACATAAGACTTAAGAATCGATTCACAGCTATTCTAACTGATCTCCGTAAAGCAATGATATCTAACAAAAAGATACGAATGAAATAAATAGCTCCTCAGAAGTCATGAAGCGCAAAAAAAATCAATTCCCCAACCATTTTATTCATCAACAAAGGGAGAAACAGTCAGTTAAAAAAATATTCAAATATTAAAAGCATTAAAAAAGTGTTTTCTTTATTTATGTGTTCATATGAATTATATTGAACGTTGTTCAAAAATAATAGTACAAAAGACATTTTTAAAAGCTCTATATTAAGCATTCATTGACAAGGCTTGGCAGAGCAGGGGGTGCACCACTGCCAGTCACAGCTGGCAGCATTCTTTTGAAAGAACACAAAACAATACATGATTTTGTGAAAAAATAGGTTTTCTTCTTATTATTATTATTGGATGACTTAACCCATTGCAAGCGTAGACTTGCATATGAACATCTTTATAGTATATAATGTTAAAAAAACCCTGATTTTTTAACCACAGTTCTTAAAAAACACATATAAAAAAATATTAAAACAAAAAAATTTACTCTAAGGATATAAAATCAGCAATGAATTAAGTGAAAAATCAATTTCCCTATTTTAAACACAATTTTATTATCAATAATTTCTTATTAAGTGTAGCAGGAATTCGCCAATTGCATAATGCAAACTATCGTCTTTTTAAAAGTACTATTGATTTCAAAAACATTCATGATAGTATTGGGGTTTAATATGCCTTACTACAAAGAATATAAAATGTTGCTGTAAGCAAAAAAAATTATGTATTTATACTTATAAGCATGATAAAAAATGTTAGAAAAAGCGTTGGAAGTAATTATGGAAACTAATTATACTATTATATAACAGTATCGTCAGCAGAAGTTGATAAATATATATGGAAAGAACCTACTCATTAAGAACTGTATTTAATCATATATATATATTCTGATGACTATGTAATATCTTTTGTGTGATTAAATTAAGGAACTTAATACTACTTTAAAGAAGGAGCTTTATATTAAGCCTTAGTCTGAGCTCTCGAAGAAAAGGAGTTTTAAAATATCATATGTTTTTTGATAGAGTTCGTCAAGCTTTATGTAAGCAATAAACTTGCGATCATTTAAAAAACAGTTGACGTATTACGATAAGGGATTTTAATAAGGTGGCCTTAAACTAAAAAAATATAAGGATATAAGCATAATTGAATAATACAGATATAATTAAAATATTATAATGTAAAGTAGAAAATACGATTAATACTATAAATTCTAATAAATAAGTATATATAATAATAATACATTGAAGATGACAATTCGAGATTAAACCAGGTGAGCTAATCAAATTGCATCTTCACAATTTATCTTCATTCATAATTAAACCGTAATTTTTAGTATTTCATGGTACTATTTTATGTAATGTACATAAATACAAAAAAAACCAAAGTTAATACATTAAAATCAAACACAAACAAACATTATTGTTTAAAATTACATCTTCCACAATTTATCTTCATTCATAATTAAACTGTTATATATTTTTTTACATTTCCACCTTTAAAAAACCTGCATGTCGCTAATACAATTGATGTGAAGAAACGCCCGTTTCATGAAAATTAAGGAGTTAAATAAGTACACATTTATGGACAACAGTATTAAGCCACAGACTTTACATCTTGCCAAGACCTTTCCTCCATTTAAACGTGTGTGCAGCAAGGGCTAATATGAAGTCTAATAATAAGTTTAATAAGAAAATGAAACGTAATATGCCGGTCTTCACAAAGGTCTGCTGTAATTTGATTTCCTCCTTTTATCACTCAATTAGACATGCACCAAATATGAGTGGTGAGTCAGCCCTTATGGCCTTTTTTGTTGACCGACTCGTGTAAGTCACAGCCAATGAGAAACAATTAAATACTTTGAAGCTTTTGAAAATTTAATTCATAACATTTTCTGTGAAATAAAATATGCAATAGTCGTCACCCATATTAAGATTAAAAATGTATGGAATGCAGCAAAAACGAATTGCAATCATGATATGGCATAAATATATACAATCTGACAATGATATATATCAACGACGCAACCTCTCAAAATAAAATACCCATGATTTCATCTTATATTGAGAAAGAAAGTACTTCCTCCTTCAAGGGTTTTCCAACCATGATGGCAGCCCAAGGAAAAGTATTTGAGTCCCTTCGTTGAATCTATATAATAATTCACCCATTTCTGTCCCTCCGTCTGTATGTCCGCACGCTATCTCCTCCCACATTTATGGTCAAATTGGAACTTTGAAGGTACCTATGAAATCTTTGGGTCAAGACGGACTAATAAAACTATTTGCTAAGTGATGGGACCAGAAATGAATCAGAAAAACCCACCTTATCTGATTTTACTACCTACTTTTCAAGGTAAAGAGAGGAAAGAAGAAAAAGAAAAAAGCATCTCATGTGACTTAAACATATTCTTTGTACAAAGTCAAACTTTTATGAGGAATGTTTGTACAAAATAGAAAATTATTGTAACTCATTGACATTTAGAAAACCTATTTTATCTCCACAAAATCCATGATAAAATTATAAGAAACTTATGTAATATGAACATATGGGCGCCGTAGGCGGCCAAATATGCGAGTATATTTAATTACACGCCATTGATCCTTATTCAAATGGACTTTAGAGTCTCATACGCCATATCGTACTCCATATTAGTAATCACCATTCAAAGCACTTCCGCCGCACTCTTCGTTATTTCCTTCTTAAGGATTGTTTGCGAAAAAGAAGTGATTTTACATGGAGAGAGGGAGAGATGGTTCATATCCTAATCGACACCTGCTCGAGCTGATAACAAGGGTGATGGTGGTGATATTAGTGAGATCTTTAGCCCCCCCTCCACTCCTCCTCAAAGACCGCTCCCCCTCCTTTGAGTCTCAAGTTACCAAAAAGAGCGATCGTTTGTCCCATTACTACTTATTCTACATACAACAATTGTGAATGTGCTGATTTAAATCATAGCGTGTGCCATGATAAAGGGAATTGAAACGATTATTAAAAAGCAATAACATGGACAGCTGCTCTCCTCCTTAATGTTTTGAAGACGAAATATACTAACATAATAAGAAGAAAAAAAAGTATTATGTTCTGTATCTGAGCCGTCGAATATAAAATAAACAAGTAGCTTCGATGGCCTTTATGATCTAAAGTGATAAGAAACTGATAATGGAGTAAATAACGGATTGTTAGAAAGGCTTTAATGAGGGTGTTATGAATGTGAAAAGAATGGAAATACAACACTTTAAGAATGATGTACTTCTTATAAGCTTTTATTGAATTAGATCAATACTTGTTTTACATATTTTAATAATTATATAAAGATGACACAACTATAAATATGTGATTATTTTCTTTGTTTTTGATCGTGATATGAGTAAAACTTATCCTTTTTTAAGGCTGAAATAAATAAGTATCGCATCATATAAAAAAAACGAATCCTTGGATACTTCTTTGTCCAAAAACATGTTATTACAATTCAATTATTAGATACATAAGCCATGAATGACAATTAATTTAAACTCTAAGTGTGAATGAGGCAGTTTTTAATTCATTTTGCGCACTATTTAATCTATTTTTAGTCTCTATACTTTTATATGACGTCACATTTTTCAAGATGGCCGGCAAATCCTTTCAACTTAAGTGAATAATGTTTTATATTTAAATGCATATGAGCTGGGTCTAACTCATTCATTCAGAGTGCAAAATTGCCCGCTATGACGTAAGAGCTATACAGAATGTCCTTCAATAATGCATATTTAAGAATGCTGACTCCGTTATTCATTATATTGTATTTGCAAATATTTATTTTCTCTGGCAGGTGGACGAAATGAAGGGATGGCAAGAAGTCAATTCCTTCATCTCGCCGTATTGTCTAAGCGAGCAAAAACAAACACCAACAAATTAGGCACGTGTTGATGAAATGCTCAACCTTGTGTGCAAATTTGAGTGTTCTAGAAAAAGCAGCAGCAGCAGCAGAGGAAGAAGAAGGCATATATTGGCCCATTCCTTCCTCGCTCTCAAGACATTTATAACAAATCTTTATGCAGCAAGGAGAAGTAAAATTATCCTACTACTAAAAAAAATATTTTACAAATTTTCTTTCTTCAAGAAAGGAATTCAAGAAGACAAGGCAAAGCAAGAAAATGTATCAGAGTTATAAGAGTATATATAGAAGATTATTAAAATGGGTGTCTCTTAAAAAAGGACTATAAATAGAGGAAGGCTGCTCGGAGACAAATGGGATTAAATGAGTGTTTTAAAGGAGAAGCGTAAATTAAATGGATATCCTAATTTAGATGATTTTTTTAAATGACAATATAAAATTACAAAATTATTTTTAAAATGGCTATAAAATTACGTGTTTCATATATTTATTTATATAATACTCATATTGAGCACAAGCACATCTAAAATTATAAAATGTATATAAATATATATATATATATATATATCTGGAGATATACCGTTCATTACCTCCGCCGAAGGAGGTATTGTTTTCACTGGCGTTGGTTTGTTTGTTTGTTGGTTTGTTTGTCCGCAGGATAACTCAAAAAGTACGGAACGGATTCGGATGAAACTTGGTGGAGTTGTTGGAAATGTCAAAGGAACAAGTGATTAAATTTTGGCATCTCTGAGTGCAGAATTAAGATGCAAAATGAGCTAAATACTAATAAATATTTCAAGTTAGCCTACTCAGCCAATAGATGTCGCTGTGCTGTAAAATCGGGTGCCGGGAGCGTCTTTCTCTCGGAATTTCCGTCGAGGGGAACCCTCCCCCGTCCCTCTACGCCGCCCCAGTCGTGAAAAATCCGCCTCGGAAGGTTCATAAGGATAAGACCCCGTGACGGCGGAGGTTTGCACTCTCTGAGTATATATATGCCTCTTGTTTTGAATAAAATAGGTGCGCTGGACTAATTTTAACGCCATGACACTAATTAAATATCCATATGGATACAATTTCATCTAAACGAATAGGCAAAAACAATAGTTTCTTTACAAAGTAAAAAGTATATTGGTAAGTACAAAGTGTTGGTGCATTAAAGTTATGAAACTTTCTCTGAATAATAACCTTCATTAAAAGATGGCTTTTTAGGCACCGCGATCGGGGACTTAGACAATGCCTTCAAACCTCAGAAATCCCCGCTGTTATAAAGAGCACTACTCCTTTCCTTATTATTTTATATCTTTATCAAAAACAATGAACTTTTCCGACTTCTTAATTCATTTTTTAATGTTTATCATACTTTTTAATTAAAAGCTTATCTTCATTACCTATAGCTATTTTCTTCCCTGTGTATTAAGCTGATATAGAAGACTCCCTGCAAATGAAGTCATAATGGCTTTTTCCTCTATGTTTCTCTTATTGGTATGAGCAACTACCTATGACCATTCTACTTTTGACGATCTCTTTTATTATGATTATGTGAAGGCAACCATTTTTTTTTTCGACGCAGGGGGTTACACAAGAAAACAAGGGGGGGTTCTTCTTAGAAAAACGGGTTATATAAAATAATAATAAAAATGGCCATGATTCCTTGATAGAAAAATCATGATTCATTGAATTTGATATATATACATATATAATATTAATCGATGGCGGGTGCAATTGATTTTTTATTATTTGAGCATATATATCTTTTTCCCCTCCGTCAAAAGCAAGGTTTTCAAAGCAAAAACTCAAATAATAATATCTGAATAAATATGTCGAAGGGGAGACAATGTTACTTTACTCATAGATTAACGTTATATAATTAATTCCTGTTAGATTGACGACCTACAACGATAGAAGCAAACCTTAAAATACCCGAAAACATATTATTGATTAACAAAGGTGATATCAAAACCTAGATTTGTGCTTAGATACTTAACTTAGTATTTAAAATCAATGGTTTAGAGAGGGTTAAGAATCAATAAACTATCTTCTAAGTGTATTAACAAGTGTATAGCAATCACCAAAGGAAACCAAAATAGAGACCGTTAGAGATAGGTGACCGTTAATCACAGAGTGTTTTAGTACTATTTCCCTCCATCAGCTAGACAATTGTGGTGACCGCTACAGAAAGGTGACCACTATCACAGTTCTAACTGTATATTCGTGTACATTTTTAAAAGATTAGTGAACGCCTCTTAAACATTGGTCATATTAACATGTATAATTTGGCTTTTTATAAGATCATTTCATTGAATTTATACTTTCGTCCCAAAACAATCATCACTATCTTTATTCTTCCGACTTCCACCCATTTATTTTGTAATATACATAATATCTATAAAAAAACAATAAATATCCCAAGTTTTCCCATTAAGGGTAAAAAACCCTCTTTATTCATCACGAAAAAAAGGTCTTTAATGTATCCGATAATAATATGCCCGATATTACCATACACTACTCCTTTGCCTTCATCAGCATACAAATAAACCAATTTATTAACAACAAACCATTGACACACAAAAGAATAGAATCTTATTGGATTCTTGAGAGAATACGTCATTGTGTCCAGAATACAGCTGAACGACGATGTTCTCTGCTATTGGAGGAATAAGCTCTCTATATCTTTATATCTCTATGCTACAAACAAGTATATAGGATGTCCGAATATATAGGGATAAAATTTAAGGGCTTTAACAAAACTCTTTATTCACACTGCAAGGGTATCCGATAATATAATATGCCCGATATTACCATAAGCACTCCTTTGCCTTCATCAGAATATAAATAAACTATTTATTACTACAAACAAGTATATAGGATGTCCGATATTAGAGGAATAAAATTTGTCCGGTATTACCCCCTAATGGCTAAGTATTATCTTATACGACACTTTAAAAGGCTCATAATAATCAAGAATGAAGCACCCTTCTCATACCACACACACAGACAGATAGATTGAGGGAGAGAGAGCTAAACAAACAGAGCACACCTTTCAAATTCATTTATTCTGTTGTTATGTTTCTTCGTAATTACCTTTGAGAAATGATGATGATCTTAGAGAAGACGGCTTACATATTAGATAGTGCGCGTATACAAATACAACAACATACATTCTTTAGTCTTATTATTTCGTTTAATATCTCTTAAGATTGAGGTAGATAAAAAACTTATTTGCAGGCTATATGTGACACGTCAACTACACACAAAAAAATAATAAGTTTGAGCTCCATGTTGTGAAAAAAAGAGTATGCAGGTGTGTTTGTATTATTTTATTATAAGACTTTTCTGTATGTTTGTACAATATTTATGTAAATAATTGAATAAAAATGTTTAGTAAACTATATTTTCAATACTTTCCTTTACATTCATTTTATGTTAATAATGATCAGAGAGTTAAAAATAAAGCAATAATGGAGGTTTGTGTTATTTTATTACTGATTTTATAAAAATTAATTGATTCAATATTTTTACAAAAAAACTTTATATTTTTCCAAAAATATTACTGAAAAAAATGAGTTTGTATATACTATAAAAAGTAAAAACACATTAATAGCTTTTTACTTCCTCATTGTTTGAAAATGATACGTGTGCTAAAGGGGCACAGCTCCTCCAGAATGAAGGCTGAAGGGTAACTAAAGGTAAAGGTGGCCATTTGTTATGTATTAAGTATTTATTTAATCGTCTCCGAATTGAGCTTTTCCTCGGAGTTCAAATTGCTCCTATAAAATGCGGCATTCAATGTTTTCCTTCTTCCTCCTCCCCCTCATCACACAAGGGGGGGGGGGCATCTTAAGCGATAAATATCATTTACCCACAACACACACATAACAATGTGGTTTTGGGGTCTATGAGCTTTACAATGAATGTAAGTACTGGGATACATATCACAAATAAAGATGTACGATTAAACGTTCTATTATAAATGGTATATATACCAGTTGATGTTATCACCCTTTGTGATTACTAGAAGAGACTACCAAGATCCATGTCTTTAATTCACTTATACGCTTAATAAGTATGTTAGTTACTTAGAATGTATTGCCGATTACAATAGTACATACAAACAATAGACACTAAGGTAAAGAACACAACCATACAATGGGGGTATCTGTGTTAATACAGTAAAATGAATTCCTTCTTAAATACTGAAATTATTTACAATAATATTTATCATTTTTTTACATTTAAAGTTTTTAGAATTTGGATGTCCCCGTCTTCTTCTTGAGACACTTCATGCCTTTCGAGGGACAGAGCAGGCATCTGTTAATCAGTGGTCTGCAGTCTGTGGCTCTTCCTTGCAAAGATACCAGGTTGCACTTGTGTTTTTCCATTTACTAAGGTGGGAGAGAAATGGTCCATGTCATGTGTAGGCTTGAATAAGTTGTTTCAGGCCTTCACGGTGAAGTTTGACAACCTTTGATCCTGTTTTTTTAAACCTTATAATAAGTATATTAACATAAAAATACAACTATATCAGAAGGACTATATATAAAATAATAATGAGGAAAATAAATTATACATTATATTGCACTCATTATAAAGGAATGTGTGCATCAATATCTATGTATGTACATATATACATTGAAATGAAATGCATATACAATTATGACTAGTCATGAATTGAATTTGCCATTTTTTTGGGGGTCTCAGCATTATTCTACTTTATAATCAGTCATTAATTCATCGATTTTTAATATCAAATTACATATTTTATCATAAAAGAAGAAACATTTGGATATTTTAATTACTATGAATTTCACCAGAGTCGAGCCTTTTTTGATGAATTTTTAAGAAAGTAAACTTAATTCTTTAACGGCTTGGAATTCCCCCCATTGACGTAGTGAATATTATTCTTTTATTAAGATTTTTGGTTTTGTTTATTTCTTAATTTACTATTTATTATTTGGAAAGTTGATTTAATTTGAAAAAAATTGAATAGAAAATATTAATCCCCCAGAATTGTAAAAAGTAATAAAGTTGTAAGGTCCCATTGTCTATATAATATGTCTATAAAACTGTTGAATAAATCTATTTATACAAAGATAAATTTTTGCTAAAACTATGCACGGAGGAGGCCAAATTATCGCCAAGTTAAATACAAAGACTGATATTTGTACTATATTTATATTATATGGCAACTTATTTCCATGACCATCAACGATGATCTACGTATTTGTGAAAACTTCACTTAAAAAATATTATTTGTAATATATATAAGATAGGAAGAGATTCATGGCTTATTTATATGTCTTGTTCAAATAAGCTGTACAAAAATCGATCTGCTAAAGTTGACCTCTCAATTTGTTTGCCTATATGGTTCGATAGAATTGTATCCGACAGGATAATAAGCATTATAGCATTAAAATTAGTATATAAAACCTAGGATCTTATCAATGAGGTAGACCAAAGTTGATCATTCCCTCTCGGGATTCGAACCTGCGCCTCAAAATATAGAGTTGAATAAATGATTTAATCTTAAATTATTTTAAAAGTATTATTGATAACTTTATTACATATGTAACCCATTTTAATTGCATACGCCAATGAATACTATTCATGTAACTAAATGTGGGTTGAAATATGGTTGGTCTTCGACCAAAAATAAAATCCCGGGCTTCCCAGTGTTAAAAAAATATATCATAGTACTAAACAAAATGGCTGTCAAACGGTATTTTCTCCCCTTAAACGCATATACTGCGGGTATATGGTAGCCCTCTACCCCTCCAAAGAAAGAGTCTACTTTGCATTCAACCGACAACCATTCTTTGTATGGTCCTTGAATATCTTAATTCCTCTTTATATTCACATATAACAAATACGTATCCTCCCCCTGCCCCCCTCTAAAAGATCAATCAAATCATGCGCATCCGGTAAATGATATGAGGTTCATATTAGTACTATTATTATTTTATTTGTATTTAAAGGATATCAATTTAGATATCCATCCCCGCCATAAAATAACAATAAAGTCTCCTTGTTTCTCTTTTAACCTTTAACGTCGCGTCCTAACAATAAATATCTTGATTTCCGACAAATAATGTTTCAGTGTTGATATATAAATGTATAACAACGAAACCTTTCACTTATATGGGGTAATAATATTTGTGCAAGATAATTGTCTTTCATATATATATGTGTTTATTAAGATATTTGAGATTGAAAACTGATAAATCTTCGAAAAAGACAAGATGGCGGCCAAAAAGAAAAGGTCCGGCCGCGTACATGTCTTCAGACGCACGATCGACAACAAGGCAAAATGGCGGTAGGTTAAAACGCCGGTGATGTCAAATCTCTCTCAATTTCAATATATATCAACATCGCGAACCTCATATATAGTGCATTGGTCGTGTGTAGTGGATCCGGGCCGTCGCGACTTTGCGAGGGACGACTGTATACATATTTTTGTACATAATTTACAAAAGAAAATGACACATTCTATAGTAAAAATATATATCTTGATAAAACAATAACTGGAGCCAATGACATTTTTTGGTTACAATATTTCACATTTCCTATTGTAAGTCGTGTAGAAAGGAAAACTATTTATATTGTACTGAAACGTTTGTTCCCAATAACTGAAAGGTTTTGTCGATTATCGTTTCGTCATTGATCCCTAGTTATATATTCCAGATCGTTCACTAATGCCTTCATTTCCGACGAATAATATATAAGCCCCGTAGGCCTACAGACTTCATTAGACATAAGACTCTTTAAAAAAATGCTTAAAAGGAAAACTTTTTTTGTTCGTCTCTCTTCTTGACATCTCTTTTTAAAAAGGCATCATCGTGTCTACTACTTCTACTTTTTAACCCCTTTTGTCAAAGTCTTCAACAATGTCTCAGAGCTTGACAGGTTGTCTTTCTTCATTTCATGAGTGTGTATATTCAGAGCGCTAAAGAGGAAGACGAAGACGTAGGGGGGTTCATCTTAGGATTCATCAATAAGGTCACGGTCAAAAGAGGATTCAGTTGATGACAGCTTTTGGGGTGTGGGCCATTACATTTAAAAGGAGGCCTAATTTGAATGATAATGATGTAAGCATCATAAACAGTCATGGAGCTATATAGCTTATAGAATAAAACCATATCATCGGAACTTAATAACGATATCAGCCGGGTAGCGATAGTCATAGTAATAGTTATTCTTAATTTAGAAATATCTGACTTTGGATCAATATAAATACGATCTAATGACCAATCAAGTGAGAGTATTGGGACACGAAATAGAAAGACCACAACCAATCAAGTGAGAGTATTGGGACAAGAAAGAGAAAGAACACAACCAATCATATATGTAGATATACTGTATATTGGAATATGGAATAGTGAGATGAATCCCTCATTAACTATTCCATGTAGATCCATCCATGAGAGCTATTTTATTAAATGGTAAAAATGATGTACTTAAAGATGTATTCCTAATGAAAACCCTCTTGGAAGCAGCTTGAAGCGATTTTACTCGACTATTTTTAAAGAGTATATAACACATATATAGAAAAGTTGCAAGAAGTCTCTTTTAACCAATCAATGAGACGCAGGAGGTAAGAAAAAGAAAAGACTGAGCCAATCAAATAGATTCATCACGAACTCATACTAGAGTCCACTATAAGAGCCCCCCTAACTTTGAATAAAGTCATCAAAAACCTTGTTTTACTGATCTCTTATACTAAGTACAAAAGAGTAATAGTCTTTGTTTTTGTTTTTTCTTACAAAGAGGAAATGAAGGACGGCCAATTGACCGAGTTCTTTGCAGGCAATTTGAAGGAGAGCACAATAGACCAACGTTCTCTATAATAGATACGCCATTGTGTTGCATCCTCTAGCGAGAGAGAGGAAAGAAATAGGTGAGAACAGCAGGGGGGAAAAATAAAAAGTTCTAAGTTGAATCTATTTTTATATTGTTATATGGTTGTTCAATTATCAGTTAGCCCTAAAGGAAAAACGGAAGCTACAACCCCCTCTCATTATGCGAACAATCAATGGGTTCACATCCTTAAGTAAATTAAACGGGTTCTTTCAAAAGTTGTGCCTACCAAGTCAGCTATAGGAGAGGGTTTTTGTGGACAATATGGACACTCATATTCAGTTCATTCTTTATTTATCTCTCTTTCAGAAGCCACAGGATTGAGAGGCGTTGGGCAATTCAATAACATTTTTATTTTTGATTTGCTCATAAAACCGTCGTTCTACGTAGAAGGAGTCTTAAGAAGGATCAGCATGAATGGGCTTGCAATCAGTAGAGTTTGTAAGAAGCCAGCTGGAGTTATCGATGATTAAATGCCTCTTGCACACCTTCGTCTTGCTTCTATGTACGTGTTAGGATCCCCCAGTGAAGTAAATAAGTCACAATTACTATTCTATCTCATCATTTTATGGCTTGTAATTATATATATATATATATATACAGGAACGGAGTGAGAAGAATTTATCCACCGGGACAATTATGCCCTCGCCGGCCTTATACAGGCCCTAATATGCCATTGGAGGCTGTCAACGGCCGTTTATGTTTCTTGAGGCCAGCGGCCCACCGGGAATAGTCCCGGTACTCCCGCTTGCCACTTCGCCTCTGCATATACACACACACACACATAGATATATAATTCTGACCCTTGTTAAGTTCATAAAATTTCATTGAAGAGTCTTCTTTTATGTCTGTTACTTGTTCTAAGACTCAAACAACCTCTCTCTAAGCGGTGGTCCTTCTCAATGAATGAAAACGACCTTCAAGTTTCTTAAATATATATGTGTGTGAAATATATACATCAAATATTCGTAAAAAAAGTTTAAAAAGGAATTTAATAGGAAGACTTTAAAAAAAAATATTATTAATAATATATCTCCCAGATGTTACACATTCTCTTTTTATTAATAAAATATATGCCTAATATTCATTTTAAAGCAGTTAATTTTGTGTGAATGATTGTGTGAAAAAAGCGCGCAGACACACACAATAAAATGGCCACATATGTGCCTCTCAAATATTTCACAATGTACACCAATACACAGAAATTTTCACAAATAATTAAATATAGATATTTTCCCTTTTTTGGATGTAAATTACCGTATTTTATCAGTTGCTTTCACTAATAGGAGCTCCAGGGAGAAAGGTTTTGATGTGGATTTTATTACCTTTTTTAAATCATTGTCATTGTAATGTAAAAAAAATATATTACTCCCTCTTATCGGTTGTCTTTATCAATAACAAAAGATAAAAATTCTTGCCCCCCCCCCCTTAAATATGGGTATTTGCTTTATACAAGGAAATCTCTCTCTCTCTCTCTTTTAGGATATTGGGAGTTAGTCTACGATGTATGTGTATATATATATATATTCATTTTAGACAGAGAGATAACATAAAGCTTTTAACATTTTTTGCCTAGCAGTAAAAGAAGCCTTCCCCGAACAACAAGTAGTATCCATAATAATAAAAAGAATACAAATGATAATTGCAGCTATTAATTAGCTTATATATTTTTATAAACAGAGGCCAAATGAAGTCATGAAGGGCTTTCTTACTGGCTTGGAATGAGAGAGGGGGGGGGGGGAGTTAATTTAATCCCATGGCCTCCTGGTGAGAATCTGCCCTGCCGCAGAAGATTCATGCTTGGTCTTTAATGTTTTCAGTCATTATTACTGATGGTTGTTGGTAGATCTCTTATCAGATGGATTTTTCTTTTATATATATGCTCGTAGCATTATTATTATTATTTTAATAATAATAGAAATAATAGGATTGTCTTGGATCTTTGAAAAAGTGAAGATTCTCTAACGTATGTGACTGTGTTGTTGAACAATTATGCAATTGTGAGCAGAGATGGTTTTACAAAAGAAACTTCTTTCATTGACATCTTTTTTGTATACTTTTTATAGAGGCAAATCTTTAGTATGTATTTAAAAAAATCAAATCATTTTTGTAATAGATGATTTTAATAATAGATTTGCGTCTAAATGTTTGAAGTTAATATGGTTTCGTAAAAGGTCTGTTTTTCTAATAGTTTAAACTCACTTTGGGTAAGCGTTTGCTTTTCTTTATATTCATATTAGGATCATATTAATACAGTATGTTTCCGTAGTTTTTTTGTTTGTTATTTATTAGAATGCTTACAAAGAGTATTTTTTTTCTGATATTCATTGACCAATTCTGTATTTCCTATCCAACTTAAGATTGTGTCTCTCTAAATACTAATGAAGAGTATCTAATTTTAATATCTTATTTCTTGGGATATTTATTCACCCCAAAAATATGTATTTACAAATAAAATGTCTTACAAAAATAACTATGACTAAAGAGTGTTCAAAATTGATTGGTGTTGTGACTTGAGATTTGTATTTTCAATTATTTACACACAAGCAATTTAATTTATTTTTGTAGTGCAATTATACCTTTAAAATGAATAAAAATACTTGTATATATATTTCGTTTCAATTTAGTTTGATTCGTAACAAAATATTTACCTTCATAGGTGAATAATTAAATTACAAAAAAGTTAAACGAAAAGATATATCCTAATTGAATGAATGCATTTAATTAAATAATTTGATATCACCAACCAAGGGGGCGCGATGGAAAAGGATAAATTCAACTAATCATAATTAATTTTATATTTCAACAGTTCCTATGGATAGGCAAAAAAGGTTATATTTAACTTATCTACGTCTAATGAACTCCCTTTAGATATTTTATCACTGGGACAAAAACTATGTTCAAATAAGTATGTCTTTATTCTCAACAATTTTGAACTGCTTGAAGGATCAATACTTTATGATAGTCTTTTATAAGATAGATTCATTCCCTGACAGGTTAGAAAAAACGTTACGAGTGTTAAGAAGTGTTACGTTATATATCCAATCAAACCATTCAGCTTGCGTTATGAAGTCCAATTTTAGATATAAAGCCAATCCACTACTTAAAATAATTTATAACATGAACAATTACTCATGTAACTTCTACAATTCTTCACAGACCTTCAAATATGAATCTTGAATTTTATTTACATAAAAACTTTTACCATTTTCTATTTTTTACGAAGCTTTTTTAAGGAACTATATTAATGTTAGCCGTGATCCTTTCCAATGCGCGACATTTTGAAGAATTGTGTATAAAGCATCAATTTGTTCATATTTCAATAAATATTTAATATTTTTGTATCTTTTCATTTAATTTGTTAGGATAAGAAGGTGACACAATGGATTATCCGGAACATCGGAATCCAAGGATCACACAATAACAGTTTATGTAAGATGCTGACCTACCGCCGACAATAGGCTTTCAAGTTTCACCAGTTTGGGGTGTACACACAAAGCATAGCCACATGGCCCATGGGCTTCCAAAGACCACAATTATAGTTAGTTAAGAATTACAATGAGCCATATTGTTTCATGTGCCACGAGCCTAGTATATTAGGGTTATTAAAGCAGGAGTCGTTGGCCCCTTAGTTTTTAATTTATGGCGAAATTATGGCAGTTGAGTGGCGTCAAATCTATATCCAATGGAATTCCAAAAGTCATAATTATAGTATTTTAGATTGCTAAAGACCAAGTGTCGTCAGTGGGACTCCGAGTATGCCATTATGACACTATTATTGCAGTTAAAGGATGTCTCAATATTGATTGAATGTAACATCGTGTTCCAGATGTCATTACTATGCACAGATTCAAAACCAAAGTAGTTTCAGCTTGTCTCAATAATAGCATATTTAATTTTGTAACCAACCGCCAAGAGGTATTGTGACATCCCTAAATTACGCCTCTTTACACTGTCATAGAGAGCACTTTATCTAAACAATGACTTACCTCGTATAGGCGCCTTGGGTACATTATGAACCCCAAAAGTCCGTATGAAGTATCGAGAATTACTGCAGTCCGATAGGGCCTCAGAGCTACCCAGGGTTAGCCAATAAGCCGGCAAGAATATTAGTAGAAGATGAGTAAAATATCTCCTCATGGTGGTGAGTGGTTCTCTTAACCTTTAAGATGTGAGCGTGTATATTTGGTTAAAATACTCTCATTCAGATAGAGAGATCTTTAAATTCAATACAAATTAAATCAACACCATTCAAAAGAGATACACAAGTTCACAAATGAAATAAATGTCACAGAGGACGACGCACACACTCCTCACGGCGACACAGAAACAACTGAGTGTTTTCTTTTCTTTTTGCTGTTGAGATCTTTTGAGTTAAAGTGTGTGTGTGTTGTTCGCCGGTCGTCGTATTTAGAGAAGATTTCTTGTAGTCTCTTCTGTGTGTGTGTGTGAGCGCTCGCTCAAGTTGCTCATCGTTAAAGCACGTCATGAAGGTAAGAAAGAAGACAGAGAAAAAGTGAGTAGATGAATAATAATAATGAATATTGAATGAAATAATATTGAGTATCTCACGCGGTTACCTATCAGCAACAACAATAAGAAAGTAAGAAGATAATCATGGACATAGATGATGATTGAATTAAACAGAAGGAGAAGGAGTTATGATGTGATAGGATAGTATTATTATTATAAGACTATTATTAGATTCTGTTTGTTTTGTTGCTCTCGAATACAACAATAATATTCATGGAGCATAAGGAATAAAAAGTCACTTCCTCTAGAGCTTAAAGCCATGTTCATAATGATATGTGTGACTCGACCGGTTACGTTTTTAAGGATATTAACATTAGAACTACATACAAGGGATCTTTTTTTAAGGATTAAAACTGGGATTTCACAGATATGCCCAAACTCGTATTTTCGTGTAGCTGTTTAATTTAATGTTACGTTGACATACTAAAATTTTGCATTTTTCTCTGTATTTCAGTTCTTATATATAAGTCGAAGTAATTGCGTATAAAATACATAGAAGACATTTTAGTCTTAAATGAATACAACGACAATAGAACAAACAAAACCAATTAGAATACATAAATGCAATAGAATTACTATGGTATAACAGACTTAGGTATATAACAAACTAAAATTAGCATTAAATAATGAAGCTTCGCGTTGAATTAAAAGACTAAACCAGACATAAAAATTCAAAAAGCTAATACAATTTTAATAACTTCTTAATTAACTTAATATGGCTGAGAGACTTGGTTGGGAAATTATTTGATTTCTCTCGAAGCGAGAGTCCACGAGTTGTCGGTTACGGAGGGATTTTGAGTGTAAGAGCTCCATATCTGGCGGCCGTTGCCGGGATAATTCCACGGAGATCCGGGGACATTGTAGCTCAATTGGTGTCCAAGAAATGCAGTATCGAAAAAGCGCAGGCATCGCCAATTGACAATGTAATAAAAACCTTTAATAAATGTACTGTATGTGAATGATTTTGGAAAATGTAGTAAAATTACTGACAAAACAACCCAAATACAAATGTCAAAAATGTTTAGGAGAAAAATATATATATGTGAATTTAATGTTGTCTTATTACTTATAAATATAGACTTATGAATAAACACTATTAAATTTATTATATGGGCCATTAATGACCCCTAATGGTTGTTCAAGGGGGTGGGCCAACTGCTGTCTGGTAGTTCTAGTGTTAAGAAGAAGTGGTCGAGGAAAAAACCGGCTAGGAAGAAATGCTCCAAGAAGAAATGGACGAGGAAGGCATGGCCAAGATAGAAAAATATAATGAATACGCATGGAAGAAATGGCCCAAATAAATATTTGTCCCTCTAATAACGACAACAAGGAATCATTGCAAAATATATTTATTTTTTGCCCTTGTTTACTCAATTTATATGTAAGAAATAGTTTTGATCAATGTTTACACTCAAAATCTAGCCTGCCATGTATTTGTGAAATATTACATGAGGTCAAATCATTTTCCTTTCCATCTTCTGTCATTTCTTCCTTTTTTTCATCAGCAAGGTCTTTATTCTATTTAAACATGTATAATACATAATTACACATAAATAAATAAAAGATAATAAAAAGGAAAGCCTGGTTGTATAAAAAACATTATTTCCATGAGTCAAACTTTTTCCTTTCCATCTTCTGTCATTTCTTCTTGTTCATTTTTTCTTTGGCCATCTCTTCTAGGCTGTAGTGTCCTGTTATTTCTTCTACACATCGTTTTAATAGATGAATACCGCCGACCATTGAGATATAAATATATTGAGTGCTTACTACTTAGCGGCAGAGAGAGAGAGATTAGTAAAAAACATAGGAAAATATACTGAAGTCACGTGTGTTATCTATGGTGGGGGTATGTTTTTTACGCTTATGGGATCCAATTTTTTTTGTGGTATTTTAAACCTTAAAGACATTTCAATACTTCATATTTGGTTCCATTTGTTATACAAAGTAAAAATACAGCCTATTAATTGATAATCACAGACTTATATTAAGCTTTGAGAAATGATCCTCATGTTTTGATCCTCTTAACTTTCTATATGAATGTGTCAGCTGTCGAAGCTTCATTAGTTTCCTTTCTATAAACACTCTCTCTCTCTATATCTCAAAATGACGCATATAATTGGTTTATTTGAATTTGTGCAAATGTTTATAATCGTATATGCGTTGTTTCTGCTTCAAACTGTTCGATAAGCAACATTGATATCTGATTAATTATAATGTAGACAGGCGACGTTAGAAGATATGATCGAGGAAAAACGGCCTAGGAATACGTGGCCCAAGAAAAATGGTCTAGGAATAAGTGGCCGAAGGAAAATGGTATAGGAAGAAATTACCCAAGACAGAATACGAAAATGATGACGCACAGAAATATGGCCCAAGTAAATATTTCCGTCCAATGACAACAATAAGGATTCATGTTAATATAATTGTGAAAATAACAATGATGTTTGCAGTCACTTATCTCATTTATTGAGTATTGAAATCTACTTTGTTATATCTCACCCAAATTCTTGTATTTTGGCCACGTTCCATGAGTCATCATTTTATTTTTCTACTGTGGGTCATTTCTTCTGGTCCATTTTTCTTGGGTCATTTTTCATAGGCCGCTTTTCTTGGTCCATTTCTTAGGAAAACCTAAAAGCCATTAGTATTGATGGCATTTCCCATCCGGTTCGAATTCTTTATTGACCAATTTTACTCAAAGGTATATAAAGCCAAATGAGGACTTGGTTGTAATCGACGGTATTCAATTATCTTTGCACCAAGCGTTCCCCCACTCTGGATCTATATGAATACATATTTGTGGATAAAGGACAGGATGAGTAAAAATCCTTCCCTCTCCTACTTCAACAATTATGATAATGATTTGACGCTTCGGTTCAGATCCTTTGTTAAGAGATAAAACTCTTGATTGGACGATGGGATCAATCCACATGGAGACATTCCAGTCAAATAAGCGTATGAAGCCCCAAATATAACTTTAACAAAAAACATTGTACTGATTGATAACTATTAAAAGAGGATAGTATAAAGGATATGAGTGACTAATTCGAACTCTATTATTCCGTAAGTAGAACCCAAAAGACCTGACCTTAGGTGAGGCAGTGACGTCATCTAAGGAAAGGGTCTGGATCATGAAAATGTGACTGATGACGTCAGGGCGTCAACTTCCAAAGCCTAACTGATCGTCCCTTTTTCAATGTCTCCGGCCGCGTTTTTGACAATTTCCAACAAATCATAACCCTACTTGTATAAAAAACATACATTAAAGCAACGAAAAATAAATCATGACTTCCTTACTTATCTAAATCCTGGTGGATCAACAAATTGAGAAGGATAGATATTTCATTTGTGATGAATATTTTTCATACTAATTAACATCTTGTTTGACGTATGCGTACATCTTTAGAAATATATCGTTATATCCATCCGACTATTTCTTGGTAAAATACTGTTAATAATAAGTGAGTTTTTTTTATTCTGAATTCAATTATATTATCTTATATATATCAGACTTGTTGATTGTCATTCATTTGTAATTGTCGAAACGAACGACGAACGACAAACGACATCAAAAAATTCCTATCGTTCGTCGTTCCTTTTGGCGCAAAAAAAGAAATAGATTTTTTTGGGGAAACATTTCCTTCTAAAAAAAGGTATCAATTTTTTCAGAATGGTGAATGACAAAAGAACAATAAAGGACGAACGATTAATTTTAAATGAACGATGAAAGAACGAAAATTTTGGTTGAATGACAAACGAACGCCAATTTTCGCGAACGTCAACAAGTCGATATGTAAATATTATATGATGGTATTATAATAAATATAAATGTATATATTATATATATTAATATATTATATATATATATATATATATATATAGATATATATATTATCCTATATTATTGACGCGATGTCTTAATAGAACATGGACAAAAGTGATTCAGCTATGATTTGAACCATTTGCCCTTCATCATGAATAGGTTTGACAAGAATTGAACTACAAATTGATGAGTCACAATAGTGACTCACTGAATAATACCCAATTCATATATAAAATATCACACGTCTCAGGTTCTGGGATCATTTCATGTACTCATTGATCTGTATTATTAAATCGGGGAATTGATAGATCTTTGTAGTTTCATATTGACTCATTACATAGCGGCTTAGAGGGGCCAGTGTGACTGTCAAGGCCTAAAGAATTGTTCTTTCTCTGAGGAAATCGGATCATCATATTTGGCACATAAACAGATTCCCATGAATGGTTAATTTTACTCAAATAATATTTTTTAGTACAGCCATGACGATTTATTACTATTTCAATCGATATGGATGCATATTTTACTGCTATTAGATTCAATTAATAAGGCTAATTGTCTCTTATTTTGGTTCAAAAGTTAAATTATTTATCTATAAATTAATGATGTAAACTGAGTTACCAAATCTTCCAATTTGTTACAAAGAGGATTATTTTTAATATCGAAATAATAAGATCATAAAAAATTGAGCGAAATTCATTGATTTTAAAACTACCAATAGAACGTCTTACTTTGATTAAACAAAAAAGTAGAGGTTGTCATTAAGGTAACGATTAAGCTTAGGTGATGCATTAATCAAGTTTGTCGGATTGATTGTGTGGGGCACTTTCTAAATTTGTTTTAGTTCATAGAAATCAGCTTGTGAAAGTTGAAACGAAATCAAATAACGTAAGTGTCTCCTTAACGGATCCAAACGGTATAAAATAATGGGGCGTGAATGGTAAGTAGGATCTTAAGGACTCTATTGGTTTTAAATTTTTATATACAACAAAAATACGTGAGTGATTAAAATATTTTAAAATCGTCATATTATAAGTAAACATAAACAACAAATGGCTACTTCAAAACTTGAATTCCTAACTTAATTTTGTTTGAAGTATATATATATAATATATATTATATAATGTATATATAGATATATATATATATATATAATATATATATATATGATATTATATATATTATATATATATATATATATATATATCTATATATATATATATTATATCAGAAAACGACCGTCCCGAGTCCCAGCTGTTGTTTGAGGGTCCCGGGGTGCCCAGTGTTGTATTAATACCCGGGCAGGGACTTAAATATTCGTTCGTTCGTCCTTTGAAAGGTCGACGTTTATGTTTATAAACGAATTTTAATTATTTCAAAAAATCTTTCTAAAAAAAACGTGATATTTCGCTTTGAGAATTTTTTAAATAAAAAAATTTAGGAATATCTCTAAAAAAACGTTGTCACTTTAAGAATGCGAAGGAACGAAAGGCCAGGACCCGGACTGGGTCCCGGCGAAAAAAGTGTCCCGGTCGTTTCTATTATATATATAATCTATTAGAGATTAATAAAAAATTTAGACAATTTAGATAATGTAAATGTTTACATTCGTAATAGTTTTAAAAGCAAATTTACTTCTGAAAAATAATTAGCCCATTAAAAAAGAGGACGATAAACTAACATTTATAAAATCATTTACTCATGATTTCATTCAGAAACCGTTCTCTATGATTGCTGCAACTTTAGACTTTTTAATATATAGTGGTTATTCAAAAAAATGAAAATATACCCATAAATTATAAGATGTCATAAATGACTCAAATCCAGCTACTGTATTGATCTGTTATCAAACACTGTAAAACATCTCATCCTCACACAAAATTGCTAATACCTAATTTAGTTCTAATGAGTTGGAAAGTATTTGTTTTACAATCGCGACCATTTCACAGATAGCATTTATGTCATTGAGATCATAAAATGATGTACATTTTATTGTTAACCCTGCACAACGTATTTGTGGAAAATATTTTATTAAAAAGGTCGGGAACTGGAGTATGGGATCTTTTAAGCCAGCACAGGGCCATGGGATCCATCTGGCTAATGGTTTTCGACAGCTTTATGTCTCATTTGTTTTTCTATTCCCTAAACGAATCAAGGAGACAACAAATACGATAAAAAGGTCTGAAAAAGTCAAAATTTTTTTTTGGCATATTGATTTCTTATTGAAATCAAAAATCAATTAGTGCCACGATGTACAAATAAATTATTCCCAACCTCTTCTCCAAAGCCACAATCTTTATTACCTCATGACGTCACTCTTCGTCAACGATTTGACGACTTTATATGCCATGAAATGTGTTTATTTACTTTAAGTGAACTATATTTAAGTCACTAAAAATTATAATAATGATATTTTTCAAAAAATTCCAAGGGCATCATTTTAATAAAGTATTTACAAAGGAGGAGGCCAACTGGACTATGGTGGCGTGTTTATCTCTCAATGTATATGGCATAGACTTGTCTTTTGAGCTGGACTTTTTACAATTAGTTGGATTGATTGATTTTGATGTTATAATTCTTATAATAAACTTTTATCATTTAACAAAAAGACGCTTTGCAATATATTTCTGGTCGACAATCATTTCATCCCGATCCATATGTTGACAAAAAATATAATTCATTTCAAAGGAAAGAATACCTTCACGATTGATACATGGATTATCGGACTTATTGGGCTAAATATAAACCTCTACAATATTATAAATATTTTACCCTGCGAAGAAAATAATATATATTTATAGACATAATTTTCCCAAATATCACAGTTATCAATCTCATGTATTTGATCGCTCAAAAGAACTAAAAATTATTAGAAACTTATGCTTCAAGGATTCGAGCTTTCAATAATGAAAATGCACCGTATGACGTCACACCTTAAAAAATATTTTTTTCTCCTTTTTTTTTGTTTTTCAGCTCCTTCATTGTTTACAACATAATGAAGGTAGAGTTATAATTACCCTAATTATGTGTGATTTACTCAACTGCACACAACACACACACCTTCCGATTGCTCTTTCTCCCGTCATTCATCCATTCTTGACGAAAATTTATATTCCCTGCCTCGCCTTTCATCATGAAGGCCTGAAAAAGTGCTGATGTAAGAGATATTCTTCTTATTTCAATAATAAATGTAAGTTATTGCAAAAAAAAACGACGGAAAAGTCACCATTTTTGATCCATTTGTAGTTCCCATGTAAACATGAAACAAAAATGAATGAAACATATATGAGTCTAATCACTACGATTATATAGTAAAAAAATATATAAATACATTTTTTTGCGTTCGTATAAAACAGTATATATATTCTGACCATATTACTGTGTCTTTATGTATAATTTGTGATCATTCCGGCATTCATATATAAAGTTGTTGACATTTTTATATTGAATATTCCAATGTATGTCCATATCATTGTGAGAGATTGCTGAAGACATCTCAAATATTCAATTACTTATCAGTAAATCATGATTATTGATAAGTTGAACAAATACACTTGATAAAATCACGTGATATTAACTTTATCGAATTCCTTAGCTTTGATAACTCAAGTCTGTGGAGAAAACTATGCTTCATAATTGATTGTCAAAGTAATGTCAACATTTAATGTTTTCTTTTCTTTATATAAAATTTTGGTCTAACATATTCTACAAATATATATATATATTTTACACACACACACTATATATATATATACGTTTATTTTTAATAAAAAAGAAAATAGAAAAAGAATAATAACTGCAAGAACTTATTTAAGTAATGTTGCTGTACAATCTCAAATATATATTCCTACTTTTAAAAATACACATTAAAAAAAAAACATGTACTTATATACATTCAAAAATACTAGCTGGATATACATACATAAGCGCTCTCAATGTACTCAGATATTTTGGAACCCAGAGAGACTGCAGCAGAGTTCTTAGTAAGACTGTATATCGTTACACGTTAATGAGCTGAATCCGTAGGCTGGAAACTGTATTCATTCTCTAAAGATACTAAACCAATAGTTTGTATAATATAACAAAAAAGGAGCTCAATTTTAAACAGTATTTATAAACATAAACTGACGGCAGGTTTTTTTGAGAAATGTTATCCCATGTTAAGAACAACATTTTGATTATTGGTCAATATGTACTTTAAAAACAAGATAAATAGGATACACTTTTAGTGGGTATAGTTTACCGTTGAGATAGAGGGAGGAAAAAACTCAGCTGTCGATTGGGACATGGTCATGGACCAAAATATCATTTGCCAAAAGCACTAAATGAATAAATGCTATTTGAGAAGACAGCCTTGAGCACTAAGGATGATTAGGGGGCATATGATTGCTTACGAAAAGAACAAGTCAATCCTGAGAAAAGACAAGAAAGTCCTCTAATCCGATTGAATAGGAAACTTCGAAGACCAAAGGCTACATCCGTACTAGGGTTCTTCTTCCAGAATGCAAGAGCTTAACCAATTAACTTAACCAATACCAATTACAGCCATAACTAATAGCTTTCTCTAATCATAAAGAAAAAAATCCTCCATATTTTGTTATATTTCAACAGGACAAAACGCATTTTAATACAACATTTCAATCATTGGTCAACTAAAAAACAGTTTTATTAATAATCTCTGAGCAGATTTATCCATTATTGATATAAAAATCGTATTTACGTTATTATAAAATACATTTTTCCTTGATGTAGGCCAGTAAAGCAATCAAATATTGTGTGTTTAGATAAAACACTGTTATTTTCTTCCCAATCAGTGCAAAACAATGCAAGTTGTACGGCTATAGTTAGCGGCACAAAGGATAGCATCAAACACCCAGCATACCATTAACTATGTCTTCTTCTGCCAACAGTTGAACATTTTTTTTCAAAACAATAAATTTTCATTCTCATATTCTTGTGCTCAGTCAATGGTAGCAATTACTATTATTCTATTTTGTGTTTCTCCCCCTACTCCTTACAGGTGATGAAGAAACAGATACTACTCTCGCCACACAAAAGATTTGTCATCACTCCCTTTCAGATATTAATATTTCTTGTTTGTTTAAGTACGTGAATGAATGGTTTATATGTGTATGCTTTATATGAGCACTTTTTGTTTTGTCTATTTGGTTCGATGGAATTGCAGGATGAAGGATATGAAACAAGCATTTTAAAGTTAGTTTAGCCTACAAAAATATATCAATTTATATGACAAAGTACTATGAAACTGCTATATGTAAACAAATATTGTATTCCACGACCATAGATTAAAGAGTTTCAAGAATGCATTAGAAAAAGTCAACAGACGGTTATTTATGTGAAAAATACGAAGCTCAACTTTATCTTCATCAATTTTAAATCGTTATAACTCCTATAATTGGAGTTCTCAAACGGCAACTTGAGAAATGTCCACA
>CP045898.1:6404576-6431833 GCA_013387185.1 Caligus rogercresseyi | reverse complement strand
TATTACAGTCTTTAATTATCTGCTTGGATTTGTGTTTCATAATATTTGTGTTCCATAAGAATATAATATAAATGAATGTAATGACAAATGCTAACAATTGAATGATGTAGAGTCACAATTGCCTTCATAATTAACACAAAACTGCATTAAAAGATAGATGCATTTGACCTCATTTCCTCCTCTTTTGATATGCTCAATCTCTATAATTAATTGTGTTGTCCCTCAAACAAAGTGAGAGGCTTGCCAGAGGCATCCAGGGTTAACACTACAAGATAATTGGCTTATAAGACCGACCTTTCCTCGCCTTTATTTTCATAGTTTTGAAAGAGAGTGATATGGGCCAGATATCCTTGATAAATACATTCTCACTATCGTTTATGGACAAAGTAGTGGAAAAGTGCAAAGCTGTCCCATGACAGTGCAAGCCTTCACACTTATATATTCATTTTTACTTATTTCAATAAAAGCTTAGAAAATGGTCTTCTTCGATGCTCCGTTCTTTTCAAATGTTTCGACACCATATTGCATCAGAGGTTTTATTAAACAGCAAAATAATCAAATATCAACCACCGGCACTTATATTGACTGGACACTAAACTACAACCATAGGATTCAGGATATCAGACCCAGCATGATTGAACCTAGCCTGAGGATCAAATCACACTCTTATAAGCTTCACAGAGTTTGAATTTAGCCTTTAGTATTCTATGTTGGAGTGCAAATTCTTAGATTATAATGTCTATTTATGTAATTATTTACGCATGTACTACTCACCCTTATAAGAAATGAATACAAGAAAAACAAAAAACCATTGTAGTTAAAAAAAGCGAGAGGATTGCATACATGATGCTCATATAAGGATGTTTTTATGAATGCTATGGTTCTAGCAGCAAAACAGCAAAAAGTATGATTTAACCGTTGTCTCTCAATTTGTTTCTTTTTATCGGCAGTCTTGATATATTTATCGTCAGATATCATGTAACAAATGAAACATTTATTCTTTTCCTGGGAATGCTCTGTTGCTATATTGGATATAGGTCAATGAGAACAGGCACTTTGTGTTCTAAAGGATAATAATATAGTTTCCTAGTAGATGCCAAATATACGGACAAATATCAAAAACGTAGTTTAAAATGAGCCAACTGATAACAATCATCCTTTGCTTTACTCTCCTGCTCATTTACTCTGACTACAACTTGTTTGTTCAGCTAATGGTGCAGCTATATTTGCCTATCTGTCTCATACTTCCAACCACCATTGGAAGTCGAGGATAATTCTTAGTGTAAATATGAAATAATTGCTGAAAGGCATAATTTAACGAAAAAGAATATTTAATTATAACATCTAATATTTACAGATCCAATAAAAAACTATCTCCTGTTCTACTTTGCAAAGTGTTGCTTTATATATTTATATGAAAGATATATACATATGTGTGTATGCGTACCATGAAAGAACATTCTCGAAAAGGATATTTGTATTATATTATCATTATACCAATATTTTATTCAAAGGAATATCACTTTCCTCTCAAAATATTTCATGCATCGAAATATTTTTACTCTCTTAGCAATTTTTTAATGATTATAATTTATGTTTTTCTTTCTTTTTCTTTCAATCTTTATTTTATTTAAGGAATACAAATCTTGTTTATTTTTTAGAATGTATCATGAAGGTTTTCTTGAAAAACTAAGCAATAAAAATACTAGAATAAATGGAAAAGTTTTACCGGTATGGTGTTATCCACACGGATATCAGTAAAATATCTTCCATGAATATATATATATATATAACTATCTTCTGTCCAGAGGATAAAAACAAATATTGTTCAAGATATCAATATACTCTTTATGTATGTATATAATAAAGTCCCATAGAAAATAATGTGATCTCTAAGAACATACTTTATTTATTAATATTTTTTTTGCTTACAAAGCATTCTGGAGAAGGGATTGGAAACTATAGCACTTGAGGGTGATTGTTCTCCGAAATGCGAAGTCCACATGTTTGTAGTATTTCATACAGTATATATATATATTTCGTTCCTACAATAATATTTTCACTAAAATATAATTTGATACCATAGAAGTAAATGATATGACACGCAAAGAAAAGCAAGAAACAAAAAGTAGTTCGCGCCTCTTTCATTTGAACAACTAATAGATGTTTTGTCACCACATGCAAACATATGCATCACATACACATAGACATAGGTATTTATATTTGTGTTCTCCTTTTATTTTTGACCTTCTTTACCAGCCCCACCAGATGGCTCATCAGGATAGTTTCTCATTGCTCAGCTGTTGTTTTCAAAATTACCACACACTGCAAGGGACACACCTATACTATTCAAATAAAGAAAATGAACTTTCTTCTTTGTATCATAAATGGTGGCTTGTATTGCTTTAGACATTTAAAAAGGTTTTTGAACTTATACTATTTTTATAATGGAACACAATTTGAAGGAGCCGTAATGTTTTATCTCATGGATTAGTAAAATGCAAGCTTGCATTCTTAAAGGACTATTACATATCCAATGCCTAAGGTTCTTAATAAATATGTTAGAAAATTAATGAATGCATATAATGATTTTTTAATTCAGTTATAAACATTTACTAAAAAACTTCTTAAGAAAGTAACTAAGAGTTAATGTACACAACTCCTTCAAGCAGGCAATAGCATATTTGCTGAATATATTATATTATTTTTTAAACATTTTTGAAAATTGTTATTAATCTTCGGCAAAATATTTCATTTATAAAGCAACTTTTATTGAGATAAAGTTCCGTTTCGGTTATTTAGATCTATGTATTTGTTTAAAATACAAAAATGCTCTGAACCAATTTTATATTTTAGTTCCTGCGATTGTGTCTAGGGGTCTCTGCACTCTAACATAATAAAATGAAGAAAAAACCCATTTCTTTCAATAAAAGATATCTTATTTCTTTGGATGAGTGCTTAAATACACGACTAACAAAATCTATATTCATTGTATCTACAAAGCCTATAAATGGGGGGGGGGGGGGGAGCCTAGCTCACTCCCGCTGTGAGACTCAAAGTTCTTAATGACATTTATATTGTCCCATTATTATTGGGTAATTATGAAGTCGTGACTTGTTTTTATGTGAGCCCAACATCCTTCTACATACATATATTTGGAAATATGAAGCCGGGCCGGTATACATATGATGGTATTCTGGGTTTCATTCAATGTGCTGTGTAGTAAAAAGTGAAAGATATCTCAAAAGGAAGTCATAAGGAGACTCTCTTACATTTCTACTTATCAATTACCGAATACTTCTTTCAGTCCAGGATATTTCTATATTTTCCTAGCGTCTGTATTCCGAAATGTTAACATATTGAAGACGCTTTTTAAAAAATAATAGAGGAAACAACGGTATATGACTTGGGATAGTATGTGGAAATAATAAATACGTTATATCTCTTAAATCAATCATTTGGCTGTTTGAATTATAATACAGTCCAAAAAATAATAGGACAAATTAGTCAAAATCATCTTTGGTTTAATAAAGTCTTAAAAGAGATTTTGGTTCTCGTCTTAGAACTGTCCAAAAATTCAATCTATCATAGTCCTAGTAACAGTATGGCTTATATATATATATTGGTTGTTATAGTTTTCTAATCATTTTTTCTTTCAATAACTTTATTAATTGAAAAAGTTATTTTTGCACTTACATGAAAAGTCTACTACTACCTTATTTGACTCATGGTCAAACATTTAGCTAATGCATATTGCTGTTCTTGCAAAATCTGATTATCTATTATATTTTTTTGTCATTGACGAATTTTTCTCCCAGAATTTTTCAATTAATTGGCTAGTAGATCCAAGAGTACTTTATTACATTGACGCCTAAACAGTTTCATAAGAAAACTGGATCACCAAATATTATCTTTTTTCATAAATATATCGCACGTTCAAATTTCAGTCAATTTTTTTTCAAATCTCCTTTATTATTTAGGTGGCTATAAAAAGTATTATAAAAAATAAAATAAACATTATAGTTTATAATAAAATATCTAAATAAAAGGCGTTAAATAAAAATATCACATGAGCTGATTAATTAAAATGTTTCATTATTATCTTCCAAATTCAGTAAATTTTCTGTAGCGTTTAATTAAGAACACTGGAACAGATACAACAACGTATATTCATAATGATAAAAATCCATTTTTAGGAGGAAAATGAATATTACACATATGTATAAAATATAAACATCACTTGCAATAATCTGTCGGAAGATTCCATTATAAAAGCTCATTATGTCGAGAAAAAACACAACCGATTCCCTTCTAAAACCTGAGGAACCAACAAAAAATCACCTTTTATTTAACAAAATTGGTATGGAAGTTATGACACCAAAAACATATATTCGTTAAATATTAATTAATAATGGAAGTAGGTATCTCCTTTAAAACACAAGTTATATCGTAATACACATTAAAAGGTCAAAAATAACCTTGAAAAATATCAAAAAAGCTCTAATTGGCATGTGCATCTTTAAATTTTATTTTGAATACGCCAAATAAAATTAAAAGATGCATTTTTGGAGCTTTCGAATAAAAATGCCTCTTTCCCTTGAGTCAAGAAGCGATATATTTTCTTTAATCAATTTTTAAATCTTTAATTGCGAGAAAAATGTAACAAATGCCTACTTAGAGGTCGACAATCTTCGTGCAATCATCAATGATTCAGTGAAACGTTACTCGGCTTTTTCTCTAAGAACTCCCTACGCAGGATTTGCTTCTTTGCTAGTGACCTCAATTATTAGTTATAATCTCAGGGAGCAAATAACTTTTTACAAGGTTTTAAGGAATCATCATCGTGTTTTATGTTATAAACGAAAATTATAAATTTTATATTCAGTAATACTTTTATACAGCAATTTTGCTCCATAATCTTCAATGATGTTTAAAAAACGGTTAAGAATATTCTATTTATTATTTTTATGTTATATGTTTATACTATAATGCTATGTTATAACAGTTAGAGACTTTTATAGCTATAAAAAATACACAGGTTTTGCTTAGATATAAAACGCCGTATATAAAACAAATACAGTCTTTTTAAGACGCTTCCTCTTGTGCTTTGTTAACAGTTTATATCGAAGTGAGCATATAAAGATCAACATTTCTTTGATATTTAAAAATATTTATGTTTTCCCCCATGAAATTCCAAAACTTCCATTCCCTCATCATTAGATATTTCTTCATCGTCTCATGTACTACAACCATTAGAATTACCTCAGTGCCACAATCATTGCTGTCAAATAATGTGATTTATTTTAAAGACACAGAGGGCCAGAATTTTTGGTTCTTCGTCTCCTTTATTTTCTCTCTTAATTGCAAGAGATTCATATTGAGGACCCCTTCAGAAATAAGATGGATTAATTGATTGTGTCTTTTTTTCTTTCGTTCTCACAAGGTATGTTTAAAAAAAACTCGGAGGAACTCATTCTACAATGAAAAACAAAAATGTCTGAGGGGAATGAATATATATGTGAAACATACACATAATAGTGGGTTAGTCCCTCGTTATTGCCTTAGAATTAATGGTAGGTTTCTTTATTACAAATTCTTACAATATGGGACTGTAAAGGTAGATATATATATCACTAAAGATGCCTATTTAACGATTACAATGCAAGCCAAATGCGATGATTTCAAGGAACACTAGACCCATGGAATGGAAACCTCTGTAAACAGAAGCTGTTTCCCAAGACAATGTAAATCATAATTTATTTTGAAAATAAAAAAGATGATTTTTTATTATATACCAAGATAAGAACAAGTATCATCGACTTCAATTATCATTATTTTTTATACAGGGCTATTAATAACATAAAATGGTATCATTGATGCTAGCAATTTACTCCAAGACTTTCTTATTTGATAATCAAATAATAACGAGCGCTCACTTGTAGGCGTGCTATAGCTAAAAACCTTGAAGAGTTTACAAAGATATTAAACATGACTATTTAGTGATGCCATTACATTCACACCTAACCTTTCATTCGTAAAATTCAGCAATATCCATGATGCCACTGGATATTTTACAGCTTATTTTTTTGTGATCATATAATAAATATATGTTTACGTAAAAATTGACTCTGATTGAAGTTAACATAAAAATCTATGTTTATGAAGGCTTACCTTACAGGTTTCTAATATCCTTGGCTATTAGAGTATAAAAATATAATAACATATATACCGTCACCTAACTTTTTTTTTTTTTTTTAAAGTAAAGCCTTCAGATAATATATTTTCAATATCCTTCAATTGTATATGCCTTCAAAGACTTCTGGTGTAGACAACCTCTTACGATTATTTGAAAGCTGGCAATGTCGTCCGTTTCTTTATATCTGTGGATTTTTCCAAAAAAAACGCAGTGCAATCAAATGTCTTTAAAGGTAACTTATGAGATGTCAAGTCGAAATTATTTGATTGATAATATATTTCTAATAAATATAGGACCTTGTAATCAAAGGAATTAATGACAAACACCTTCGATTATCTGATCCAAACTGATCTGTATTTCGTAAAAGGTAATTCTTTTTATACAAAAAGTTTGCACAATTTTATATTTCAATTATTTATAGGTAGTCTGTTTGAGGAGCAGAGAGAAGGATATACTCTACTACAACCTTTAAAATGCAAGTGTTTGATGAATCATAATGGATGTACCACTATATATCCAAAATAGGCCTAAAAGAAGGCACAAATACAAAGTATAAAATATAGATGATTTGATCCATGTTCATAACGACTTGGCACAAAATGAGCCATGATTGTGTATAAAATACTTGAAAATCATTGTAAACAAATTAATGCTTATTGAACATGCCATTAATCTATTTAAATAACTCATTTTTGGGAGTTCGGGGCCTTAGCCCATATTTTATTCCTCCTCTGATAAGGAATCAGATCACCGCTCCTTGTGGTGGGCTATTGAATTACATAGCCTTTGAAAAAGATCCCCTTTCTTTAAAAAAAATATTGCCCTAGTTTTGAGTAAATTACCTGCTGAGCTGTTCACTTGCGAGAGTGTTACAAAGGACCCTAATACGCCAAGGGAAGAGGGTAAAAAGAGAGGTGCTGAAAGCTGGGGAAACTAATTATTGCATAATTAAATAAATATTTAAAAAGAAAATTTCCTTCTAAAGGGAAAACATTGCTCTTAAAGAGGAATATATATATATATTTATATCATATATATATCATATATATACATATATATATATATATATATATATAAATATATATATTATATATATATATATATATATATATATCTATATATATATATATAATCATATTATATATCAGGAATACTGTTTTTTCGGCTGTGTCCCGGCCCGCCCGGTCGTTAAAAATCACCGGGCCCGGGACTTTTTTAGGAAATTCTTTTCTAAAAAACGTCGTCACTTTCAGAATGACGAAGGAACGAAAATATACTGAAGTCCCGGCCCGGGTTCCCGGGGGAAGAAAGGGTCCTGGTTGTTTCCTGATATATATATTATTATATATATTATAAAGCAGATCCAAGATTCTTTGTACATCATATTTTTGAGTACGAATTTTTTTAATTGAAAGCCTATATATTGAAGATGATATATTACCTCCGCCGAAGGAGGTATTGTTTTCACTGGCGTTGGTTTGTTTGTTGGTTGGTTTGTTAGCAGGATAACTCAAAAAGTACGGAACGGATTCGATGAAACTTTGTGGAGTTGTTGGAAATGCCAAAAGGAACAAGTGGTTAAATTTTGGCATCTCTGAGTGCAGAATTAAGATGCAAACGAGCTAAATACTAATAAATATTTCAAGTTAGCCTACTCTGCCAATAGATGTCGCTGTGCTGATAAATTGGGTGCCGGGAGCGTCTTCCTCTCGGAATTTTCCGTCGAGGGGACCCTCCCCCGTCCCTCTACGCCGCCCCAGTCGTGAAAATCCGCCTCGGAAGGCTCATAAGGACCCCGTGACAGCGGAGGTTTGCACTCTCTGAGTGTATATACTCGTATGCCTCTAGTTATTTATTGGTTTCAGTTACTCAAAATCACATGTTTATTCTGCATAACGTTCTGTTGAATAAACTAAATGTCTTTGTCTTAATCTTGAATCAAAATCATGGTTTGTGTAAAAGCAAACAAAATATATTTTGCCATGTTATCCCTTAGTATTGTGATTCTAAAGACGTTTTTGTTTACTTCTAGATATTTCAATCTTCTAAGGAATTTAATTTTTCAATAATTTAATTATACTTTAACTATTTCCGTACAAAATAACTATAACACCAATTTATATAAAAACCCATAGAATACAGCTTAAAATAGATATATACACTTTAACGTTTTAAAATAATAAAGGACCAATAAAATATATTTAGTATTACAATAAAGCAATTACCTCATGATGCCATAAAATATTCTTAGATTATTTTTAAAAGAACAAGAATTAGAATAACTGGGTCACTGTGTGCCCATCAATTTTATGACATATTTGTAGGTTGTTTGCAATATATGTATGTTGTAGACTTTCTTATCCATCCCTGTACTCATATTACGCTTCATTTGAAAATTTCGAAATAAATTATGGGGACATGTATTTGATTGGTTCTTTTCCAGTTCATCCGTTATTGCACAATCGAAAAATGAGATAAACTATAGTTTAATCTTAAAATATATCATTTACCTACGTTAATATTTAAGTAAAGTATTTTAAAAAACAAGACTTTTTCCAAATTATCTATGTGTACGATAGTTTATTTTTTCACGAAGAAATAAACTCGAATTGGTAACACTTAGGCTACAAAATTGGTACTTTTATGCATTGCTAGTTAAATGGTACATTCTTCAGACCGATATCAATCTAACCAACCAATTTGTTAATTTGTATTTATGGTTATTCATTTACCAAGTATTTTTTACCTAGATTCATCCATACATATTTTTACATAACTGTCAAGAATTTGTTTTATTGAATGTATTTACATATTAATTTGGATTTTCTGATAACGTGAAAAATTATTTTAAATGAAAAATTACATTTGATACATTTTTTAAATGATTGCAGCTTCGTCTAATATCTTTCATCTATGCTTTTGTTGAAAGTTTATTCGTTTATAAAGCTCTGTTTCATTGTAATGAACGTAGCTAATCAGTGATGAATTGTCAACTACAGGGCAATGGTTCAAATAAAGACTTCCGTACGGAACCCTTGAGGTGAGTGGGAAAATTTTGGAAGTACACTGATAAAGGTTTTATACCAAAGGTATCAAGGAATTATGGACCCCTACATCTCAAATGCATCCCCTTTATAGCAGCTGATGTAATCAAGTTTAAAAATGAAACAGACATTGCTGTATTTTTATCATTATTTGAGACAAATGTTTTAAAAGATGGGATTGAAATATATTTTGTGCTTATTTATTTATTTGGTAACTTTGGTATAAAACATATAAGGTTTTGTTTAATATTATGACTTATAATTTTTATAATTGTGTTTCCAAATAAACTTTCAAGACAAAATATATGTCGAGAATAGAGCGTAAGGACCACTTACCACGATAGTAACTGGATACTCAACCGATAAGAAAATTCTGTCCTCTGAAAGACTCTTAAATGGTTGTCTCACCTGGTGAAATAATTAGTCTGTCTTGGGAATATTTAAAACCCTTCCAGTGATGTCACCATATATATGGTATATAAAATGACGTCATTCGGTATACTTTGATCATTGTGCTTATTTATTATATTGTAACTTTGGTATAAAACTATAGGTTTTGTTTATAATGACTTATAATTTTTATAATTGTGTTTCCAAATAAACTTTCAAGACAAATATATGTCGAGAATAGAGCGTAAGGACCACTTACCACGATAGTAACTGGATACTCAACCGATAAGAAAAATTCTGTCCTCTGAAGAGCTCTTAAAATGGTTGTCTCACCTGGTGAAATAATTAGTCTGTCTTGGGAATGATTTAAAACCCGTCCAGTGATGTCACCATATATATGGTATATAAAATGACGTCATTCGGGTATACTTTGATCATTTCTTGCTTTTCTATTCCTTAAGACTTTGACCACGAAAGGATAATAAGTAATCGTTCTTCTCTTTTTTGTTTATCAGCTGCTGGCTCGGGCATTGATCTATTTTTTCTTTAGTGACTAGTGCATCCAGTTATAAGTTAGGTCCGTGGTGGGGACGCTCAACAAAATATATTTATGGTGTATAAAATGGGCCCTCCAACTGTACAATCATTTATTGATTCGTTTTTATTGTCGTCAACAGAATCCCTCATGTGTACCACTTGTGTCCATGCTCAATAGTTGCACCAAGTGACTCTGTTGCTTACAAAAATATATTTTTATTGATCTCTCCCAAGATAAGATTTCTTTCAAGGAGATAAGAAAATATGTTTTTCTTAAGATAATGTGCATTTTATTCCTCCATTTTATTTATTTTTACGACATATAAACTTATACAATTCTATACACACCATTTTTTGAAGTAAACAATTGGAAGATCACAAGTTTTTAAATATATTCATAGAATCCTCCAATATCTGCCAATTTGTGCCAACATACTGTTTATCGAACCAGATCCTTCGCCATCCGTCCACTTTCTAAAACTTGCGGAAATTAACTCTATAAATTGTGATATGGTGCACCGAAAACGGAACTAATAAGTATGCATATATTTTTATTGAAGTAGATCATAATGATTAAAGCCATTTTCTGCAATTCCAAATGTGCTAAAATCGTTTATTTGTATCTGTGTTGGATCCAAGACTCAATTCGTTCTTTTGGATGCTACCCTCAAAGAAACAAATGCATAGAAATGAGTGCTGACCTGAGGCGCTGACAATATTCTCCACTTATAACTTTTTGTTATGTAACACAATAAAGTGTCTGAGGAAATATTTTTGCTAATTTAAATGCTTTAAACCACTAATATGCTTCAATGGGATCTTCAATAAAGTTAAACACCCCATTATTATATATATATACACACACACACACATATATATATATATATATATAGTGGTCCAACGGGCTCTAATTAAGAGTGTAACTCCAATCTTAATGTTAGAGTTTGTTTGAATATATTTTTATAATAACTAAAATAGAAGATCTCTAAGTACAAAGTAGCGCAGTCTAAAACAACTTACACAAAGGGTTTTAGAACAACCTTTACAAAACTGTCTTCGAACAAATTACAAAAAACATAACAAAAAACAACGAATACAATCTGAAAAGGTCTGGTAGAATTGTGAATTTGGTCTCAAGTGGCGGGAAGCTGCACAAATTAGGATTGGTCTTTTACCCCTTTCTAAAATTTGCACTTTATTACTACTTTTTGTGCAATTAATTATTTAATATATGCTCCCTTGGTGCATTAGGACAATGCCTCACTACAATTATTTGTTTATCAACAGGTGTACATAATTACCGTAAACGTCAATAATAATTCAGTAACTATAAAAGTCCTCCTTTGCATAGTCTCCCTTCAATAGCCATGCCCCCATTATTTGAAGCTCTTCAACCGTTCCAGATAAAAAAGAAAGAAAATCCTGACTAACATTGATCAACGGATTTATTTATTATGATAGGAATATAAAAAACAAAAGACAGGGCCATAAAAAAGCTACAAATACATGAAGGTTATTTCTTTTTTTCATCCAAAAACAATAATAATAAGACTAAAAGAAGAAGTTGTTTGATCTTTGTCATTATTCCCTATTCATTAAGGCAATAGTAGCCATGAAACCTCTCTTCTGGCATGTTTAAAATTTGAAATATTACCCTTTTCTTCATATAATTAAACTTAATTATAGCTAAGAAAACACAACAATAATAAAATATATATAATAATAATGTATCGTATGTGCATTAAAAACACAAACTTCTTTGGAAGGATGGTTAACCAAGAAAATAAATTAAGTAAAAAACTAAAGTAATTCTCTTCTTTTTTTCTTTATTAATGAGCAATATAATTTATGCTTTACTTTGCGTGTTTAGGTAATGGACCAAATAAAAATGGAGGCTTCAAATGGGTATTTTTTATGATGAATAAGCATCCTCATGGTCGTATATAGTAATGCATATGTTTTATAAGAAGAGGAGAAGATCGAGGGGGGATGTACTTGAAATTGCACTCTCTTTATCTCTCTCCAGCTGTAAAATACTGGCCGAGCACTTAGCCTCGGGGATCTCATCAGGGAAGAAGATCTGAGGAGGATCTTATATCTGGGGCAGTTCGGTATTCGGCCCTCAGCATCAGATTCCATGGACGTCTGGAGAGCGTGGAAGCTTGCTGGGAGTGGTGAAGTTCTACCCATCCTGCTATGTGAATGCAACGAGGACCTCAACCAGGTTTTGGCCCATTTGATTAATGTTAACCGTTTTTATTTATTTTTGGATTAATGTGATGACTTTTATTTTGTGTTAATTTTAAACTAGAATGTTTATTATATATGTTATCATATAAATTACCAAAATCAATAAAGTAAAAAAAAATTGCAACTTAACAAATATTAATTGACTTAAACTCTCAATTTATTTGGAGGGGAGTCTCCTCCATCCAGGGACTATCTCCCCCGGACCACAACCGACCAAAAACCGTGAAAAGAACAACTATTCCAGTGAAATGCTTTACAACCTCCATCAGCAAGAATACTAATTACCTAAAGATTGCTTCTTGACGTAGAAAAGGCCTGCCCTGCGCGAGTTTATAGCCCGAAGGGACGCTCAACCGATAAAAGAGTCCCTATAGCCCATATCTGAACCTCTGTGACTGGCTTCTTTTTTTGGAACTTAAAGCATCTGCTATAGGCTGACAAGTTTGTTTTTTAGGGGGAGGGGGCTTGAGGAAGCCACAACTGCCGTGCAATGGGCGAAGACGATGTATTCGACCGACTCAAGAAGCTCCGGGAACACTGTCACGACGCTATCGTAGTCGGAGATAATATTTTTTCTTATTAAGAATTTTTTTAAATATTATTTGGTGTGAATCCTGACTTTTTCATGGTCAAGCCATTTTTTTAATGATCTGTCCTAATATTCAACACATTTTTTTTAGTATATGAGACCAATTACCAATATTTTTATATATTTATTCGTATGTAAGAATGCTTGTCCCTGCAAACTCACCCATGAAAAACATTTTTATAGATCATTTGACCACTTTTTTGGTTAATTTCAAGAATGCTTTTATGGTAGCTTTCGTTAATTCATCCATAAACATTATGCTTTTAATTTGCAGCTCATGTTTTCTTTATTTTTATACGTCCTATAGTCCGATATTGTGGATCTATTTATAATAAAGTATATTCATAAGGTACTATCTATCTTTTAAATTGAGTAAATGATGGAAAAAAGATTTTTTAATAGCAATTATAGATAAATTATTTCCTTGTGGTGGTTATTCGACGGAGATATTTTTTCCATACGTCATCATTTTCCATTTCTATCCTGGGTTATTTTTTGTTAGTCCATTTTTTATTGGGCCACTTATTTCTAAACTGTATTTTCTTCAGCAATTTCATTCTAGTTTCTCCTTTAATATACATGAGTCTTAGAATCTTGAATAAGTAATATTGTCATGGTTCCCCCCCCCCCCCCCTTCCAACCTTATAACTAAGTTCGTTAATCTCCAAATATATATTATCACGAGTCCACCCTTTCATAATTAAATTTTATACTTGTATTTATCTTTTCACGATTATTTACATCATTAATTTGCCAGTCCATGGACGCTCAATGAATTTATATTTCTTTGCCCATTTGATATTATTATTCTTTCTTCATATATTAATATTTAATTCAGCCCTCCCAAGTAGACATCCATGAGTCAGCCTTGTCGGGGACTTTAAATATATATATTTACAGTTTGCTCTTGTTGTTGTTTTGTCTTGAGATTGTCATGGATTTGTCAAGATAAGACATAAAACAAAAACATTGCTTTAATAATAAATATCATTCAGTTTTTTCTCATGAAACGTTTTATTCCCATGTAGTTTAATTTGTCTTTATTATGATTTATATTTGTTCTTCAAGTAATTAGTTGTATTTGTTTTTAAAGCTTTTAAGGAACAAAATACATTATAATTAATATTCATTTAGGTAATTAACCAATTACTTAGCTTTATTGAGTACCTTCTACATATAATTAAATACCAGTTTGTTTATTTGTTTGTTTATCATCTATGTACGGCCATATTAATAGACGTATTAGCTTGCAATATGCATGGATATTCCTTGTGGCTCAAAAAGTGATCTCCTTTCTATCATATACACCATTGCAACATGTTTACTTGAGGTGCTCAAATCAAAGGCCACTTTCGTGCATTTTGGCGATGATCGTATCAACTTTTTTAATAAAGTTAAAATTATAGAAGCTAAAATGTGGGTTTAGATGACCTCAAAAGTTACTTCATAGACTGCAAAAAGCTAGAATAATCCATTTATTAATTTATTTTTTGGTGCTCTTCGCATTATAATTAATAACAATATTTTTATACTTCAAGTTTAATGAGATAGTTAGCTGAGATACTGATTTAGGAAACGGGATTAATTTACCCCCAAATCTCTCATCCTTCAATTTTTCTCGCATGTAGAGAGTTTGACAACATTCTTGTATCCATAACTCATGTACTTACGTCGACCACGAAGTTATATTTTGACCGTGTTGTGCAATGCGTTCGATACTCCTGGTATTTACAATCGTCCATTAAAGATTCTATGATTGGTAGGAACTCATTCTTACACACTCTTTATGCAGCGGCCAGAAAATGGAGCTCATTCTTTCGCTAATCGCTAATGGATGATTGGAGACCTTCGAAGGAGATAATTCGACATTTGAACATTCTTCAGAATGATACAATTATATAAAAAAATAATTTTTCTGGTATATATTTTTCTACCAATATAAAAACACATTATATTTGGTTATCCATAAAAACAAAGTTGTTTTTTGGTACAATATATATTATGCCAAAAGCCTCTCACGGCGGGTAATATATATTTTAAAGTAAATTATATATTTTGAAAATAATAGGTAAATATTTTAAATTTCTAAGAATATATGTTTATATAAATGGAACCGATATAATTTCATAGCACTTTCATGTATTTAAATGCATTCTTTTGTACTTTCACATATTAATGGTTTTCAATAAATATATCAATGAAGTATGCCTGGAAAAAAATATTTTTCGGTAAATCTAAGTAAGGTTTCCCTACGTCTAAGCTAGTTCAATAGCTGAATGACAGAATAAGAAACGGATAATGGGTTGCTTGTGAAGGACTTAAGCTATATTTTGTAAAAAGATTATACCTCAAATGGGAAAAGATCAATAACAGAGGATGCAGTGTATCTAATTGGCGATATTCATATATGATTATACATTAAGAAAATGAAAGGAAACACAAAACAATGTGCAAAAAAATGTAAATATTATTGGGTTTTAAAGAGAATCAATACTGCTACATTTCTGCCCGTAATATATTTTTCATGATATCACTCTTAGAGGACATTTTATAGCCTCGCAGTTAATTTATTGATTTGCTTGTGATTTGGGTCATCTACAAGTTATCTATCACCTCTCCTGACCTCAAAATTAAGAGGAAGACTTTGCCCAATAACTTATTCGAAGTAAAAGCCTTGAATAAAAAAATGCTACATTTTATCTGTTCTAAAAAAGCTATAATCGAAAAAGGTTAATGCATTTGGACCTTTTATCGGTTGTTACTTAATATTTAGCGAATGTACCCTTTGAAAATGCTAATATATTCATAATAACAATTACTTATAAGATCCAAACGCATATTTTGGTTTGAAATAATTTTAATTTTTTTCTATTTTCTTTGCAAATAAAATTGTCATTTAAAGGAGGTAACATTTTTTATAAATTCAACTAACATACAAGAAATCATATACACTATTTGCTTAAATATCTTAAGAAGGTTAAATACTTTTTTTGATTGCAAAGGATGAGATCAAATTTAATTATATGGAAACATCATCAGTAACCAATGGACTTTATGTTCGACGTACAGCAATCCCTGTTTGACAAATACAAACTAGAGGCATATATACACTCAGAGAGTGCAAACCTCCGCCGTCACGGGGTCCTTATGAACCTTCCGAGGCGGATTTTTCACGACTGGGGCGGCGTAGAGAGACGGGGGAGGGTTCCCCTCGACGGAAATTCGAGAGGAAGACGCTCCCGGCCCCCGATTTTACAGCACAGCGACATCTATTGGCAGAGTAGGCTAACTTGAAATATTTATTAGTATTTAGCTCGTTTGGCATCTTATTCGGCACTCAGAGATGCCAAAATTTAATCACTTGTACTTTTGGCATTTCCAACTACTCCACAAAGCTTCATCCGAATCCGTTCCGTACTTTTGAGTTATCTTGCTGACAAACAAACCAACCAAACCAACGCCAGTGAAAACAATACCTCCTTCGGCGGAGGTAATTATGTTTCAATACTTTTCGACTCTATAATGGGTCTTATTTAGCCGAGACTCCGGTGGTTTGATCATAAATATTAACCCTTTTAAGTACATTCAATCCAAGTTGAGTGTCGTACTCTAAAAAGAGGTGTGACAACCTTTTAAGATTTGATATCTAACTTTCAAATAGCATCATTCCCCAAGATCCACCCGTATAACAATATCACAAGAGCCAATCATGCAGAAATATGGTAAAATCGAAGTTGTTCCAGACAATAATCGAATTTCAAGTGACGCAAGGATTTTTTTTAGAGGCTAACCCAACTGGATACTCCCAAAACCGCCCGAACAAAATGGGAAGACCAAAAACAATCCAACCCCTAAGAGCCTAACATGGATCGTCCCCAACAAGGAGTCGTCCCTGCTGCATTGACCTCCGGACCCTTAGGACGGACACTCATGGACGCTAGCTGCGATTTGGTCAAATATGTCCCCTCCCGTTCCATCGTCTTAAGAGATGCCTTAAAATCACTTTAAAGAAATTTAATAATTTTTTATACTTCGTTTATCTTTTAATGTTTAATTATTACTTTTGGAGAAGTTAACGGGTATGTTCATGTAAGATGTTAAAATCATGAACTATATGTTATATGTTGTATTTTTTAAAATTATTAGCATCTGTTTTATATATCGTTTTGTATACGAATTTGTATCATGAACTTTTGAATAAAAAAAGGAACATTGTCGAAATGAGCATCCAGACATTCTATTATGGCAATAATCTGTTGTGGTCGATTTGAAATTACCATGTAATGGACCAGTTGATATCCATTGACTATTGACCTAAAGGGGTAAAAAACAATTATTTTATTTGTAAAATACTTCTAATATTTTATTCTATGATTGAATTTATTCAATTATTAATCTATGACTGCCATTGTATACACATAATAAAAACAAAAAACAAATACTTGAGAACCCCTGCAACGAAGCATTGACCGTGTTCTTATGTAAGTACATACTCCTCCCTTGTCTTATCATTTGTTGATATCTATGTAATTGATCAAATGCCAGGGCTGTCAGGGTTTTGAGTGGACAGATAGACAGGGCTTTAATGTGTGTGTGTGTTGTTTTTTGTATTGTGCAGAAGTGGTCAAAATGCACATATAAAAAATATGTGACTCTCTACCTCCCTCTAGCCTTCTTGGGCGGGAATTCCATTCAGGAAGCTGTTCCCTGACAATGAGGACTCTGGATATGGTATTATTTAGTAGCTAATGTTTTATTCAATGACAGCAAGGACTGGCTCTTTTTAAAAGTCATTTGCTATCTATATTTTATTGGTTAAAAGTTGTAGTTCTTGGATGTAAAAAGTAATATTTTTATTAGTGCCTTATCTGTATCGTTTAATTTATTCAAAAATATAACATTTCCTAGTTTTTTAGACCACCTATTAGTTTTCATATACTATATATATATTATATTGACATTAGTTATTTAAAATATATATATATATATATTCTAGGAATATTTGTATATAACACTTATGCATAAGGAAAATCTGATGACGCATTTTTGTGTTCAGAATTATTGATAATATGATTGTTTGTCTTATGGGCTCATTTTACTAGTTTATAAAAACAAATGCGCTCATTAATGCTCAATAAAGCTATTTCGACTGATAAGCAGATCCCAAAAGTCAGTAGTTTCCTTTAAAATGCATTTTATACAAAAGTGTCGATAAGAAAAAACCTTAGTACAAAAAATTCCTAATATTAATAATTCCGAACACACAAATGCGTTATCAGATTTTCCTTATGCATAAGTGTTATATACACATATTCCTAGAACCATATATTTATATATATACCACTTTTATCAGTACTCAGAATTAGGTATTAGCCAAAAATAAATACCTTTGAGGTAATGTTCATTTCGAAATAATGTAAATTAACATTAAAGTATAAAAAACTTAAAATCCCCTGGACTTTTTTTGTCCTCTGTCTCCTTTTGCCTGTCCGTTTTCATCAAGTTATTGTGGTAGACCACGAGAGTCTTCATAAACAAATGACATATATATTTTAATGTCTATACATATATTTATTTGAAAAAAAAGATAGAACCAATTTTGCTCATTTGGTTTCTATTTTATTTATATTTGCATCCCAGGGAATAGAATAAGGCATTATAACAATACAATTAGTCAAGTGAATTTAGGAACTTTTGAATGAGATTGATCAATTGCTATTTCGGGATTCAAACTTGCATCCTGTACTTGTGCACACTTCCACTGAACTCCCATCAACTCGCTTTTGAATGTGTTTGAATGACCTCCATTTGGCTATGTAAAGTACTCTAAAAACTAGTTTTCATAAACATGTATTTAAGACCAGCTGGATATAAGTAGACGCTATTAGTCAAAAAGAAATATTCATTCCTTTCACAATGAGGATTTATCTTTGATTTATTCCTTTTCCGCAAAAAACAATATTACCCCCCCCCCCTCTCTCTCTCTCACACAATGAGGTGTTGAATTGAAGAATTCAATTTTCTTAGTCACAACAATGGAGAATGATCCTAATAAGATTATCCTACAGGATCTATGAAGGGACGCAATTAAACATAATTAGAGGTGAACCCCTTTCAGGGTCTTGCAGGGAATCAATATAATCCCTTCGGATTCATTAGAAGGATCAATGGAGGTATTTTTTTTATTTGAATGAAATTTGTAGATTCCTCTATAATTATTCAGTAAATATTTATAAGCTGTACCCAAAATATTTCATTGAACGTTATCAATGATAATATTAACGCACGCAGTAACGTCTCAGTCGGTCATATAATTGAAGAAATATATTTTACAAATAATCCTTTTGCATCAAAACACTTTTTTTCAGCCTTTGATTAACTTCCATCTGTAAGGATATTAATAAACATAATTGCATTGAATTTACTCAACACAATATATAAGGAGTGGCGATAGCCGTGAGGCTTTAGGCGTGTTCAACTCTCAATGTTAGGGGCGCAGGTTCGAATACTCCCGAGAGGGGATGGTCATTTTTGGTCTACCTCATTGATAAGATCCTAGGTTCGACTGACTAATTTGGATGCTATAATGCTTATTTATATCCTGTCGGACGCAATCTGTCGAACCATATAGGCCAAAAAAATGGTAATCTTTCAATTCTAGGAGTATAACAAACTATTTTATGGGCGTTAAGGCATGTTCAACTCTCAATGTTATGGGTGCAGGTTCGAATATTCTCGAGAGGGGATGGTCATTTTTGGGCTACCTCCTCATTGACAAGATCCTAGGTTCGAGTGACTAATTTGGATGCTATAATGCTTATTTATATCAACAAGGATGCAATTCTATCGAACCAATAGGCAAAAAACAACAACTTAGGATTTTTTAAATGAAGTTAATCATTGCAGACCTTCCCTCTCGCAAACCCGTGCCTTCAACATTGAGAGTTGAACACACCTTTACAATATTTAGCATCTTCTCAGCAACGAAGTTATACTACACTTTTTTCGTCACGAACTGTTATACATATGAAATAGACACAATAAAGAAGACAAATTCAGAACAGGCTTTCTTAATGTACATGCCATTAATTTGCCATTTCATGGACAACGTCCTTTTTATGCATGAAGCACGCGCTAAATAAAGTTTTTTTTGTGTGTGAATTACTTGATTGTCATCACGTTTTATTGCACGATTTCCTTACTTTCACCCACTACTTTTTTCCCAATTAGTTTCGGCTCTTAAAATAATTTAAAGCCCCCCCCCCCTTTTAAAAAGCTTGTTGAAAGAGGAGCAATGAATTTTTATTGGTCTATATATGTACGTTGGGAAGGGGATCTTCGTGACTCATACACAAGTAGATTCTTTTCTTGTCAACTTAAGCCTTTCGTCCAACATAAATAAATATGTTACTATGTTTGCCAGATATCAAGTACAATCATGGGTTTTATCTTTTTACCAGGACAGTTTCTGGTTGACAAGATAAGTACTTAATGTGTCCTAATACAAAAAATTCAGACTTTTAAATATAAAATCCTTTAAAGAATCATAGGATTTTATAATGTTTTTATTCTTCTAGTGATTGTATATTATCTGTATTGTATTATGTCTATTGTGAACAGTAAATAAATTTGTATCTAAGCTATATGTAATATTTTTTATAAAAACTAAAATTGTTATAAAGCTCGTGGCTTTGGGAAAACCACACACGCACACAACACACACACATATATATATATATATATGTATATAATATATATATTATTTATATAAATATTTTTTGGTGATTCTTATTTCTCATGTTTCGGATTTGAGAGATCATTTTCATATAACAAAATAAGGTGAATCTAAAAGAATATCACTCTTTGCAATAGTATAATTATAAGTTGTTTGTAATAATTTGCATGGTACAAAAAAATCATGTCTTATTAGATTTTGCAAAAAAATGAAAAAATAATTATTTCATCATATCTTTAAGAAAATATTGTATATTGTTCCAAAACACTATAATTCCTTTGATGCCATAAAAGGCGATTTTTATTTTAAATTTGATTAAAATGCTGTACAAAATGAAAAAACAACAGTGTTAATACAATATATAATAAAAATTGATACTGTTTTTATCTAAGTAACCTTTTTTAATCCCAAGTTCAATATCTGAAAAAGTCTTGTGTAAAAATAAATAAGACTTTGAAACGATGGCATATCTCAAATTGCAGATCTACAGAAAATAATATACTTCCCTTCCCTTGCATCCGTCCACCGGAAGACATTATCTAAAATAATAAAGAATTTAAAAGTGCAAGTAATACATTTTAAAGTTCAAAATGTATGTTATATATTTTAGTACACATGCCAATTGATTTTTTAATTGTATTTTATTGATTGAAAATAGTACTTTTATTTCAACCCTATGATAAAATTGTATATTAAAATATTTACTTAATTTTTCATACATTATCTTAGGTTCTTATGTATTCTGTTGTACATATCATAAAAATGAACTGTTGAATAATAAAAATAATTCGGTCTCGTAAACTAACTGCATCGGCAGCACTAAGGAATAACTGGCTTCTAACCCAAACTTTCATCCCTGGTTATTAAAATATGATCATTGAAGAGCAAATGATCTCACCCGCATTTAAAAAAAATACTCTTCCCAGGAATATGATTAAATGAGAAAATCGAAAATTCCTTAATTTCTATACAAAAATGTCATGAAATATTTTCTCATTATTTTTCTAAAACGTTTCCCTCCTTATTTGATATTGTTTTTTTACTTTATAATTATCCTCCTCGGTTCGTCTTATATGTAGAATGGCAAACATCATGCTTCGCCTTGGGTATTTGTTCATTCATTCATAAAAAACCTGACCTTCTTGACATTTTTCTTTGTTTTTTTATTAAAAAATCCGAGGATTACCTGAGCACAAAATAAAATGCGAATACATCGACCATAACGGATTTAATGTAAAGAAAAAGTATAAAGACAAAAAAATAAACTTGTGGGATTGTGTGTTGTGAATTTAATTAATAGATAATGCCGTCTTAAGCCTCATCTATATATTTTTTGTTCGTAAACAAGATCTACCGCCCCCCCCCACCTCTCAGAAAGTTTCTTCTGAATGTCCATGGATACTCTACACACATAAAAAATAAGTATTCCAATGATATTCCCACTTTTTCTTGACTAAAAAACAATCAAGTTTATGTAGAAAAGTGGGACTTCATGGAAATAATAATGTGCTTAAAATGCTATAGTTTTTTTTCCTCTTAAAATAGCAAACAAATACATTGAGTAAAGTTTCTTTATTACTCTATTCTTGAAGGGCCAAAAACAGTTATAAAGTATAAATAAGGATGTTTATATGACAATTCTTACAAAGAACACTATAAGCGTGATTTCATGCGACGTTTTTGTAATCGCAAACACAAAATATCATTTCTTAATTTAACTTTTCTTTGAATTAATTCTCCAACAGACGTGAGGTAACCCTGACTGAAGGACTCCGAGGAACTGCTCAGCGATTAATATAAGCATGATTTCATTAACTTGAAATTCAATTTTAATACATTTTATCGGTAGAGTGAGGATATATTTGTCTAGAAGGATGATAAAACTAAATATACATTTGTTTTATTATTGTTAGGAATGGAAATCTGGAGCTTAGCCTTGGTGCTTACAGATTGTATGACTGTTTTTGGCCGTGAAAGAGAGAGAGAGAGAGGGGGTAAAGAGAGGAATAGAAGGAAAGAGAGAGGAGAGAGAGAGAGAAAGTTTCTCTCTCACTTTTTCTTCCTCCCTCTCTTTCCTCCTCTTTCTCTCTCTCTCTCTCCCTCTCTTTACCCCTCTCTCTTTTTTAACGGCCAAAAACAGTCATAGAATCTGTAAGCACCAAGGCTAAGCTCCAGATTTCCATTCCTAAATATTTGAGTGTGTGGAATTGCTAAACTTTATTCATTCATAACTTAGAATATATTGTAAGAGTCCATTCAAAAGACTCGTAATGGTCATGGATGAATAGTTATTGCTCTGGACGATGAAATATATATCACTGAGTTGATTTTTACACTTAAACAACTACAAGAAAACTGCCAAACACTCATTTTATGATCTGCATCATGATTGAAATAGCCTCGTCGGCCATTTGGGCTCCATCCCCGTCCATTTTTTATAATTGAAGAATGAAAAGCAGCTTTCAATGGATATATTAATTATATATTGTGCCGTGAAAACCCACAGACGGGCTCCATCGATTGCATCTATATATATTAAAATTTGGACAACATATAAAACAAACAAAATTCTAAAGCATAAGGATATGTTTCTTTAAACATACATACATAGAGTACTATTTCAATCGACACTTCGAATCTTTGTCTACATCTATGAGTACGACATCTCCGAAGTAAGAAGCATCTCATTTTTAGAGCACGAAACCAACGAACCTAATTGGATGATCGAAATATTTAATGCAAGTGCTTTGTAAAGATATTTTTCGTATTGTTCTTTTGACGAAATTTTAAACTAAAACACGTCTTTGGAGCACTTATAGGAGTCAATATTGTGTTAATCTTAGTACAGAAAAGGTGGTGTTGTACAAATAAATTATATATATCAATACCCACACAATCTTATTCGTTAGAGTGTAACTAATAGGAATGTATAAAATCAATCATTGATGCTCAGTTTTTTCTGTGAGAAACTGGATTCTTATGAGGAATCATATCTCCTACCTCTACCTTTGTCTTATCTTTTATCTCTTCAAAAAGATAATCTTAAATTCCTTTGCAGTAATAATAATAATAATTAAGATATGTGCAAAAATATGTTAATGTGAAGGGACTCTTAAAACAATGTCTTTTAACATACTTTTAGGAGCCTGGAATGTGGTTTGGAAGTAGTCTTTTTTTACAACACTTTATCAAAAATATGTTCACATTTATAAGCCTGTTGGTGGGAAAGTCAAATAAAAATAATGACTTCCATGATTTTATGTTTTTCCTTAATCTATTAGTGCAAATATATATCTTGACACCTAAGCGCGTTTTTGCGCTATCTATGAGGTATATATGCAAATACATATAGACTGCAATAAATCAATATTATTGTATCAATAATGCACTTGCTTGTTTGTTTAGCTCCTAGATTGGACCCACCTCACCGGAACTTAATCCGGTATCAGCCGGTAGTGATACACTCTAGGAGCTATCTTTATTATTAAATATTAGTTCATATATTTTTAAGTATTAAATGATTTAAAAATGAAACCCTCGAGGGATAAACGTTGCTCCCCGATCTCTCCCTCAAGTGCCATCATTTTTGTCTTATTGGTGGACAACCGAAAATGAGATGATACGGAGTTTCTTCTTCCTCCTCGCAGAGTCGGCAGATTTGAGTTATGACCTTTCCCATCTTGTAAAGATACTTGTTGAGGACGATATGACCGGTGACCATTCCAATGATGACGCAGATTTGGGTTCGTTTTATACTTAAAAATAATGTTCTTATAATTAGTGTTTTTCAGGACGCCATATTGAAAGACAATTATAATCGTTAAATTTGAAGCGAACATGCACATAGACAGCTAAAGACACGTTTGCTAGTAGTTCTTGCAAATACATTTATATTTTTTAAGGGTGATTATTTATTTTTCTTGATTTCTCTATGTTTTTTCGTCAAAGTCAATTTATCGTCAGATATGTTGAAACATGGTAAACTTTCATTCTTTCCTGGAGGGATAACTTGTTTGGTTTCATAGATAATGAAAGGTAATAAGGGAAAATACATTTAAATGATTTAGAAATGAGATTAATATGAGGAAATATATTTAAATACGTATTGGATTTGCTTATATTTTTGATTTTTATCCAACACTTACGAGAAAATTAATGTCTTGTTCCATAATATACACCCTTTTTAATATTCAGGATGCTTCTTTTTCTATCAAATACACAAGATATATATTTTTTTTTTTGCCTATATGGTTCGATAGAATTACATCCGATAGGATATAAATAAGCATTATAGCATTATATCTATCGAACCTAGGATCTTATCAATGAGGTAGCGGACCAAAAATGACCATCCCCTCTCGGGATTCGAACCTGCGCCCCCAACATTGAGACCAAAAGTATAATATATACAGAGTTTACTACAATATTATACAGAGTATAATACTCATTTTTCCTAGTTCTACATTTTATCCATTTTTGGTTGTTTTACGAGGATATTCAATAGTTTTAGATGCCTACCTATTTCTTTAGTCGCATGATTGCATTTTATTTTATTAGAAGGTAGATATATTCGCACCTTTTGTTCGTTAGTAAAGCATAGCACAGGCAGCTCTGAATAACAGATTTGTTGATTGATTATCTTTGTATAATGATGGATTATCAAACGACCACCAGTATAAAAGATATGAGAAGGGGGCTCCATAGCAGGCTACATGGATTATTTGCTGCGGCATTTTCACTTATTTGACAAAAAAGACAAGCTTTTTCCATGCTCATATTCCAATAAAAATATGTATTAGTTATATCATTACGTGTTCGAAAACGGATATCAACACTGAAAATGAACTGCTAAAGGTACTTTACTCATATTTTACTTTGTATCGTTTTTTAAATATCAAAAATTTGCTATTTTTATTAAAAATTAAGTTGACTAACAGTTATGCTAAAAGTAGTGTATTTTTGGCCTAGCAACTAATGGATCCGATACACACACGCACACAAACACTGGCACACACACACACACACATATATGCATATATATATAAATCATATATATATATATATATATATATATATATAAAGTTCTATTGAATCGTTTTATTATTTTATAGAAAATGTCTGCTGATTTAACAAAAGTTATAAAATGTAGCTATTTTTAGGACCCCACAATTGTAAAATGTTATTTTCACTACATTATAACTCTATGTAATTAATAATTCTATTCTTTCATGATTAAATAAAATGATCCACAACAAAAAAAAACTTCTTTTTCAAAGGACTATCTTTTTTTTCAAGCCACTTGCATTGGTTTACACTTTTATTTTCAATACTTTTCCTCAGCAAGGTTTCCTTCCACTGCAGTCAAACATCGGCTTCATCAAAGGCAGTTGCCGACAACCCCCTTTCAAGTTTTATTGCACTTCATTAAATGTCTATGACTAAGGCATTTAATTAGGGTATAAAATGCGCGTTCGAAGGGAAGTATAGCAATACAAAGACCCTAGCCGATGTCTCCCAAGTAGTAGTAAGTTAAGGAATTTGATATCTTGAACAACCCCCTGGGAGTAACATAGTTTACAAGGGATACCAAGAAAATATTCTTGAAGTGTTGAATGCAACTGGCTCTAATGACTTAATAATGGGTATTAAAAGATAATTCACCTTCACTAAGAATGCCTTGAATGTTTAGAGAAAACAAAAAGACGATATCTCCAAGGGTCTTTCGCGTAACTTTAAGAGGATTTGAAGAGAGTCCTTAAGAGTTCACCTTTAATTTTTTTAGTGGATCTCTTAAATAAGCAACTTATCCTTCAGCATTCAAAAGCATGTGATCCCAACGGCGAATGGTTTTACATAATGTCGACATATTTTTTCGTCATTAATTCAAAACATCAAAATTCTTGATATTCAGTTAGTAGGTTTTTCCTATTTTGTGTACACCTATCGAACCATCAAATGGAAAAAATATATGGTTATGCCTAAAAAAGTAATGGAAATATATTGGCGTACAAGAGGTTCTAAACTATGTAGATTGATCTTCTAAACAATATAATTTGTTTCGAACTCAATTCTATGAAATGTTGTTTCCATATGTATATTAAGTGTTTATAAATACTTTTGACTGCAAACCTATGTTTCAGTGTCACTTTATGGAAAACCCATATTCTTAGTGCAGGTCTTAACACAACAAAAATATTCTATCAGATGGTTTTTCCTAAAAACTCCCATCCTCGAATTAGAAGTAGTTAATTGACACTATATTTTACATAAATGTTAGGTAGTAATGTTACTACGTCACGCTTGTGTATTAAAGAAACTAAATGTCCACTTTTGAACTTTTTTTAAATAATTTAAAAATTATTGTAATGAAGACTGTTAAGTATTATGTTGTTAAGATTATTATTCCCAATTTTTAATTGTCCATGAATAGAATGCTTTGATACTTTCAACTGAAAACATGTATAAATTTGTGTTTAGTTACCTCCGCCGAAGGAGGTATTGTTTCACTGGCGTTGG
>CP045898.1:6392737-6404476 GCA_013387185.1 Caligus rogercresseyi | reverse complement strand
ATAGGGCTCTGCTCAAGGACTCTCGTTATATGAGCATGCTTGTACTTATAGGATATACAATGACAGTAGTCCTCGTAAGCACATACTTAAGTATAAGTCGTAGAGGGAACTCTTTATTCTCGGGTCCTTGAATATGATTAAAGAGAACACCCCTTTTCCTTGGACGAAACCCTTATCAGATATTAATTTGTAAAGTAGCGATTATGAAAATAAACACATCAACAAAGTGGCTCGTAGAAAATCGAATTGGTCATAATATTTCAATGGTAGAATATGATTATTAAAACTTATTTGATCAATATAATATATATATATAGTATAACTTATTTAAAATAGTTTCTTTTACCCTATAAACCTCTCAACTATATTTATTTGCCTATTTGGATATGAATAAATATAACAGCGTCAAAGTTGGTCAATCTAAATTAGAATGTTTTTGTTTTTTTGCGTATTTGATCGATAGAGATGCATCCGACCGATATAAATGAAGATTATACTATTTAAATTAGTCACTCGAACCCAGGATCTTATCAATGAGGTAGACCAAAAATGACCATCCCCTCTCGGGAGTATTCGAACCTACGCCCCCAACATGAGAGTTGAGCACGCCTTAACGCACACGGCTATCGTGCTCCCTTTTAGGATGTTTTGAATGAGGTTGATCAATATGACCTTACCCTTTCAGGATTCCCACATGGGTCCCCGACGATATTGGAAGCAAATGACCGAGGAAAATGTGATAAGGAAGACATGGGCTAAGACAGAAAAGGAAAATCATTAATTGAAAACTACAAAAATCAAATTGTTTTTGCCATTATTTGCTTAATTTACATGACAAATAGTCTTTGATCAATACTAAGTTTAAATTCAATCAAATACTTGCATCACTTTTTTCCATGAGTCCTAATTTTCCTTTTCTAACATGGGTCATTTATTCCTAGGCCGTATTTTCTTGGGCCATTTCTCCTGGACACCATCCTCGACATTGAAAGTTGAGCCACGCTTATCCTGAGCTACGTATTGTATTCCATGAGATGGATTTATAAAGTTTTGGGGCGACTAGTGCGCGCCTTTTAACATTTCAAATGTTTTATCACGTAATTGGATTGGAGGTTCGGGATCATTTACCCATATTAAATAAAATATGAAGTGTACCAACAAAACAATTTATAGAAAATATTTTGTTTTTTATTCCTATGGTAAGCTGAAAAAGTGAAGACCTAATTCAAAAAATCTTATTTACTCAAACGTTACATTTTATGACGTGGTAATTATCCAAATTTTCAATAGCATCTACAAATATATAAATTAAAGTATTATGGGCTAAATATAGAAACTTATAATAGTTAAGGATTTGTTTATCAAACGTGATTGGTAAAAAAAGAGAAAACACGAATAATAATAAAGTGTTAAGAGCATTGGGATATAAGATATATATAGAGCTTATTCCCTTCAGTAGCAGAGAAACATCATTCAGCTGTATTCTGTGTCCGATATAAACAAAGTAATTTATACTACGTCATCGTAAGCTCATCATACGATAGAAATGTGGTTTATATTGGACACAAAAAATGTATTCCTCTGAAGAATCCAATTAGCCCTCTATGTCCTTATATATTTATGGAAGAAATTAACGCCTGCTTTATTTACATCACGTTGAGTAGATCTTCATTCTAAGGATTAAAACGTGAAAAAAGAGAGAAAATTGTATTGCCAACTGAAAAAAAAGGTTTATTCTTGAGTTAATAGAACTCCTACAAAAACAAACTTATGAAAAGTAATACAAGTAGTATTTCAAAATATTATACACTTTTTTACATTATTAATTAATATAATTATAGAGCCAACAACAACGAAAATATTGCAAATATAAATATAAGAATTGACCCTTCTTTAAAAAATATTTTATATGGCCCTTAATATGTCAAACCCCAACCAATTAAATGGAATCCCTTATATGCAAAATAAATTAATAAAAGCTAATAGTCGTATTTGACCTTTCATTTTGAGCATATAATAATATGAAAAGAAGTAAAAAATCAAATATTTGTCATAATGGTCTACTAATTTACAATATACAAACATTCCTATCAAATAACAACACACAATCCTTCTCTCATATTTTTTAATTATCCTCTTTTGACCTCTGAGAGATTAATGAATTTGACTCAAAAGGTTTTTTTTCCTCTTTCCATTCTCTCTCGTCATTTCAATCTTCCAAATAGAACAATGGACTGTTTATGTCATTTGCAAGGGGGGCATTGAGGAGCTCACCCTTGTTTGTTTGCCTAAAAACAATTAAGCAAAAAAAATGAAAATATATTGAGCATGACCATAACTGGAATCATATTATTCTCTTTATATAAATCAGCAAATATATATATATATATATGTTATATACAACATGTGTGTAGAATATCTTGATGATATTTACAAGCGAACGGGTGGGAATGTCATTATGGCAATTAGCGAGACCCGATCTGTTTATCTATCAGATAGATAAATCAATGATAAAATCTATTTTTTACTACTAGATTTTATTGTCCTTTCAGGATTCCAGGGAAGACAACACACATCAAAGAAGGATCTTTTCTATTCATTTCCTCAATGTTGACACATTGACGACGACCCTTGGGGACAACAAACACTTATATATTTTTATTCTTCTTAGATCATTCCATTGAAAAGCAATCATAAATATTGTTCTTTATTTTGTGTTCGTGGATTGACGTTTTGATTTGTTCTGCGTATCAAGATTGATAAAAAAATGTTTTTATTTTTTCTTTTTATTAATAATAAGAGGACAAAACGTTATTGGAAATAAAAATGTAAAAAAAAGCGTAAATCTATTTAAAACATTGTAATAGATTCTGTGTCGAACAGTTAGAAGGAAAAAATATACTTATAAAATTGGGAAAAGCAGGTATAAGATGCTAGCAGAAATTTATATATATTTATAACACCTTTAGAACTATTGAATGCGTTATAATGGGTCAATAATAAATGACTCGGTGTTTTTCCTAAGTCAACATTATTGATTCTCATGTAGTAGATTAAATATAATTAAGATTTAGTTTGAGGCTAATCTGAGTCAAATGCTTATAGAAATACTAAATAGGAAACGACGACCAACTAAAAATCCTATGTTTTTATAATATAAAGGATACGTGAATGTCTAAATGTATACTAAATGTCTATGAATTGCTGTATTGAAGAAGAAAAATAAAACGGACAAGGATGTCCGAAGTTATTGGAACTAAAAAAAAGGAAATACATCATATACATCATAAAATCTATCATTTTTAATATTTGTATATTTTGGTGATCAGAAATATGTAAGCTAACAAAAATGTTATATATATATATCTATGTTTGCAACTGATCTGAATAGTTCTACTTGTTCCTGTATATAATTTTAGTGTATTTATTTTGACACTGCATCAAATCTTCGCATATTACCGTATAAAAGTTTTTTACCCGAAAAAAAAACTAAACAAACTTTTAAAAAACATTAATCGTATATCGCTAAAAAGTTCGATTAGTTTCATTTTAATCCCTCTTTTCTTTGGCAATATCTTTATTTAATTTGTATGTAAAAAAATAATCCATTTCATCCAACAGTTAACTAAATTTAAAGAAGGATTTGTTTTTTGGTGACAACAAAAACACCACTCAACATTCTAGGTATTGATTTTTGCCCTGTTTCGAAGGATCCCTTGGTTACAACACATTTATAGAACTACTATTTTAAAATAATAATTCTATTTTAAACAAAAAAAACATCATATAATGAACCACATCTATCATCAATGCCACAAAGTTTTCTTGCAAGGGCTTCAAGCATTTTAATATGTGACCCGATCTGCCGGAATGAGTCGGAAGTCGGCGTTCTATTTATTCAGGGGACAGGACGATTATGTCAAAACACGTCAACAATATCATTTTTTCTTTTTGGTCTCATATCAAAGAAAAATTGTTCAAAATAATCCTAAAGTTTCATAGTGTTAGTAATTGTGGAAATGTACTTAAATGGTTATTTTTACGAGTTGAAACTCTATTGACCGTATTTAATGTAAAGTATTTAATAAATATTTTTGAAAATTTTGAAGCTAAAGTCTGATTTAATACATTTTCCCAAGTATCTAAATGTCTATTACATTTCTGTTGTTGAATAGTGGGTGTCATCTTTGGATTCTATGTATTGTTAAAGATATCAAAAAAAACTGACGAAAAACTTTAAATGCGATTTTCTCGGTTTTTCAATTAGAAAATGATGCTGTGATACCATAATTCAAACGAATGTACTTGACAACCATTTAAGATACAGCTTGACCAAGATATCATTTTTAATCATTGGTTTCTCTTCTTTCCAATGATACCAAAACATCAATTTTGTATTTTGGGTCACTGTGACTCATTTTGCCAGATCAGGTCACATATATAAATAGAGGTTTTTTTAGTTTTAAAGCATACATTTAATTTATTCTTGATAGGGGCCAATGCAATCTGACACAAAAATTGCCATGGTGTTAAAAACTAGTTGTGTTTTTTAAACAGTTGTCTTAGTTTTTCTACTCTATAAAATGTATTAGGGCTATAAATAATGTTTTCAAGTTTTTTGTCTTATAGGCATTAGTTGAGATACCACTTATTTTAATCATATATATATATATTATAGTTTCATAGTAAACAGTTTATAAAAATACGTTACTAAAAATATTTTCGGATATATTAATATACTCATTGTTTTCAATTAGGGGTTAAATATACACAACATAATAAAACTTTATGACATTTTTAATTGTCTTTCCTTCTTTTATTTGTATTATATTATGTACCATATAAATAATTACAGAGTTATGAGTTATGGCTTGGATTAATGGCAGGGACATTTATCAAGACAAGGAGGGGGGGGGGGGGGGGGGGGGCTTTGTTGCACGCCTCAGCTGCCAAAAACATGGCGTCTCCCATTATGACTAAATTTGAATTCTTCCTTTTGTCTTATTTGGGCAAAATTATGGTTCTTTTATTTATTTATTATTATGTCTATTGTATAAAAAATATAAATAAATATATTTTCCTTGTGCGTCTTTCTCCTGGTGCAACTCAGAGAGTGGTTCATTATCTCAAGAAAAGAAGAAAAACATAGAAAGGAAAAAGGTCGATGGAAAAGACCAAAAGTAGTTATTTTAAGTATATTTATTATCCTTTACAGGTCCAAAATGGTTTTATTGATGGGTGTCATTTTTCTTTTTGTTTTGTTTAAATAGGCATAAATAAATCATGGGATGTCGGGCAGAGATATGCACTAAGAAATATACCTACCATCGGAGAATATTGACATTTATGGTAAAAAGGTCTAGGGAGTTTACTGTAAACCAGTTAAGAAAAAAGTCAATATATGCAAGGAATAAAATTATGTAAGATATAGCATTTGCAAACAAATTTCCATGTTGTTTTATTCATATGGTATACTGAGCAAAAGATATCGTTATGCTAAGATTGGTAATGTCTTTTGTTTATTGGCATATCTTAATAGTTGGTGGGACACAAATTTAGTTTATATATATATCCATATAATATGGTAGGCCAAATAACAGACATTGTGAACTTATTTTTAGAACAGGCAGTAAAAAATTATAATCGTAATTATACTAGGGAGTATTAATTAAGTTTTTTTTTTTAAATGTATGTACTTTAAGGAAGGGAATAGCAGATAAATATGGTCAACCCATCAACATGCATCTATATGTTTTTTTGGGATCTTTTAACGACCAGATATTATTTTCAAGCTTATTAAATGTATACGATTATACAATTTACTTGAATGTGACTTCCTTGCTTTCAGAAAAAGCCCTTCAATCTCATATGTATCTAGTATAACAAGTAAATAAGCATAAATATATCATAACTTGAAGATTAATATAAACATAACAAAATCGTTTCCCGTAGAAAATGGCTAACACCCTCTCTCTCTCTCTTTAATAGTACTCAGGTCTGCATAATTGGGCAAATTAACTACCTCAAAGGGTAAGACGGAAGCCCACCATTACATACTTTGTTTATCTGTGCTTTTAGTGATTAATAGTATTATTACGGAGAAGAAGAAAAAGGCCACCATCAGTCCATCTAGGCACACAAAAGTTTTTTCTCTGTTTCGATTGACTATCAAATGATATAAACTTATTTGATGAGATGTTTATAGGTTCAAATGCATTTCCTGGAGGGTATATATCTTTTTTGTTTGCTTCTCTTGAAATAAGAAAGGATAATATCAAACATGCAAACATATACAATGGTTATCAATATGGTTGTGCAAAAACTAAACGAATAAAATTTAGAACTAAACACTTTTATTTGTACGATCTGTATACTTTGCATTATTCATATTTTGTCATATTTTTCAATTTTTCCCAAAAGTTTTGCTCCTTTTTTATTCGAACACGCAATTTATTGTAAATAACGTGTCCGAACGCTTCTCCATTAGCCTCAGGCTTCTCTTACCGCGTGCGTCTTCTTTGGATCCTTGTTTTCATCTTCTTTAAATATAATCCTTCCACCATGGAATTGCTTCGAATTTTAGCAAGGGATATTTATATATATTTGTATATTCATCGTTATTGAATAATTAGCAAACAAATATGCTGCTCTCTTAATAAAAATCATGGTTTTAGAAGTACCAACGAGGAAATGGGCTTGTGACATAATTTAATAAATATGCCAGCAAGGTCGAAGCTCCACATGAAATTTTAAAAGGATTTAACAAAAGATATCGCGTGTTTTACACAAATTTAATCAATGATGCGTCCTTTTATATGAAGTTATTCTTCAGGGCAGTAAATGTAAAGTAAAATGTTCATATATATATATATATATATATAAATATATATTTATATATATCTTTGCAACTGGCGTGAATAGTTTTGCTCTGTTTCCTGTAAATAATTTTAGGGTATTTAATTTTTACACAGTAATTTTTTTCACAGATTACGGAATATTAGTGTTTTTAACCGAAAAAAAAAACAATTATTTATATAAAAAATATTAAATATATATTCGCAGATCTGACGAGCTTAAGGATCAGTAAATCAAATAAAAAAAGTTAGTTTTGTTGATTTATTAGTACAAATGGATCATTTTACAAATATTCGGATATATGAAAATTGGGGCTTTAATCAGATAACTCTAAGAAATAAAATATGGAAGACGGCATGAGAGAATCTTACTAATTGGCCATAACATTTTTTAAATAAATATTGTTACATGGATTCAAATGCATCAATATTGAATGCTTACTTAAGAGTCATTGTTTCTAAAGCATTATGATTAGGGGACAAAGTAATATAATCTAAATAGTGTGTGTGTGTGTAATCGTCTTTATTCATCCTTATAAAATAACACCTAGTTCTTTCAACTAGTTATGGCGTAAAGGATAATGTTTAAAATATATATATATATAAAACTTATATAAAAACAATAAATATATATATACACATATATACAATAAAATTCAAAAAATAATAATAATAAAGCAAAGCCATTTGATAAAAAAAAGGACTTTATATTGGCGCTATTTTAGAAATGTTTTTGGCAACTATCGTTGCTGCATCACGTGTGGGGGCGGACCTCAGCTCGGGAAACGAATTCCACAGATCGGCGGCGAAGGCGGAAAACGTTTCTTCCTTTACTTTAAGTGGACAGGGGATGACGTCCAGCGACTTTGATCGGCTCGACCGTTGTTTCCTGATGGTAGGTTGGTGCGTGAGGAAAAAAAAAAAAAAAATAGCTAAATAGTGTTAGCTATTTATTTGAAAAAATTATATATTAATTTAAACATTTTTCCTATACTATACGGTATTTACAAATAAAAGATAAAAAGAAAAGCGAATAATGCAAAGGTAGAAATTATTGGTTGGTAAGATATGAATATCAACTTAGATTTAATAATGTAATACTTGTGAACACTATGCAGTTTTTCTCATTGACCTCGGTCAATTAAATTTACGAATTCAAATACGACATATTAGTATAATAAAACAACTACTCATACTCAAGAAATGAATGATCCTTTAATTTGTTTTAATATTTAAGACGTACAACAAATTATGAATAGGATTCGTTCATTCTATCCAACGGTTATCCTTATTTTTCGAAAAATATGCTATGCTAATTTTTATGAGTTATATGCAAGTAAAAAGCCCTAAAATGAAAACATGGATACCCATTTTATTTGTTAAGTCATAATATGTAAAACTTTCAACGAATGTATATTGACGAGTTTTGTTTTTGTTTTTTTCACATATTTTTTTAATATACGGATACATTAATAAAAGACGAATCTTAGACATACACAACATAATTTAAAATAACTATTTTGTATTCAATACTCGAGGGAATGGAGAAAAAACATGAAAGAGTAGGTGACAATGTAATTTATTTAAACAATAACCTATTTGTGTGAAAAGATGATCAAATTTTAGTGAAATCATATTTTCACATTATAGGAAAAATTGAGCGGAGACATTGATAGGAATGGCTGTTTTTAAGGAAGGCTAAATGATAAATATGCAAGGACAGCTATAAAATATCCATACCAACTTTTGAATAATATATAATTTGGGCATTCTTTTGACTTGTAAAATCTGCTAATCGTTACGACCGAATGTGGCGAATAGTATCGTTAATGTAGCTTGTACGTAAATGTTTATTATGGTAAAACCAGTATATAAATATATATATTTAATGAAGGTAAATATGAACTCATTGCTACCTTAATGAATCACTAAACCCATCCTTGATCCATTTCCATAGGGACTGAACAGCAATCTAAATATAACTGAATACCCAACTGAGAAGAAACATTCAATCAACTCAATAAATAACTAGACATGTTCACCTCTCAATGTTGAGGTCGCATGTTCAAATCCCGAGAGGGAAAGGTCAATTTATGTCAACCTCATTGATAAGATCCAAGGTTAGATAGAGTAATTTAAATGTTATTATGTTTATTTATATTCACCCGTATACTGCAATTCTATCGAATCCAGAGCCTTATAAGAAGAGTTACGACAATAGATTGGAGTGTCACCTGGTGAAAAGTATGTCTGCAACGGAAAACAACACATGGAATCCAAATAATGATTATTGTTCCTATGTTTTTGTTAGGATAAATAAATCGGAATCTATGACAAAACATTTGTCTATAGAACCTTTCATTTGTTGGAGGATTGTTCCATGGAAATATAAAGAGAGGCTCCTGAGCGATTTGTAGAATCACAGATAAGCAGGAATATTTGTGTTTTAATAGTTATTAAAAAATTGTATATTGTTTTTTTATAAAACATATCTCTAAAGACTGTTTATTTACAACACCCTCAATTAAATTATGAATGTTTTGAGCCTTACTTTTTTTGAGTCAGCTGCTACACAGACAGTTCTTACGATGCAACTATACTGATCGAATCAAATGGGCAAATAATAATAATAATTCCGTCCTTCTCCTCTTCGCTTCATCAGTGACCACTCCGACATGTCTTTTCCCTCCTCTTGCTCAGTCTATTGTACATCCAGTTATTATTTAGGTCGGCGAGATTGAGTGACTCCTCAATCATTCTTCCTTCTCTTCAAGGGGGATGCAATCAATTATTTCGTGCTCTTGCTCCAGAAAGAACTGAATCCATATATATGTATATATATATACTCTGAAAAAGATCAAGATTATTATTTTTTCGCTTTCAAGATGAAATATCATTCATGTAGAATGATTTTTCATTGTAAGAAATATTTTTTATTAGATAAAATAAGGACATAACCAATTGAATGTAGTATAATAACATAGAACATACAGCTTTTTTAATTAATTCGGACATATGGAGAGGTAATGATTTATGTATTGATAGTTAATTATAACCAATAATAATATATAACATTTAGATCACTTTACACTCTATACTTTGTATTTTTAGACTTATTTGTTCCAAAATTAAAGTGAAACTACTCAGAAGTCCGTAAAGACAAGATAATATATATGTCTTTGTATGCAAGTTAGCGAACGCCAAGGTAATAATGCTTACTCATAGCTACGTTTAAACAACATTAAGAAGCACTGATAAGGAAAATATTTCTAAGGCGGCGTTGGGCTATATATAAAGAGTACAGTTTTAAAAGATAATGATCCTAAAAGATAATAAAAAAGCAGGCGTTTTGATGTTTCAAATAAGAAAGATACATATATATATATATTGATATATACATCTAAAACACAGGAGAAGCGTTGGTATATAAGCGTAAGAATATGCTTTTCTTACATTTTAAAAGTATATGCAAACACAAAGTTTTTTATTTTATTTTCACTTCTTCAAATCATTGTTCTATGTGTAAGAATAAATAGATATATTTTTTCTCTGCATGCTGAAATATATACTTATATATTATCTTTAAAGCAAAGAAAACAAGCAGACATAGTAAATATTTTAATATAGAAATGCATTCAAATAACTATCAATTTACAGCGAGAAAAACAATAACAACATACAAGATAAAAGTCTTGGAGCAGCAAATAAAAGAGTGAAGATTTAAACAATGAAATCTAAGATTTCTTTTAGCTTAAAGAATAAGAGAACTACTTATAGGATTGAAAGAATTACGCAAAATATTCTTAGCTTAGATCTAGAGTTCAATTCCTTAAATTTATATGTTGTTTTTTTAAGTTATGACTTTTAAACTATTTTCAATTTCCTGCAGAAATTATATGTTTGATCATTTCAAATATTTGAGTTTACTATTTATGATGGTATTTGAAAGGTTTCATACATTTTTAATTTGGGATTGTTCTATTATAATTGATTTTGAATTTTGATTGGCTACTGAAAATGATATAGTTACAAAAAATATATTTAAGGACTGTAGCTTGTAAAAACATGAAAAAAGTTATAACAGAGTGAAAACTAAAACGAATTTATGGCCGAAAGAAGAATAAGACGAACATATAACAAATAAAATACAGCTTTCAAACGCTTACATAAGAAATGAATAACGTAAAACAAACAAACAAAACCTATTAAAAGGATCTTATAAATACCTACAAAACATTCTAAAAAACTAAGTTCATTAAAGCAACGGGGAATATTGACAATTTTTTATTATTTTTAGATATGCAAACGTATTAAAAGGATCGTATAAAAACCTAAAGAACATTCTAAATCTAAATCAATTAAAGCAACGGGGATAATTGACAATCTTTATTATTTTTAGATAGGCAAACGTATTAAAAGGATATTTTAAAAACCTGCAGAACATTCTAAAAAACTAAATTCAATAAAGCAACGGGACAATTGACTATTTTATGTATTTTTTAAAATATAAATATTATATTAAACTTTGAAATTTGGCAATTTCTTTTGAGGTGGTTCAGAATATTTTGTTATGGGATTTAAAATAGTTGTGCTTTTCATACCGCGTTGATTATTTTCCCCCACCCTCATTTAAAGGCTTCTCCATTCATCATAGCACAACTTTAATCCTCCCCAAATAATATAGGACAAAAGTGAAGTTTATATGCAATTAAAGCATTTCAAAAAGTTCTTTTCCGTTAAATTCTACATAATATTTATTTAAAAAAAGTATTATATCCGATTTGATCACTTACAATTTGTAATCTAAAAAATTTCAAAGCACTTCCTTAAAATGAAAAATATAATGTTATTAATTTTATTTTAATACAAAAATACTTTTTATGAA
>CP045898.1:6379941-6392637 GCA_013387185.1 Caligus rogercresseyi | reverse complement strand
ATGCAAATAACACTGGCCAACAGCAAAAAAAGGTCGGACTAATTTACCATAATTCATATAGAGTTTTATTCACTGATTCCAAATATGGTATTCATTTTTCAAAGTTAGTGATAAATTCAGAGCTAAATGGATTTCAATTTTTTTAGCATTTTTAGATTCAGAGCCATTTTTGCATACAAGGACTGAAGTATAGAAAAATAAAAAGCAATGATTTGATAGAGCTTAGATCAAAGTACTCATTTCAATTTTTACTTCGTCTCTGGCACATTTAAACTTTAAATATATGTCATTTTGTACGAAAAATGAAGGGTTTTTCTTAGAGACTCACTGATCCTCACTGTTCCTCACTCAAAGGTCTTACATGATTAAAAATTCATATGTATATGAAGAAAAAATATCAAGCTTTAATTTGATATGCTTAATGTTCTATAAAATGCCTTATTTTAATCAAAATTAGCAAATGAATATTTTTTAAATCCTCTCCATTTTGCCCTTTTTTAGAGAAATTCATAACTCACCCAGTGAGATAGAAACAGAGAGAAACTGACGTCACAATGTATGTAAACAATAAAGAGTAATTTTCCTTCTTTCATTGGAATTTGAGTGTTTTTTCCCCGAAATCTTCTGAGGATCCAGGATTCCTAATGAGTGGCCTGCCGGCTGTGCCGTCGAACACAACATTTGTGAGAAGAATTCATCGTGACACAGCCTCGGATCAAGCATGGAGCAAAGAGTGGAAGCTTAGGAGGACATGACTCCCCAGAGGGTGCTTAGCCTATTCTCTTTGCATCAAAGAGGATGATGAGTCGGAGACAGACAGACCCTCAAGGACATTACCCCCCTCCTCCTCTCTCTTCCTTAAGGCTGGTTGGCTGGCTCATTCCGTCTGCTCAAAGAAGATGACGTGTCGGGCACCCCGGAGGGAGGGAGGAATGGACTCCCGTGAGAGAGAGAGAGAGAGTCATTGCCTTTGTCCTGTCTACCTACTAGCCTATTCTATCGGGGAGTCTCCTTTTCAAGTGAGACACAGAGAGAGAGAGATAATTAACTTATTATCATCCTGAAGAGTCTCGGGATCGAGAAATAGTGACTTTACACATAGAAGTGGAATCTTTGGGCACCTGGATCGTGAAAAGAGGAAGTTCCTCATGACCTTCCTACTCATTCGTCTTCAAATATCTACCCTCCCTCCATCCCCCTCTTCCGATCTGTCTCGGATGACTACGGAGACTCCACTCATGAAGCCTCCTCCTACACGTCTCTTGGATTCGTACGTCTAGAAGAGGAAGTCTCTCAGGCATTGCTCTTCCTCCCTCCGGGTCTCGGATGACTACGGAGACTCCACTCATGAAGCCTCCTCCTACACGTCTCTTGGACTCGAACGTTTAGAAGAGGAAGTCTCTCAGGCATTGCTCTTCCTCAACAAGCAAATGAAGGAGTCCTCCTCACCCTTCGAGTCTCATCTCTAAAGGCTTGCAATTTGGAAATCAATGTCCATGATATAATATTCTCCGGATCAACCCACCATATTAGTCTCGGAGTCGAAAACAATGGACTTCATGCATGGAAAGGGAAATTTTGGACCTCTTGATTTAAAAAGGATGGATACTTCAAGGCTTCTTGCTTCCCCTTTTAATTTGCCTTCCTAGATTGGAGCCATAATTTTGACAAATTCGATCATCTTAGAATTTGGTGACTTATTACCATTCTTTACGTCGCGTTTCGACCATAGAATCTTCAATTACACCAAGCTTTTCACATTTGAATCCATGAGAGTGAAATAAATTCCTTATATTATTTCAAAGATTCTACAAATAATTTCAACGGAGTCTCTTTCCACTTGGGATATTTATTTTATCCTTATTTTATTTTACCGCATATATTCGTACAGATACTCTGATTGATACACCCGAAATATACACTTGATCACTCATTTGACATCTATTTTTATACTTATATCTATACTTTTAATATTTGTTATTATTAGTGCAAAACTCAGTGCCTTGCTTTTTCATGTATTTTTTTTTGTTAAATATCGAGTCACTGTGTGCTGCGTTGAAGAGGTTTATTCAGGGAAATGAGAGTAATAAACACTAAAAGGAAATTTTTCCCTTTTACTTCGCGTAATTAACTTGGAAACGGAAGTGGCCAGAGTCAGATTTGTGTTTAAAAAATTATTACAGAGCAGTATCTTGTCTAAGGACTCCATTCTAGTTCCTATAAGTGATGTAAGACAAATTATGTTTTATATAAAAATCAAAACGTTTAATAATATAATTAAGTAGGTAATTAATACTTTTCTGCAATTCCTAGGCTAGACAAGATTAGGTAGGACCTTAAGTGATAAATTAGCATCAAGTATACTCATGATAAGGTCAATGATAACTATTTTCATTTCAGATTTTTATTAATGGGCTATATTTTATTTGTAAATTTTAACTATAGTAGTAATAAGCATTTCTTTCTTTAGGGGGCAGAAATACAGATTATATCATAAAATATATTAACGAACACCTTACCTTCACTTAAGAATTGTGAAGATCAATACTCTGTTGTGTATTCTTTTAGAATAATTCTTTATATTTATATTACAAAATACTTTTACCATAATTACAAGAAATACGAGCTGATATCGTTAGAAAAATCAACAAAAGTTGTGAAGGTGTTTTTATTTCAATACAAGAATATAAAACCTATAAATGTGAAATAAGTCAGATCACCCTTGAATTATGAAATATGTAAATATAAAGTGGTCGTTTGGGGTTCTTCCTTCAAACACGACGAAAACGGAAAAATATGTTTCACTTTATATAAATGTCAAAGAAGAGGAAAATCTTATAAAATAAAAAAAGAGTCTGTTCAGAGGGCTTCATTACAAAATATAAGGTCCCAAGGTAGAAGTGTATAGTATCCATTGAAGAATAATGATGTTCCTTATAAATACATGAACCATGAAGCAATCTACATATTTGCAAGAGAAAGGGGTGAAGCCATAATGGAGTCCTCCTTCAAGATCCACGGTTCCAAAGGAGACGAATATGCTGGGTTCATCAGGAGAATAACCATTGATTTCCAAATTATGAGACTCGGAGGGTGAGGAGGACTCCTTCATTTGTTTGTTGAGGAAGAGCAATGCCTGAGAGACTTCCTCTTCTAGAATTACGAATCCAAGAGACGTGTAGGAGGAGGCTTCATGAGTGGAGTCTCCGTAGTCATCCGAGACCCGGAGGGAGGAAGAGCAATGCCTGAGAGACTTCCTCTTCTAGACGTTCGAGTCCAAGAGACGTGTAGGAGGAGGCTTCATGAGTGGAGTCTCTGTAGTCATCCGAGACAGATCCGGAAGAGGGGGATGGAGGGAGGGTAGATATTTGAAGACGAATGAGTAGGAATAGGTCATGAGGAACTTCCTCTTTTCACGATCCAGGTGCCCAAAGATTCCACTTCTATGTGTAAAGTCACTATTTCTCGATCCCGAGACTCTTCAGGATGATAATAAGTTAATTATCTCTCTCTCTCTGTGTCTCACTTGAAAAGGAGACTCCCCGATAGAATAGGCTAGTAGGTAGACAGGACAAAGGCAATGACTCTCTCTCTCTCTCTCTCACGGGAGTCCATTCCTCCCTCCCTCCGGGGTGCCCGACACGTCATCTTCTTTGAGCAGACGGAATGAGCCAGCCAACCAGCCTTAAGGAAGAGAGAGGAGGAGGGGGGTAATGTCCTTGAGGGTCTGTCTGTCTCCGACTCATCATCCTCTTTGATGCAAAGAGAATAGGCTAAGCACCCTCTGGGGAGTCATGTCCTCCTAAGCTTCCACTCCTTGCTCCATGCTTGATCCGAGGCTGTGTCACGATGAATTCTTCTCACAAATGTTGTCTACGACGGCACAGCCGGCAGGCCACTCATTAGGAATCCTGGATCCTCGGAAGATTTCCGGGAAAAAACACTCAAATTCCAATGAAAGAAGGAAAATTACTCTTTATTGTTTACATACGTTGTGACGTCAGTTTCTCTCTCTCTGTTTCTATCTCACTGGGTGAGTTATGAATTTCTCTAAAAAAGGGCAAAATAGAGAGGATTTAAAAAATATTCATTTGCTAATTTTGATTAAAATAAGGCATTTTATGGAATATTAAGCATATCAAATTAAAGCTTGATATTTTTTCTTCATATTCATATCAATTTTTAATGATGTAAGACCTTTGAGTGAGGAGCAGTGAGGAACAGTGAGTCTCTAAGAAAAACCCTTCATTTTTCGTACAAAATGACATATATTTTAAAGTTTAAATGTGCCAGAGACGAAGTAAAAATTGAAATGAGTACTTTGATCTAAGCTCTATCAAATCATTGCTTTTTATTTTTCTATACTTCAGTCCTTGTATGCCAAAAATGGCTCTGAATCTAATAAATGCTAAAAAAATTGAAATCCATTTAGCTCTGAATTTATCACTAACTTTGAAAAATGAATACCATATTTGGAATCAGTGAATAAAACTCTATATGAATTATGGTAAATTAGTCCGACCTTTTTTTTTTTGTTGATTTTTGTTGGCCTGTGTAATCGATAAAACAGTAGTAATTTACTTTCTCTGCAATTAATCAGTATGAAATTGACCCATTAAGGCTCTCAAAATTTGTAATATGTAGGTAATGTCAAGTTCCTCGTCTATATTATTTTTTTTAAACCAATTTGTATTTTATTTGACCATTTTTTCTTCTTGTTTATATTATATATTGCTTTAATATACATTTATTTTATACCAAGAAGACTTAAAGTTGAACATACTACCCCCTATCTTTTTGCACACTTATACACTCCATGATTTTTAATGCTTGAATGAAATTCTTCTTACTTTATCCAATTTAAAATAAATAAATGAAAATTCTTATTCCTTTTATTTTTTCTTTAGTCTTATAAGGCATGAAATCAATTATAATATATTCTTTTCTATGATTTGCTTGTGTAAAAGGCATTCTTTTTCTTTTTTATAATTAATATTCTTTTTTAATGCAAAAATGGATTCTTTGTGGTGAATATGTGGTGTGTGTGTACGAGAATGCTTTCATTCCATTGTTCTTATGTACACAAACATTATAAATTAAACTATATTAAATTATTATTATCATTATTATTTCCATTATCCTTCTCAGGCTTATGAATAAGAGAGCACTCAAACGATATGGATTTGAAATATTGCATATTTGCGTGTGTATTTTTCTCTAAAGGTATCAAAAGGAAAAAGTGAAGATTTAAATCTAGCGTTTCTCACAATAATAATATAAAAAACATAACTTTTTCGTTGTGAATTTAGTGACATTTCTTTTTCTTTGTCTTAATTTCAATTTTTTGTAGATACGATACGAATGGAAACAATAATGCCTACCGTCTGTGTACCGTATGCCTCGCTATTCCTAAAGCGTTAAAGTAAAGTAGCGCATGCAAGGAAAAAGTAAACAAAATAAATTGACCAAAATTTTGGTTATTTTCTTTAATGTTAGATGTCGCTAGACCATGAAATTACGTCACAATCCTATTTAAAACCGGTTTGAAGGGATTAAGTTTGATGATTTGAAATATATCAAGATAAAAAACGTCTCCAAATATTATTAATAAAAGGACTTTGTTATTATTTTCAAAGAGCTCTAGCATCAAAAATTTTTGGCCAATTCCTTTCGGGAAAAAAGGAAGAATTTTTTGTTATGCATGCGCTACTTTACTTTAACGCTTTAGCTGTTCCTAGTTTCATGTTTTTGTTGTTTATGTATAGTGCATTAACGATAAACTATATCAATTTATTCAAACTTTAGCTAAGTACCAATAATGCCGGAAAGAAATATTGAACCATAAATATGTTGTTAAACACATCTTATGCAAGAAAAAATCCCGGCGTTGATATCCCTGGGCTCTATCACAGATTAAAATATAGATATGTATATATTAAATGCTCCCATATATACAAACAAAACACAATTTCACATCTTGTGAGGACATGCAAGGGGATTTACAATGTTTGTATGTAAAGAGGAGAGTACAAAAAAATGTACTTTCGTACATTGTTCTATTTTTTGCTGTGCACAAGTTTTAAATATATGTATAATGTATTTGAAATAAAATTTATGTGAATAAGTTTCTGATACTTATGTTTGTGTGTGTGTATAGTAATATAAATGTATTTATACTCCTATGCACTATTTTGATATTTATTGTGTGCGCAGAGGTCTATAGGGAATTTGCTACACAATTCACGGACAATGATGGGGCTTTGAAGTGTGGGGGTATGGCTTATGGCATACCTTATGGAATGTCTTACACATACAGAATTATAAATAATATTTATTGTCCGGACAAAGCCAATGACGTTGACGGGTAATCTGTGTTGTTCTTCTCTTTTTTAATCATGCACAGAATGAATAAAAACTGTCAATGAACAAAATAAACTTATAGGTATGGGCTAACTATTTTAGGTATAATTACTATACGAGGTAAATGCTGAGTATGTACTACGTGGCTTCATTGTGAATCAAAATATTAACAGAAAGAGATGTCTGCCAGTTTATTGCTGATACATATATGTATATTAGACATCTACGCCAGTATTAAGGGTATGATAGAGATGTTTAAGTTAATGAATATTGAAAGTAAGATACAGAAAAACCTTCCCCCTCTGCCTGGTTTGTGTTCATAACCTCAATATACTAATTTCATTATATATAGATGTATTTTGGCCCGAAGTAAACAAATATAACTAACCTTTACAATCATAGGATAAAACGCTTTGTTTGGACTATGAGAAGGTGAGGTATATCCATTCAACCAAAAGTGCATTTCGCACTATTTCTCAGTCTGGCTCTGTTCATCAACCTTCATGTATTTTTTTATTGGTATAATCAAATCATGGAGAAAAAAAATGTAATAACCTTCATTGAAGGATAGAAAACATATTCTATTTCTTCAAAAAAAAAAAAAACACTGTATACAAGAATATATGTTTTGTAAATGTTTGAGGTTAATGGAATATAACATCATATTCATAATATACGAAGTTGATTTGACTCGTACTGTTATTATTAAAAACTATTTATACATTTATATTCTTACACATAATATTTAAAAAATTAAAATACCTACAATATAATTAAGACTCTAAAAATACCAATAACATTTTTTAAATAATACTACAAGCATTTGAAATGAGATCTCTGATATTCTCGAGAAATTAATATGTCAATGAATCTTACATAAAGAACTTCCAAATAAGAAAAATTATGATATTACTATGCTAAATTATGAAATTGCTGAGCATATTAGAGAGCTTATCTAATCACAAATTAACAGAAAAATAATGGATTTAATATTATGAAAGCTATAAGATATAACATAACAACTCTGGCATTCGTTTTTATTAGCTGTATACAGCTATCACTAATAATAAATGAAACTTCTAACGAAGGGCTCTGAGAGATTATTACCCCCTACAAATTATTCATTATTTGTATACAATAGTCGATTAAAAAAAATATTTTACTGCAAATAGCATAACAAGTTAGCATAATATTTAAACTCCAAATTTCATTCTTCGCACTTTTTTCTTCCATATGGTCTAGTAAGGAAGGGAAGCAGCTATGGTACTATCCATACATATAGAAATAATATGTAATTCATATAATGAACTAAGATTATAATTTATTTCCTTACTTAATTTAAGCTCCCTAAAAATATAATCAGAGTTGGTCCCCAGATGGGAATATTTTTTACCTCCATTTCTCATATAGGGTCTGAATGTGATTAGACTTATAATATATTGTACTATATAAACGTATAAAAGGCCTAACGGTCCGGAAGCTTGGGTGCTTAAAAACATAAATTAATTGTGTGTCTTACGTTAGCAGGGCTTCCGAGAAGTTTGTGAATATATAATATAAAGGTAGTATTACTAAATACCATTTTTAAATAAAGAAAAGCTTTTTACATTCTTCTTCTTCTTATATATATATATATATATATATAATATCATAGACCTCTAATGATCATGACCTACTACAATAGATCAGATTAAAATCTTTGAATGTTTTAAACCGCTCATACATCTAAGCAGCTACTTACATATATTATATAAATGAAATGATGACAATACACCTTTATTTTTGAGTTTATGTTTCTAAATTTAGTCCTTCGTTGCAACATATATTTATATACGTGTCTTACCTTAATGCAATCAATTTAGGAGTTGTCGGCAATCAATTTTTATTATTCAGTATTAGTTTATTTATAGGAGAAGAATGTATAAAGCTGCAAACATTCTTCTTTAAAATCCAAGATATTCTATCCGAATATTTAAAAAATAATTAATCCTTTGCTATGCTTTTACTTCCAAACAATGACTTGCACAAAAGATGCTTATGAAGTCTGCATATCTAGATAAAGCCCTCATTTATAGAAAGAGAATTACTAATAAGACTAAGGCTACATATATGTGCAATAATTTATTCATTTTTTAAATGTTATACATATTTATGTACATATATAAAAAACTTTTTCCATCAAACTTTTTTTCCATGCAAGAAATATAATGTGAATGAGGTTTATAGAGGTAGGCTTTATGTATTTGCTTAATTATATATGTCAATAAGAGAAAACGGATGAGGAAAAAAAACTAACAAGATTCTATATTGTTTTTATAAAATGTTAAATGAGTGAATTCAGATCTGTATTTTGCGCATTTGCAAAAGATATATTTAAAATACATGTGTTTTAGGTGTGTCACATAAAGTATGTATATATTTGTAAATATATAACGCGATAACTCAGTAAAGCGTGCACGATTCTCAATTTTGAGTGCGCAAGTTGACCTCCCGATAGGGGAAGTTCAATAACAATAAACCTAAGATTGATGAAATCTTATGTTTGATGGACTAATTTACCAGTTAAAATGTTCATAAGAGGCAGAAATGCACAAAAACGTGGAGAGTTGGGAAGATAAAAATACCATAGAGATATAAAGATATAGTGAGCTTATTGGACTCGTCAGAGAAATACGTCATTGTGTCAAAATATAGCTGAACGATGTTTCTCTGCTATTGGAGGAAGAGAAATACTTCATTGTGTTATGTTTATATCTTTATGATCAGCTTATGATGGCGTAGTATCAATTACTTTGTTTATAGTGAACATGCAGAAACAATAGAACGCTGTTTCTCTGCTATTGAAGGGAATCAGCCTCTATATCTTTATATCTCTATGAAAAATACATATATCGTCATCATATGTAAAAATTATTATCCAATAAGAAAACAAAGCAGTTGACGTTCTTCACAAAAGTATCCTAAGCTGGGAAAGTCAGCTACTCTCCCAGCTCTTCTGCTAGGAAACTGTTTTTGCCATTAAAATGCCTCAGTTCTTTAGAATAATGAATTTCTATTGATGGAGTTCCATAAATCATTACTTACTTTTATTTTGTTTATTCTTAAAAACATTTTATTTGGAAATCAATAATACCAACAAAAACAAAATTAATTTTAACCAAAGGTTCACTTAATATGCTTTACATTTCCATTTGAAGTGTGATCTGCTAATGTAAAATATATATTGTTTTTCGCTACTCTTTATTGCATTTCACTAATAATTTTTAGAAATCATTATTTCATACCAATAGCAGGGATGAGAATGAAGTTTTATTGTACAATACTAAGATGGCTTTTTCATATATTATTTTTTGAAAATGATGGAAGCATTGCTGATTAGGTGTGAAAACGCATTGTAATATGTTATTTAATAGAATTACTTTAGGATTAGTATAATAAAAAAATAATGTATTTCCAACTTACTTTAAATTATTATCAATATCTAGTAAAGTTACTTATAGCATTGTTTCTGATAAGTTTTTCTTTAATACCCTTAGACAAGCGACTTTAAAGGAATGGTGGGCCGCTGGTGTGCAATCCCTCGAGGATTTCATTTTTAAATCATTTAAATGCTTAAAAATATATGAATTAATATCTATTAATAAAGATAGCTCCTAGAGAGTACCACTACCGGCTGATACCAGATTAAGTTCCGGTGAGGTGGGTCCAATCTAGGAACTAAACAAACAAGTTTTTCTTTGTACATTAGCAAATGCATTATTGCTAATTGGCATTATTTTATGGCAGTGAGGTGACTGTAAGGATTTTTAATATGTAAATTGGATTATCACGATGAACAATATATATATATATATTTAATATATATATATATATATATATGTGTGTGTGGTGTGTATTATATATATATTTATATATATATATACATATATAATTATATATATATATATATATTTACATATGTATATATGTAGATATATAATATCACAGACCCCTAATAATGATGATTACTACAATTGATCTGATTAAAATCCTTCAATGTTTATCCCGGATACGTAAACGCTCTGTTCAGCCCCATGATAGCTTTAAGAGCGTCCACTCGAATTATTCGAGGGTCCTTTGGTTTGAGCAACAGCTTGTTCTTTCACGTGTCAAGCGTCAGGTTTTCTCCATGCGGGCACCTCCTTCCTTGGGTCGATCTGATGATTATTTGGATTTAGCGTATCTTAATGATCAAAGGTGGGTTGGCGGGACTCTCCATAATAAAATTGGTGTTAGGCTTCACGTGGCAAATATGAGGTATACCCGGCATGGTCGCCCTACAGATGTTATTATACATAAATGTATAGAAGTTATGGAGCAAAACTTTATATAGTAGTCGAATTAAATTAATTCAAACCTTTTTGTAAAAAGGTATATCTTTAAAAAACTAAATTTATATGCCGAATGTATGCAATAAAAGTAATGAGTAAGTTACTCTATTCGAGAAGAAATTGTAAACTAGGAAGATGCAGCATTAAATAAGCAACTATTTTTTGTATTGCAGAATGACGTGTTGTCCCGAAATTATATATATATATATATATATATCAGTTATCGTTTATTATATAGGCATAGATATAATTATTATACCTAGAGAAACCCATATCCCCCCCCCCCCCCAACATATGCAAATATTCTTTTCTCTCAACCCAACTTCAAAAAAACTTATTGAATTTCTATGTAATCAATGGAAAGTGCAGATTTTTTTGTATAAAGATTTCCATTGAACTTGTGCAACGTGCATAAGGGAATCTCTGAAGTTAATCTTATTTTTCAATTATTTTTCACAAAATTCAGAAAATGATACATTCATTTATTTATATCGTAATGAGAACAAAATAATGAGCATTTCATCTTTTAAGGAAATATAATATGGCTATAATACGGAAGCTACTAATTAAGTAGTAAATAAGAGGGAGCTCGATAGCCGTGCGTGCTAAGGCGTGTTCAACTCTCAATGTTGGGGGCGCAGGTTCGAATCCCGAGAGGGGATGGTCATTTTTGGTCTACCTCATGATAAGATCCTAGGTTAGATAGACTAATTTTAATGCTATATGCTTATTTATATCCTGTCGTATGCAATTCTATCATAACCATATAGGCAAAAAAATAAAAAATAATAGTCCTATCATAGGATTTTGGTCTTGAACGTAATTGGTAGAAAAAAAGGAACGTGAATAATAAAAAGTGCACCTGGCATTATTAAACATGACATATTGTGGCTGTTTAGGTGTATTTATGACCTAATAGATAAAATGTTATTTCTAAGAAAAATAAGTATCTCTTCTCATGAACCTTTATAAGGTCATTTAACAAATCCTTTGAATAGTATAAACTAATAATATTATGAAACAATGCAACTATTTATATCGCCGGAGAGAATGGATATTTATATTGTTTTATAATCCTTGTCGATATATCGATCACTGCCATTTGACGAAAAAATACTATCCCTAAGAGGACTATGTGTTTGCCTAACGAGCCTCGATCCATGACAAGTACAAATGCTTTGACCTCAATGCAAATATTGTTTTTCATAAAAATATGTAAGCAAAGAAAATCCTCATCATCCATGACGATAAATATCTCCTCATTCTGACCGGAAGAAAAAAATGAGAAATGTGCTATCAAATGAAAATCATCTAAAAACAAATAACGGTTGCTTTAAGTTATATAAAATCCGTAATTGCATTGTTTTGTAGAACTCCTACATAAAGGTCGACAATTTAACCGCAATTATCATTGGGAGATCGCCGTTAGTAGACTTTTTCACTAAGAGTTCCCATACCTAATTCGTTATGTGTCATCAGCGCAGCGCAACACTTTTTAATGGTTTAAGGAGGATTTTAAAGAGTCCTTTTTAAGGAATTTTTTTTTTCCTTTTTTATAATGTTTTAGAAAGTAATTTTGCTGTATGATGTTAATTTATGTTTGTTTTTTCTTCAACACATATTTCTTTGCAAAAAGTAATAGAAACTCATTATGGAGCTCTCTCCCTTTATATCCATATTTATCCTTTATCATCATTAAAATAACTACTCCTCTCCTACCTTGGTGAGAGGGAAGAGAGAGAATATACCTAAAAAAGTTCATCATTATTCCCGTATTAAGAGTACTAATCAATATATAGATACATGCCTCTCTATTCCTACATAGAAAATAACAGGGGGTAACTATAAATATTTACGTAAGGTAATCGTTTATTATTAATATCCATCATAAGAAGGGTAGATTCCAAAGATACAGCATATGTGTGCCATTCAGCTAGAAAGGAATTTTCATTAGAGTTTGAAATGA
>CP045898.1:6303719-6379841 GCA_013387185.1 Caligus rogercresseyi | reverse complement strand
AAATTCATTCCATCTACTTCAGCACAATATCTCAATTACTAGAATATATCAACGTTTTATGTCAAGATTATTTGTGATTATTTTAGCTTTGAACATCGTCTTATTGTCCCTTTATAAAAAGTTGTTTTATTTTCTAGGCAGTAATTATCAACTATAATGTTAATTTATGTATGGTTTTTACGCATGTGCCTAGTTTTATGTTTTTATTTATCGTATGTCTTATGTGTATTATATCTACATTGTTTGTTGATGATGATAAATAAAATGTCTTAACATAAAAAAATTATCCATCTTTTTAATTCATTTATATTTTCTTTTTTATATCCTTCTTTTCTCTTCATATTTTAAAATAAAATTACTATTACGATATAGAAATCATCTCTCGAATATATATTGTTACTTTTCATAGTTCCCAGCCCAAAAATAAAAGATCTTTGCAGTTGTGTGTTAACATATAATAATCTGCGATTGTAAAAAACCTGTTTTTTATTTGTATGTTGATTGATGTGTATCAAAATGAAATTTTCTATTAATTATATCTTAAATATAAGGAGATACATAAATAAATAATAACTATCATATTAAGAAATACTTCCATCATTACCTCCGCGAAGGAGGTATTGTTTTCACTGGTGTTGGTTTGTTGGTGTGTTGTGTGTTGTTGTGTTGTCAGCAGATAACTCAAAAAGTACTGACGGATTCGGATGAAATTTTGTGGAGTTGTTGAAAATGCCAAAAAGGAACCAGAGATTTTAAATTTTGGCATCTCTGAGTGCAGAATTAAGATGCAAAATGAGCTAAATACTAATACATACTTTCAAGTAGCCTACTCTGCCAATAGATGTCGCTGTGCTGTGAAATCGGGTGAGGGAGCGTCTTCCTCTCGGAATTTACGTCGAGGGGAACCCCCCGTTCCCTCTACGCCTCCCCAGTCGTGAAAAATTCGCCTCGGAAGGCTCATAAGGACCCCGTGACGGCGGAGGTTTGACACTCTCTGAGTGTCATATATGCCTCTATGAGTCATATTACTAAATGAAAGGAAAAAGGTTTCATTTAATAAAAAAATCTTGTTAAGAGAAATAGCTAATTGGTAGTATTATCGTTACATGTAGTAAAATTTGTTTGCTGAGTCAATAAATTTATACATTTAAGTTGTAGATCACGCCATCAAAATATTTGTGTCATATATTTTAATACACAAGACTTAAGATTATAAATATTAATCAAATGTATAATATATTATATGATTTTATTCAATTTCATTCACGAGAGAAAAGAGAGTAATTAAAGAATAAGAATATAAAACCTACACTGATTAAATTAGGTCTAGTTAACGAATGATGGCCGAAAAGACAAATATATGCTCAAGAGAAGATTACAAAACAGGGATAAGTATTATAATAAAAAAAACATTGCCATCATGAAGGTTAAGTGTCATTTCAATCGCGAAATGTGTGGTGTACACCAACTCAGAGATGATAATAATAGCATCCTTATAAATATCTTATCATGAATCTCGATCCCGTGTTATAGACAAATCCTTGAGGTGATTTCTCTGATATATTCATGAAAATAATTAACTAGGAGGAATATATACACTCAGAGAGTGCAAACCTCCCGCCGTCCACGAGGTCCTTATGAGCCTTCCGAGGCGGATTTTTCACGACTGGGGAGGCGTAGAGGGACGGGGGAGGGTTCCCTGAACGCGGAAATTCCGAGAGGAAGACGCTCCCGGCACACGATTCCAGCACAGCGACATCTATTGCAGAGTAGCTAACTTGAAATATTTAATAGTATTTAGCTCATTTTGATCTTAATTTGCATCAGAGATGCCAAAATTTAATCACTTGTTTTTTTGGCATTTCAACAACTACAAAATTTCATCCGAATCCGCTCAGTACTTTTTGAGTTATCCTGCTGACAAACAAACCAAACCAACACAAACCAACAAACCAACACCGGTGAATGAAAACAATACCTCCTTCGGCGGAGGTAATAAAGTTCTCGCGCTCAGATGATGAAATTAATTAAGGGATTGCGGATACTGAGTTGTTGTTAATGTGTTCAATATCATGTTGAAGGCATTGATTCGGCTTCGCACCGAGAGGGAAAGGTCAACCTCATGATAAGTAGTATCGTCGACTCATTTACACGCTAGTATGCTTATTTATATCCATTCGGATGCAATTCTATCGAAACTAATAGGCACAAATAATGCTTGTTTTATTTCAATAAAAAAAAACATATTACGCTAAAAGAATCCTTACTCTACTAACTACAAAACGTAGAAAAGGGATTTTTTTCTTTCATTCATACACTATCCTTTGAAATAATCATTAGACAATTCATGAACAACATAGAACCTTAATCCTAAGTTAGTATATTTCGCGTGTGCTTTCATGCATTGTATGTATCACAAGGATAACACATATAAAGAAATGTGTGGGTATGTGTTTTTGTGTTTGAAGGTTTTTGATAAGGAAATAATTTAAAAAAAATGTTTATTAATGTTTTGTATTTTAACAAACAAGTTTGGGTAGATATATAGTAAGAAAAAAAATGAAACGAGCAAGCACTTCTCTTTGAGTGTAACACATTAAAAGAAATATGGGATATGGTTGTTCAAAAAATGTATATGAAGTTTGGCCATGTTTTAACCAGAAAGGAATTTGTTTTTTTTTACAATGGCCCTGATAGCACGGAAATAAATTGTATTGTAACTAAAATACAGATTTTACTTTATAAATTAAGAAGACAAAATCCCCCATTCGAATTTGTTTTTATAATATGTAAATAGAATTGTTGGTGACTTTTGATTTATTTGTTTAATAGTAGTTGTGTAAATTTTATGTTTGTACTGTAATGATTGAGTTTTTTTTTGATGTTTTGGTAACATTCAAAAATAAATGTTGTACGAAAGTACAAAAAAAAAAATAAAATATATATATTATATATATATATATATATATATATATATATATATATATATATATATATATTTAGGGTGTGTGGTCCTTTTTCAAACTTGTCTGATCCCAAATTATCATGGATCAAAAGTTGTATTTTGGTATTGGTAATACCCCAAAAAAATAATTTTCCTCTCCGGTCAAAACCCAACTCCCTCCTTCCGGTCAAAGTTCCGGTATTTACCGGAAGTACGTCAAAAAGCGATCAAATTCGAAAAAGAAAAAATCTTTTTATAATTATGGCCTATGAAATGAAAAACTTATTTTATATTTTTTTTCGATTTGTTAGTAATTTTTTCGACTTTTTGATTAAAGTTTTTGAAATGCTTAAAATCAGTCGTTTTTTTCTTTAAAAAAATTAATAGTCGGAATTATATGTTTTTATAGTTTTATATCTTGGATTCACATTCACATCACTATGTTCTAAAATGTAGAAATATAACAAATATTCAATATTTAAACCTTATTTACTTGTTTGTTAAAAATATGTCGCAATTAAATGAAATCAAACAATGAAAGTATAATAGTAACATTACGTGCGTTTATTTTCTTTGTTCATTAAAAGTGTTTGATCATAAGTTGTAACTGTGTTGTGTCCCTGTGAAAAAAGGAATATGGCTACAAGCACTAGGAGTTCATGTGGCCATTTTCTTTTTGGTAAGCCATCTGAATTGCCTTTAAATACTTTACCTTCAAAATTGGATATTTTGAAATATTATCTATATAAAAGAAATAACCGTATCAAAGGAAGCAAACTAAATAGAAAATTCCATCTTGATATTATCAATGTAATTTCAACGGATGTGAAGATTTTATGGGATAGAGCAAGTATTCCATCTTCCGACATGAAGTACCTCAAAGTAAAATTGGATAGATTCGTGACGAGTAATCTTCATGAAGTGGAAAAATGGAAGGACGTCAAGAGAACTCATTTGGACTGCAATTTTGTGGATAATTTTTCAAAACTTTTTGACATTGCTGCCTGTTGTTGCTTCAAAAATAAAACTTTGAAGGAATATAAATTGGAGAACTGTGATTGTGAAACGGCAAAGAAAATACCAAAGGAAGAATTTCAATTTTATGTGGATCAAACGTTTAGAAGAAGACTCGTCATAGGACATGGAATTGATCAAAAAACATCTTTAAATAATGAAATACAAACTTTAAGATCTCAGCAAAAAGAAAAAAGAAAGGAATCAATTCTACAGCAAGCTAAAAAGGAAAAAGAAAGACTTGATAATGAAGAATGTTTAAAGAAAAGCACAGAAGACTTAAATATTGAAGATTTGGAAGAACAAAATATAATTCCTAATGACGAAGAGGAATTTGGTATTGCAGAAAAAAAAATGTAGTGAAAAAAAACTTAAATTTTCTCCCAGAATCAAGTCAAGTGCTTGTGAGATATGGTCTATCTGTTAGAGCGGCTACTGCCTATGGAAACGCATTATTGAATGACCTACATCTCTCTACTCAGGAAAATTTATTATCTCCATCGAAAGTTTATTATCAAGCAAAAAAGTACTGTGATCAATCATTGAGACTACATAAAGAAAACAAAGGCTTCATCTGTATCAAATTTGATGGACGCAAAGACTTAACAAGATGTTCAACTGAATTTTCCAAGAAAGAAAAACATGAAGAACACATTACTGTGATTTCGGAACCGCAAGCAACTTATGTAAACCATTTCACACCAATATCTGGAAAAGCAATCCACATTGCCAATGAATTGCATTCTATAATTGTAGAATCTGATAGTGCCGATTCTCTCCGAGCTATTGGAAGTGATGGTGCTCCAGTGAACACAGGATACCAAGCTGGCGTCATAAGACATTTGGAGCAAACATTAGAATCGCCGTTACAATGGATCATTTGTTTACTTCATATGAATGAATTGCCTTTCAAAAAACTATTTCAATTTTATGATGCTAAAACGACCGGTCCAAATTCTTTAAAGGGCGAAATTGGTTCTCAAATAACAAATTTTCTTGTAAAATTGTACCAGTTTCTTTTGAACCTGTCCGAGGAAGTAATTTAGACATTAATCAAGGCTTATTTAAATGCTTAAGTAACGATCAACAATATTTTGTTCAAATTTGCAATATGATACATAACGGACCAAACCATGTACCGAAAACATTTCTTGAGAAACATCCCGGTAAAATTCACAATGCTAGATGGATTACAACCGCTTCAACTCTTTTAAGACTATATATACAATCAAAGAAACCATCAAAGGAATTAAAAAGACTAGTAATCATAATTTTAAATGTATATGCCCCTACATTTCTTCAAATAAAAAAAATCCTCATGTAAAACATGGATCAAAACATTTTTTCTTTTTAATTAACCAAGCAAACAAACATTTAAACTCACAAGAAAAAAACGCTATAACAGCAACATTTAGAACAAATTCATTCTTTGCACATCCAGAAAATGTACTCTTATGTGCTTTATTTGATTCGGACATGGGAAAACGAAAAGAAGCTGTTAAAATTATTTTAGAAGATAGAAAAACCAAATGCACAGATTTTGTTAGGCAATTTGTTCCTCCAAAAGATTTTTTAAACTTAGCTGCCAAAAGTTTTTTTGATTTAGTTAATTTAAATACAATACCAAAAACTTATAAAACAGAACCGCCTCTAACGTTTGACTTTACTGAAGAAGAATTATTAAAGTGTACCGAAGGTGAAGATTTACAAATACCAGATATTCCATGTCATTCACAAAACGTAGAAAGATTTGTAGCATCGACAACTAGAAAATCCCAAGAAATAGAAGATCAAAATACGAGGCATAAACATTTAATTGTAACACACAATTCAAGATCAAAGTTAAATAAAACATTTTCGAAATCCGACTTTTTAAATTAATACATTTATTCAAATTTCTCCCACCATTATGTCTTTATGTATTTATGTTAAACATTTTAGAAGTCTATAGAATAAAATATTTTTTGTTGTATTGTTTAGTTGTATTTAGTTATAGTTGTAATAAAATGTTAGAAAATTTATTCATATTTTTTCAAATTTTATTCAGCTTTATGTGTAGAAAATATATATTTATGTTTTTGATTTTGGATGTCTAGACAATAAAATATTTTTGGTTTATATTGTTTAGCTGCAAATTAGTTGTATTTATTGAAAAATATGGCGATAAAATTCCGTAAGTTATAAGGAAATTTAAAACTATATTGTAATTAAGACAAAACAACTGATTTTCAACAATAAAAAAAACTGTAATCGAAAAGTCGAAAAATAACTAACCAATCGAAAAAAAATATAAAATAAGTTTTTCATTTCATTGGCCATAATTATAAAAAGATTTTTTTCTTTTTCGAATTTGACCGCTTTTTGACGTACTTCCGGTAAATACCGGAACTTTGACCGGAAGGAGGGAGTTGGGTTTTGACCGAAGAGGAAAATTATTTTTTTGGAGTTATTACCAATACCAAAATACAACTTTTGATCCATGATAATTTGGGATCAGACAAGTTTGAAAAAGGACCACACACATTATATATATATAAACTCACATATTTGGCCGCCTACGGCGCCCATATATACGCCCTTCGGGTATGGTTAGGTTTTGGAGCTAGTTTGTGAGTGAAACAGACCTTAAAGAATATAAGACCAGAAATGAAAAGGTGTATACAATTACATTTTTTTCATTTCTGATCCCATCACTTTGCAAATAATTTTATTAGGTCCGCTTTGACCCAAGGATTCCATAGGTACCTCATAGATCAAATTTGACCTTAGTTGTGGGAGGAGATAGCGTGCCGACATACAGACGGACGGACGGACAGAGATTGGTGGATTAATATATATATATTTATTTATATATCTAATATTTAGCTATGTCCTTATTGTTGGTATATCTTTTGGCAGGTAGTTTAATTTTAAACTATATTGTTTATTTAAGTATTATTTTTATACATCATTTTACCGTCTTTTAACAGCGGCAGCTCGATACACAGCTTTTGCTCTAAAGATTCGACTCTCAGTGGAGGATCTTGGGATAATGCGTCAGTATTCGTTAAATAATTCCTGTCCAATTTTCAGCACTACGCCAAGGCCATCAGAATGATTATAAAAAATTATATGAAATTTAAAAAATAATTTTAGTTTTGCCATAACCTCTCACTACAAATTCCATTTCATTTCAAACTCTATGATAATTCCTTTCTAGCTGAATGGTCACACATATGCTGTATCTATGGAATCTACCCTATCTTATGATGATATTAATATAAACGATTCCCTTACGTAAATATTTATAGTTACCCACTGTTATTTTCTATGTAGGAATAGAGAGGTATGTATCTATATATTGATTAGTACTCTTAATACTGGAATTAATGATGAACTTTATTTAGGTATATTTCTCTCTTTTCCCTCTCACCAAGGTAGATGAGTATTATTTTAATGATGATAAAGGATAAAATATGGATATAAATGGGAGAACTCCATAATGAGTTTTTATTTACTTTTTGCAAAGAAATATGTGTTTAAGAAAAAACAAACATAAATTAACATCATACAGCAAAATAACTTTCTAAAACATTACAAAAAAGGGGAAAAAATATTTTTTCCGTTTTACCATAACGACATGATGTTTTGTGTTTTTTTACTACGTTTTTAGATTTAAATGTCAATAGAATTTTAAGGTCTTACAGGTTTTTTTTTTTTGATAGTCCGCAGACTATAAGCATTTATTTTTCATTTCAAAACAAACACAGAAAATCAAGTAATAAAAATTAGCATAAGATTGAAAACATAAGTAACAAAAAATTAAAATATGTTAAAACACGTACTAAAAACAATTATGCTTTAAGATTTTTTAACAATTCAGAATAGTTTTTGGTAATATTTATCATTGAATCACATAAAATTTCCTTTTTTGCTTTTATTGCATAAATAAAAAACTGTGTTTTTGTAATAATTGCGTTGATATGGTCTGCATCTTATCCCACGTAGAATGATATGAAGTCGTTCTTGGAGGTTGTAATTTTCCAGTGGCTTTTAATTATTCCTATCGTTTCCTCATAAAACTTGAGGAGTTTTATACAAGACCATAGAAGGTGTTTCGAAGTTTCGGGTTCCTCTCTGCAGAAATAACAGTTTTTTCCTTCTCCACTACCGAAGTGTTTCCCAACTTGGAGTGTACCGCTGAGGACCCTGTACTTGAACCATTTTTCTGCAGAAAGGGTTTTTAAAGGCTTTAATGCATAATTTAATGTCTCGATCTATCTCCCTCCTGGAGAGGTAATTTAAGAAGGGCGAAAGAGTAGCCTTCGTTCCGCATCTTCTCAAGACTTGTGGGGCCACATTGGAAAAAATTATCCTAAAGGGAGTGACAGGTCTATTTTTAAACTTTGGTGGTCCTTGAATGTGTTTTATTCTATGGAAGAGCATCTTCCCTGAAAGGCTGTTTTCAAATTCCATGTCCCCCAAACACGACAACCCTTGGAACGTTGAAAGGTCCTTCCTTAAAGAGGATATTGCATCCATTGCAGGCATTTGCCAACCAAGGTATTCCTCAAACTTAACAATAAGTGGTGTTGCTGCTTCGCTCATTTCCTTTAGAAGAGGACACATCAGTGAGGATTTTCTTAAAATTTGAAAATAACCCTTATGGAGGTCTTTTTTAAGTCTTCTTTTTGGGAGATCAGATACTGTTTTATCATTTCTGCCCAATCCTCTGTACAATTTTTTAACCTTGTAAACCATCGTGAGTTCATGTTTCTCCACATAGACGAAAAATCGAGAACACCAAGACCACCATATCCGTGAGGATTATGTAGTCTTTTGTGAGAGAGGTTCTTGTACTTGGAGAGAAGGAAATATTTTTCCTTTAGGGAGTTAACCGTGTCACAGGTTATATGGTCGTAAGGAGTGACCTTAAGAAGGTTAATTACTTTTGGGAGAATATAAATATTCCAGCTTATTATTTTATTCCAGAATCCAAGATTGAGTGGAGTGAAAAAGGTTATTGCATTCCTTATCCTATTAATAATTTCATTGCAGTTTTTTGACCCAGAGTCGAGTCCGATCCATGTTCCTAAAACTTTTAAACTTTTTTGGGTAGATATGGATGGCCAAATCGGAGACAGATGATCATTGTGGGGGCTGAGTACTTCACATTTTTCTTCGTTTATACAAAGGCCAGAGACTTTGGAGAAATCACTCAAATATTTGAACACACGTGTGAAATTTGTGTCGTTCGTTGTACATCGCCCGTGGTTAGGATTGTAGTGTCATCTGCATAGGCTTTGACATCTATCCCTTCAATTTCTGATAATTGTCTTAGGAGAGGATCAGTTGCAATGATGAATAACAGGGGAGCGCTCGGATCTCCCTGGAGACAGCCTCTATTTATTTGGTATGTGCATTGTTTGGCATCATAGCCAACGGTGTTTTTTGCATTGGAAAGAAGAATGCCAACCAATCTCATCATATAATGACCAAACCCCTTGCTTGCAAGAGTTTTAATTATATGTAAGTGAGAAACTGTGTCAAAAGCCTTTTTAAAATCGTTGGTTAAAATGGATGTATTAATATTGGTTTCGTATTTGGTCTGGAGGTTAAAAGGAATGTCTTCGATTAGTTTGCTCTTGACGAATCCGTATTGCGATGTATTAATAATGTGACTCATGCATTCATTTAGCCTGTTACTAATTATGTATGAAAAGATCTTGAAAATGCAGTTTTGCATGGTTAAAGGGCGGAGGTTTTTGACAAATCGAGGATCTTTATCTTTTTTAGGTATGAGAACCAGTGAGCCAGTGGATGCGTAAGACGGGAATGCGCCTACAGCGAGAACTTTTTCATAAAATAAGAGTAAAATCGGGGCAAGAGCTTTAGAATATTTTTTATAAAATTCAAAACTGAGCCCTGTGTTACCTGGGGCTTTATCTCACTTAGCATTTATGTTAATAGCAGTTAAAATTTCTTCCATAGTTATCAACGATTCCATTTTGTTTATTATGTCTTCCGGTATGTCTGATATTGATGAACTCTTAATTTGGTTGCAAAAGTTTGCATCATTCGTTCACATTTTAAACATTTTTGTTGAGGGGAACAATCATTGCACGAATATAATGCCGAATAAAAACTTGTAATGACTTGGTTATTTTCTTCCTCAGACTTACTTATAGAGCCGTCTTCCTTAAAAATATTTTTTTGATTTTTTTATAGATTTTTTTTCTATTTGAACACATTGAAGTCTTGATTTCGAGAGATTTCAAGATCGGAATTTCGGAAAGTTTGTTGAGGTATTAAGGGTATAATTATTTTAAATAATTAAAAACTTTACCGTTATTTATCTTTTATAATTTAAATATTATTTTTTTATTATTTATTATAGAATTATATTAAATGATATTTAAATTTTTACCACCTTATTACATTGTTCCCTAGTTAGAATTGAAATAAAGACCTGAAAATAAAACCCTACCTGATGATAAAAAGTATGTTCATAATAAAAGTATTAGTGAAATGCAATTAATGAGTAGCGAAGAACAATATATATTTTACATTAGCAGATCACACTTCAAATGGAAAATGTAAAGCATATTAAGTGAACCTTTGGTTAAAATTAATTTTGTTTTGTTGGTACTATTGATTTCCAAATAAATGGTTTTTAAGAATAAACAAAATAAAAGTAAGTAATGATTTATGGAACTCCATCAATAGAAATTCATTATTCTAAAGAACTGAGGCATTTTAATGGCAAAAACAGTTTCCTAGCAGAAGAGCTGGGAGAGTAGCTGACTTTCCCAGCTTAGGATACTTTTGTGAAGAACGTCAACTGCTTTGTTTTCTTATTGGATAATAATTTTTACATATGATGACGATATATGTATTTTTCATAGAGATATAAAGATATAGAGAGCTGATTCCCTTCAATAGCAGAGAAACAGCGTTCTATTGTTTCTGCGTGTCCACTATAAACAAAGTAATTGATACTACGCCATCATAAGCTGATCATAAAGATATAAACATAACACAATGAAGTATTTCTCTTCCTCCAATAGCAGAGAAACATCGTTCAGCTATATTTTTGACACAATGACGTATTTCTCTGACGAGTCCAATAAGCTCACTATATCTTTATATCTCTATGGTATTTTTATCTTCCCAACTCTCCACGTTTTTGTGCATTTCTGCCTCTTATGAACATTTTAACTGGTAAATTAGTCCATCAAACATAAGATTTCATCAATCTTAGGTTTATTGTTATTGAACTTCCCCTATCGGGAGGTCAACTTGCGCACTCAAAATTGAGAATCGTGCACGCTTTACCTGAGTTATCGCGTTATATATTTACAAATATATACATACTTTATGTGACACACCTAAAACACATGTATTTTTAAATATATCTTTTGCAAATGCGCAAAATACAGATCTGAATTCACTCATTTAACATTTTATAAAAACAATATAGAATCTTGTTAGTTTTTTTTCCTCATCCGTTTTCTCTTATTGACATATATAATTAAGCAAATACATAAAGCCTACCTCTATAAACCTCATTCACATATATTTCTTGCATGGAAAAAAAGTTTGATGGAAAAAGTTTTTTTATATGTACATAAATATGTATAACATTTAAAAAATGAATAAATTATTGCACATATATGTAGCCTTAGTCTTATTAGTAATTCTCTTTCTATAAATGAGGGCTTTTATCTAGATATGCAGACTTCATAAGCATCTTTTGTGCAAGTCATTGTTTGGAAGTAAAAGCATAGCAAAAGGATTAATTATTTTTTTAAATATTCGGATAGAATATCTTGGATTTTAAAGAAGAATGTTTGCAGCTTTATACATTCTTCTCCTATAAATAAACTAATACTGAATAATAAAAATTGATTGCCGACAACTCCTAAATTGATTGCATTAAGGTAAGACACGTATATAAATATATGTTGCAACGAAGGACTAAATTTAGAAACATAAACTCAAAAATAAAGGTGTATTGTCATCATTTCATTTATATAATATATGTAAGTAGCTGCTTAGATGTATGAGCTGTTTTAAAACATTCAAAGATTTTAATCTGATCTATTGTAGTAGGTCATGATCATTAGAGGTCTATGATATATATATATATATATATATATATATATATACAAGAAGAAGAAGAATGTAAATAAGCTTTTCTTTATTTAAAAATGGTATTTAGTAATACTACCTTTATATTATATATTCACAAACTTCTCGGAAGCCCTGCTAACGTAAGACACACAATTAATTTATGTTTTTAAGCACCCAAGCTTCCGGACCGTTAGGCCTTTTATACGTTTATATAGTACAATATATTTATAAGTCTAATCACATTCAGACCCTATATGAGAAATGGAGGTAAAAAATATTCCCATCTGGGGACCAACTCTGATTATATTTTTAGGGAGCTTAAATTAAGTAAGGAAATAAATTATAATCTTAGTTCATTATATGAATTACATATTATTTCTATATGTATGGATAGAGTACCATAGCTGCTTCCCTTCCTTACTAGACCATATGGAAGAAAAAAGTGCGAAGAATGAAATTTGGAGTTTAAATATTATGCTAACTTGTTATGCTATTTGCAGTAAAATATATTTTTTTAATCGACTATTGTATACAAATAATGAATAATTTGTAGGGGGTAATAATCTCTCAGAGCCCTTCGTTAGAAGTTTCATTTATTATTAGTGATAGCTGTATACAGCTAATAAAAACGAATGCCAGAGCTTGTTATGTTATATCTTATAGCTTTCATAATATTAAATCCATTATTTTTCTGTTAATTTGTGATTAGATAAGCTCTCTAATATGCTCAGCAATTTCATAATTTTAGCATAGTAATATCATAATTTTTTCTTATTTGGAAGTTCTTTATGTAAGATTCATTGACATATTAATTTCTCGAGAATATTCAGAGATCTCATTTTCAAATGCTTGTAGTATTATTTAAAAAATGTTATTGGGTATTTTTAGAGTCTTAATTATATTGTAGGTATTTTAATTTTTTAAATATTATGTGTAAGAATATAAATGTATAAATAGTTTTTAATAATAACAGTACGAGTCAAATCAACTTCGTATATTATGAATATGATGTTATATTCCATTAACCTCAAACATTTACAACACATATATTCTTGTATACAGTGTTTTTTTTTTTTTTGAAGAAATAGAATATGTTTTCTATCCTTCAATGAAGGTTATTACATTTTTTTCTCCATGATTTGATTATACCAATAAAAAAATACATGAAGGTTGATGAACAGAGCCAGACTGAGAAATAGTGCGAAATGCACTTTTGGTTGAATGGATATACCTCACCTTCCTCATAGTCCAAACAAAGCGTTTTATCCTATGATTGTAAAGGTTAGTTATATTTGTTTACTTCGGGCCAAAATACATCTATATATAATGAAATTAGTATATTGAGGTTATGAACACAACCAGGCAGAGGGGGAAGGTTTTTCTGTATCTTACTTTCAATATTCATTAACTTAAACATCTCTATCATACCCTTAATACTGGCGTAGATGTCTAATATACATATATGTATCAGCAATAAACTGGCAGACATCTCTTTCTGTTAATATTTTGATTCACAATGAAGCCACGTAGTACATACTCAGCATTTACCTCGTATAGTAATTATACCTAAAATAGTTAGCCCATACCTATAAGTTTATTTTGTTCATTGACAGTTTTTATTCATTCTGTGCATGATTAAAAAAGAGAAGAACAACACAGATTACCCGTCAACGTCATTGGCTTTGTCCGGACAATAAATATTTATTTATAATTCTGTATGTGTAAGACATTCCATAAGGTATGCCATAAGCCATACCCCCACACTTCAAAGCCCCATCATTGTCCGTGAATTGTGTAGCAAATTCCCTATAGACCTCTGCGCACACAATAAATATCAAAATAGTGCATAGGAGTATAAATACATTTTATATTACTATACACACACACAAACATAAGTATCAGAAACTTATTCACATAAATTTTATTTCAAATACATTATACATATATTTAAAACTTGTGCACAGCAAAAAATAGAACAATGTACGAAAGTACATTTTTTTGTACTCTCCTCTTTACATACAAACATTGTAAATCCCCTTGCATGTCCTCACAAGATGTGAAATTGTGTTTTGTTTGTATATATGGGAGCATTTAATATATACATATCTATATTTTAATCTGTGATAGAGCCCAGGGATATCAACGCCGGGATTTTTTTCTTGCATAAGATGTGTTTAACAACATATTTATGGTTCAATATTTCTTTCCGGCATTATTGGTACTTAGCTAAAGTTTGAATAAATTGATATAGTTTATCGTTAATGCAATATACATAAACAACAAAAACATGAAACTAGGAACAGCTAAAGCGTTAAAGAAAGTAGCGCATGCATAACATAAAATTCTTCCTTTTTTCCCGAAAGGAATTGGCCAAAAAAATTTGATGCTAGAGCTCTTTGAAAATAATAACAAAGTCCTTTTATTAATAATATTTGGAGACGTTTTTTATCTTGATATATTTCAAATCATCAAACTTAATCCCTTCAAACCGGTTTTAAATAGGATTGTGACGTAATTCATGGTCTAGCGACATCTAACATTAAAGAAAATAACCAAAATTTTGGTCAATTTATTTTTGTTTACTTTTTCCTTGCATGCGCTACTTTACTTTAACGCTTTAGGAATAGCGAGGCATACGGTACACAGACGGTAGGCATTATTGTTTCCATTCGTATCGTATCTACAAAAATTGAAATTAAGACAAAGAAAAAGAAATGTCACTAAATTCACAACGGAAAAGTTATGTTTTTTATATTATTTTGTGAGAAACGCTAGATTTAAATCTTCACTTTTTCCTTTTGATACCTTTAGAGAAAATACACACGCAAATATGCAATATTTCAAATCCCATATCGTTTGAGTGCTCTCTTATTCATAAGCCTGAGAAGGATAATGGAAAATAATGATAATAATAATTTAATATAGTTTAATTTATAATGTTTGTGTACATAAGAACAATAGAATGAAAGCATTCTCGTACACACACACACATATTCACCACAAAGAATCCATTTTTGCATTAAAAAATGAATATTAATTATAAAAAAGAAAAAGAATGCCTTTTACACAAGCAAATCATAGAAAAGAATATATTATAATTGATTTCATGCCTTATATAGACTAAAGAAAAATAAAAGGAATAAGAATTTTCATTTATTTATTTTAAATTGGATAAAGTAAGAAGAATTTCATTCAAGCATTAAAACATCATGGAGTGTATAAGTGTGCAAAAAGATAGGGGATAGTATGTTCAAATTGAAGGTCTTTCTGGGGTATTAAATAAATGTATATAAGCAATATATTATATATATATTCAAGAAAAAAGGTCAAAATAAAATACAAATTGGTTTAAAAAAATAATATAGACGAGGAACTTGACATTACCTACATATTACAATTTTGGAGAGCCTTAAATGGGTCAATTTCATACTGATTAATTGCAGAGAAAGTAAATACTACTGTTTTTAATCGATTATTCATAATACATACAAATGTTCTCCTCACATTATTATTTTGAGTCCGTGAGATGCCCAAATATAAAAAAATCTTATTAATAATGACAATTTTCTGGAGATTTTACATTTTATTGTTAATATAACTTTTTGGTGATTTAATTTGCATGCAGTTTGGATTGTAATTTTGAGCTAACAGTTTTATTTTATGCATTTTTTACTATATTTTAAATGATAATAATTAAAATAATGCAAAATTTTATATTATTTGTTTTAAAATCAATAAAAAAATTAAGGGTACTTTTTAGTAAGCTTAACTCTTGTTAAACAAAAATAAGGATAATTGTAAAATTAGTTTTTAAAAAGCAATGAATATCTCTATTTTTTTGTTATTTTTTTAACCATACCATATTTGAGATATATAAATTTGAAGTTATCCTTTGAATTATCAAATACTTATAAGATTTCATATTTGTTGACCTCAATAAACAACCGTGGGTTTGAAAATAGACTTACAAAGTATTTAAAAGACTCTATTTAATCTCATCATTCTTTATTGTTTAACAAGCAAAGTCATAAAACTCTATATTTCTAAAGAATTAATGTATCCCTCATGTAACATAAGCAACTAATATAATAGATTAATCAGCTCGTCAATCAATTAGGCTGTTAATGCTCGGAATATCCTTATTATTATCGAAAGGAACATATGTATACACATATTAGTATACTAAATATGGATATCTGGATAAGCAATCATAATAGGCATTCTTAAATTTCAAAAGAAGGAGTACATTTTGGGCGGAATATATGTTAAAACCTGTAAATATATTAATCCTAATATATAGATAATTGAAAGTGGTTATTTAGTCAATAATACTAATGAAGAGGATTTCGCAAATAAATAAGCTAGCATCATACAAGCAAAGACAAATAAGAAAGCAAATAAGTTAGCTAAAGAAACAGATAATATTTACTATTTATAAATATCAGTTATTACCTCCGCCGAAGGAGGTATTGTTTTCACTGGCGTTGGTTGGTTGGTTTTTGTTCGTTTGTCAGCAGGATAACTCAAAAAGTGCGGAACGGATTCGGATGAAACTTTGTGGAGTTGTTGGAAATGCCAAAAGGAACAAATGATTTAATTTTGGCATCTTGAGTGCTTCTTTAAGATGCTAAATGAGCTAAATACTAATAAATATTTCAAGTTAGCCTACTCTGCCAATAGATGTCGCTGTGCTGTGCTCTCCTCTTTGATGACGTCAGTTTTTTTTTATAGTTCAGGCTCTTATTTGTGGGGATCGGTGGAGGTTTGCACTCTCTGAGTCCTCTAGTTTATAAATATTTTTGCCCTCAAATACTCCCTCATATTATCTTCGGTGGAAGATGACATCCTAAAGGTGACCGGAGTGTCATTAAGTCCCTGATCTCCACATTTGGCTCCTATAAACCAAATTGAACACATCCTATCGACTGTCCAGGGGATCCTTTATGCCGCTAGAGTTAATGGAGCTCCTCATCCCAGAGGGATTGACTGCTTGGTGAGAAGAAGCTTGAACGGCGTCCCCATTCTCCATAAATAGAGCCGGCTTCGAAGGAGGAGTGTTTGTTTACAAATTGGAGCTGACACCTCATGTTGTTCTCTGGACGTCTTCTTCTATTATTTATTCTTCTTATCATTACCTCGTCGTTAAATAATCTTATGTCCTTTTTATATTTACCTGTTTCATGTTAATTCCTACGACTACATTACTTTTATTGTTTTTTTATTAATGTAATATGAATGGTTTAGTTAATGTATTTGAAATATAAATTGGAAAAAATCATAATAAAAAATCATTTTATAACTCAATGATATTATCATCTTTAAAAGAATGTTTATGTTGTCTTTGCATAGGAAGTAACGTTAGGACTCAGCTAAACAACAGATATTTGGTAGTGATATTGATATGCAATAGATTTAATTGTAAGTGCGAACTTTTATATAATAATTATATAATCTTGATTCACCTAAAGGGATGCACCCTCCCCCTCCTTTAAGAGACTGTTGTGATTAATATCATGTTTCTATAGAACTTAATTGTTTTTATGGTGCCTCTAGGTTCTGTATGTTACTTAGATTTTTTTGAGAGCTTTAATTTTACTGTAACCATAAGTCTCTCAGGATGTAACCTAAATCAGAATCTGGTTTTCTCAAAAATGTATTCCATTGCGTTGATGATTAATTTCTTTCGGTGTTACATGATCTATCGATACCGAATACTTTAAAATAGGTAATTTATTTGAACAATATTGATATTTGTTTAATCAACATTGAAAATTTTATACAAATACCGTATTAATTTTTGATTCTCCTTGATTAATTATTCACTTATTGAAAAAACATAAATTGGTTATGACGTTTTTAATAAAAACAATTGTTGCTCATACTCAATTAGTTGGAATAATGATTTCAACAAACACATTTTAAACCTAGGATTTTATCAATGAGCTTGACCTGCGCCCTCAACATTGAAAGTTGAACACACCTTAAGGCACTGAGCTTATCAACATTGTAAATACATATTTTTTGTCCATTTGTTTTTGATAGAGTGCATCCTAGTCATTAGATATAATATGACATTAAATTGAACATTCTTCACGTGATTGGTGGGAACAAAAGAAGCGTGGTATAAAAACGGTTCACTTTGAAATGTGAATATGTACTCACAGAGACAAGATATCATCCATCATGTCTTTTTCTTGGGCTTCAAACCATGATGATCCTTTGATTGGACTCCTCTTATTACCTCCGCCGAAGGAGGTATTGTTTTCACTGGCGTTGGTTGTTGTTTGTTTGTTCAGCAGGATAACTCAAAAAGTACGGAACGGATTCGAATGAAATTTTTGAGTTGTTGGAAATGCCAAAAGTAACAAGTGATTAAATTTTGGCATCTCTGAGTTCAGAATTAAGATGCAAAACGAGCTAAATACTAATAAATATTTCAAGTTAGCCTACTCTGACAATAGATGTCGCTGTGCTGTAAAATCGGGTACCGGGAGCGTCTTCCTCTTGGAATTCCGTCGAGGGGAACCCTCCCCCGTCCCTCTACGCGCCCCAGTCGTGAAAAATCCGCCTCGGAAGGTTCATAAGGACCCCGTGACGGCGGAGGTTTGCACTCTCTGTATATATGCCTCTAGTTTCGTATATTATTAATAAATCAAAACTCCTCAATTTCCGGGTAGGAATATATGATTATTTTTTTTAATATTATATCACGGTTAAAGGACCATAATTCCAAAAAAAATGATCGTCAGTTGAACAAATGTATATTGGCAAATTCACGAGATTACCATAATGACATTTCCATTGAAAAACTGCATTTTGAGAAAACAAAAATTAAAAGAATTGGTATCAATACATACTGATGAGAGGGATTCAGAGGGAGTAGATTGGGATTCGATGGGGAAAATATACTATCATTAGTCGTTTTAAAAACGTATTTAAAAGATAACTTAAAATCATCAACATGAGTACCCTCTTTTTTCTTTTTCCTTCTTGAAACTATAAAGAACCCTAGTAGGAGCTGTTATTTAAAAATGGTTGGTGCGTCAGCACTTATGTTCATTTATTGGCACAAAATATTATTTGACGAAAATTTGACAATAAATCCAAGTCATAAATTGATCATATACAAATTAGTAACACTAATTTTTTTCAAAATAATTAATAACAAAAAGTTTTGCTTCATAACGAAACTTTTGACACCAGTGACGTCCAATTTCTAACAATGCTAGAGATTTTTAAATTATATATTTGTTTTCAACATCAAAAATGAACCACAATTGCTAGGACTATGTAAAGAACTAAAAAAAGTGGTTTCATTTTGGGAGGTCTAATGTACACGTTAGTTTGATTTATACTTGAACATACATATTTTAAAATCAGTAATTCAATTTTTGAAAACACATCAAAACATTATAACATTTTATTGAAAAATGTATTGTTTATTGCAAAATTGTTAAGCAAATGGTTTAACACTTTAAGATTGTGCATTTCCCCCAAAAACCGTTCAACTGTATCTAACCATATTTGCATATGTATTATTTAAACTGTGATTAGATTCATGTCAATTGAGTATGGTCATCTGAAAGTAAATCAGATTTTCCATAATAGTGAACAATTCAAATACTTAGCTATTATCATATCAGTGCTGCATATTCATTTTAAAAAACTTCCTTAAAAGGAAAATATGGGCTTTAAAAACTATATAGAATAGACTTTCAGATATCAAAAATAGTGAAATTTTTCCTCATCTTTACCCATTCTTGCGTTTGGCTTCCCACGAACCCTTTCCAGGTTCAAAAATCTTAAGAACTCTATTAATTATTTAATTTTTGCTACCTTTGAAGTATTATTTTTAACCATTTTAATATGTATTTTTTAGATACGTTTACTATAATTTTAATTTTTATTCGTTTTAGTATGATTTTTATATGCTATATAATTTGATATTTTATAGTCTTACACTAATATTATTTTTTTCTTATAAATCTTATAATTATGTATGTACTTTGTGTCTATATGTATATTTGGTTGATGAAGAGGAAACTGAAATATTAATTAACAATATTAAATATGAGCTAACATGATTTACATATATTTATCCTGTAGCAGAGTATATCCTTCTCTCTGCTCTATTTGTTCCTCTGCTCCTACCTGCTTCTCTGCTCCTATATGTTCCTCTATTTTTTGTCCTTTTCTGGTATAAATACAATATCAGATGGGCTACGCATGTTTTCTTTCTTTCCTCAAAGAGTATATATATAAATATTTGTAGCACATTTGTATAAAAAGAATTCCCTATACGAAATAGACATCAGTTTAGATAAGATAATCGAAGGAGTTTGTCATTTATCCCTGCGGTACAATCCTTTGTGATAATAAAATTTGGATAGTTTCTATGATAAAGCTGTTTTGAAATTTATTCGACACATTTTTCGTGTGTGTTAATAAATCAAGTAATTCTTTAAGGAATATTTTTTGAAGGATATCGACACTTCTTATATTTACCTCCGCCGAAGTAGGTATTGTTTTCACTGGCGTTGTTTTGTTGGTTGGTTGGTTGGTTTGTTTGTCAGCAGGATAACTCAAAAAGTACGGAACGGATTCGGATGAAACTTTGTGGAGTTGTTGAAATGCCAAAAGAAACAGTGATTAAATTTTGGCATCTCTGAGTGCAGAATTAAGATGCAAAACGAGCTAATACTTATAAATATTTCAAGTTAGCCTACTCTGCCATAGATGTCGCTGTGCTGTAAAATCGGGTGCCGGGAGCGTCTTCCTCTCGGAATTTCCGTCGAGGGGAACCCTCCCCCGTCCCTCTACGCCGCCCCAGTCGTGAAAAATCCGCCTCGGAAGGCTCATAGGACCCCGTGACGGCGGAGGTTTTGCACTCTCTGAGTGTATATATGCCTCTAGTTTTATATAATATTGGTCTTAACAACTTTACCGGAAAATAACGTTAAGTAGACTTAATTTAACCATATATACTTTTTGTCAAAACTAGGTCAAACTACTTTTACTTTTTCTTGTGCATAACCATCAGTGTTTGGAGACTTTGAATTACTTAGAAACTTTTTATACCTATACATAGGTATTATTACCTTTCTGCAAATCCATAAATTACCCCCATGATGTGTCAATAGCATTAATGGGCATATTTAGAGTTCTCTAAACGGTGTTGGTCATTTAAGATATATACTTTATTTTGACGGAGTTAATAATGCATCGCTTTTATTTTTCAAGGAATAGTTCATTGAGATGAAGAAAATATATATAAAAGAACCAAAAACTGAAGCTTTTAGTATATAAAAGATATTTATCATTATTTTCTCTTGTTAAATTTTTCGATAGAATTGCATTCATTTAAAGATGCTATATCGAATCGTTCGAAATATAATGTATATACAAATGAGTATCCAATCATCTTGGCCAAAAAAACCTTGAGAATTTTGAATAAGAAAGGACATCTTTCTTCTATAGGAAGAAGAGACACATCAAAAACAGTCATTGTGTGTGCATTAGGGTGATAACTTTTTTACAACCTCATATTCCTGTATCATCATATGATGAACTTTTATGAAAGATTAAATAATATCTATTTTTAAGTTTATTTGATGAAAAAACGTCACGCACAATATACTTTTAAATAATTTAATTAAGAGCTTTTTGGCCAGTTCTTGAAGTCAAATGAAATATATTCCAGTTTAAACAAAAACTTTTAAGAATGATATTTATACTATTGTATAGCTGTATAAAGGGACAAAAAACAATTGGTCAATGGCAATTGGTCACATTAATGTCATTGGAAAGGACGAATCTCAGGGGGAGGTTGTCCTTGTTGCGGCAGGACTTGTCCAAGTCCTGCATAACTTTGATCGCACGCTCGCAGCATTGGTTGCTTCGGGCAATATTGATGGGCGATTCATCTCTTTTCCAGTGGGTTTCTAAGCATTTGAGACCTTTTGGGTATCCATCCAGAGCAGATGATAGTTCTTCGAAATCCTCATTGCGGAACAATTGGTTGCTAAACCAATGGCCGGCCCATTGGTAAGAAATAAATGAACAGATTTTACGCAGCCTGGTTCGAGTTTCAGGCATCAGAATGAATGCAAGGAGGGCTAGAATGGCACGAGAGTTCCAGCGTGCATTGCTGATGTTAGGAATCTGCTGAAAGTTAACAAAAGGGACCTCATCTTTCTCAGTGAAGTGTCGGAAGACACGAGTAAGGTGATACAGAAATTTCATGTCGTCTCTCCAACCGCCTGTTTCTTTGATCTCAGCTTTCCCATTGATGAAAGCTGCCTTCAATTGGTCATACATGCGCACCAAGTCCTTCACAAAGAAGTACTCAATATCTGGAGATTTGGTTGAGTCGTGGAGCTCATCGTCCATGACAATACGGAGGATGCGATCGAGCACATGGTGCTGACAACTGATAAACTTGGGTCTGTGGCTCCCATTCTTTTCAAACATTTGCTGCAGCCGAATGACAACACCAGACTTCTTCCCGGTGTTGACGCTTGTCGTGTCGGCAATTATCATCAAAATTGATCCCACAAGTTGAACTCCTGCAAGACATCCTGGAGCCCTTTTGCAATGGTTGCAGCTGTACCGTCCTTCAATTGAAGCACAGTCAATTTGATTTCCTTTGCTTCATTTTTAGGACCACTGCTTGGTGTTCAATGCCATTGATTTTTTTACCATCGAAGTGCAAGCTCCACTTCTCCTGATGAAGTGTGCTAACCAAGTGCTGCTTCACTTCAGCAGCTCTCCTGTAGAGAGCTTTGTGGATTCCTGGCTGACTTGGGGTCCGGATCTCGATGCCCTCACCTGAAAGCTGACGGCATACCTTTGCTGCTTTATGGGTCGATAGCTTTGAGCTTGTAACAAGTCGCCTTGCAACACCAGTGGGGTTATACTTCCTTGTTCTTGTTGATGGTGCAGCCTCATCCTCCATAGAACTGTCTTCACTAGTGTCACATGAGTCCGTACCTGTTTCAGAAGAATCTAATGCTACTGAACTGGACTCAGTTGCTGAATTGGACACATCCACATCCAATGTATTCCTTCGCTTGGATGGGTGGATGGTCTGGGCACTGGCACGTTTGCCAGTAGAATAACCGACCTGGCCTTTGCTCTGCATTTGCAGTTCGTAGAGGTTCTTATCCTCTTTGCAAAGCCATTGACCTTTCACCTTGGTCACATCGAACAGTTCATCCAATGAATCAAAGTTTTGCTTTTTCCTGCAATGGTCATACTCTTGCAGGAGCTTTTCTAGTTTTGCACGGATGGCTTGATCTGATACAGGCGGGAAGTTCAATGTCGTCCTCCATAAAGCTTTCAGTTCCACAGCAATCAGACCGACCCTCTCTTTCCGTTCTTTTGCGATGGATTCAAGGGATTTGAAACGTCCCATCACGTGGCTTTTCAGGGGCATGCGGCTCCGGTCACTCAGGGGTTCTTCGTGGATTGCCACATTGCCTCTTCTTGATGGTGCTTGGAACTGGACCAAGTTCATTCTCCAGGTTTCCTTGTTCTTCTCTGTGGTAGAGGAACTTTTTTTAAACGGCATGCTGTTCTTTACTAAGCTATACTCCTAGGAACAGAATGTATAAAATAGAAGAATTCAGAACACTGTAGACGGTCAAGCAAAGTGGTAGAATATTATAAAACCTCACGTGAGGTTTGTCCCCTTTAAGCTTCCACCAGCCAGCACATCGTGTTCAACTGGTTTCGGATTATTCAATCCGGTTAATTCATTAAAGACACTTTGTAAATGTTTCCTTATCGTTATCGAATTTAGCCCTTATTTACGTTAAGGGTGAATTTTTCAAAGTGATTTGTGCGTGACCTTTTTTGTTAGTTCAATGAAATAAAGGTCATTTTAGGCAATTATAAGCAAAAGTTCATTCATTTGTGCTACAGGTAATCATTTTTGTGAAAAAAGTCAAAAAGTTATTACCCTAGTGTATATGAGCCAATTATTTTTTATGAAGCTTTTAATTTATATTTGAGGTCAATAGATTTTGAATATTTTATGTTGGCCTGAGACAAGAAAAGTCCATGTCATTACAATCAAATTAAACATTTCTCTTACTCAAGACAGATCTACAAATGAGGAAATAGTAAGTATTATTCAAGATACTATTTTTAGATTATCAATAAATCAAGAGGCGGACGTTTTTGAGTTGACTGAAAAAATGTTTGTCCAAATAAAGAACCTCCTAAGCCGAAAAGGCTCTATTCGTGCTGCAGCTAGAAGAAGAAAACTAGGTGATCTAGAAAAAATAACGAATTCTTCAGCAGAAAAGTATTTTGAAGCCAATCAATTGTATCGTGAAGCCGACTGAAGCTATCGTACAAAGCTTAAATTAGAGGCCATTCAAGATCTCTCCCACTCAAGATTGAAGTGCGTCGAAGAAGAGAGAAGAAGAAACATACGAAAGGTTATTTCACTTGTAACACAATCTGGTGAAGTTTCAAATAAACCCGAATACATTTGCAAGAAAATACGAGACTTCTACTCCGAATTATACGACTGTTTCGACTGCAAGAATAATATAAGTGTTCAAGGTGCACCATCAAAACGCCTCTTTTTGCCATAACCTAAGAACACAAATGGATGAGAAGAACACAGTCTGTGAAAGAGACAACAATTTACTGGAAAAACATCTATCAAAGGACGAAATAAGGAAAGCTATATCTGAGGCGAAGCTAAACAGATCCCCAGGCCCATCAGGGTTCAACTTTGAATTTTATAAAAAATACAGTGATCTTTTAATTCCAATTTTACTGCATTTTTACGAAAAAGTTATGGCTGTTGGACATTTCCCAGAGTTTGCTTCTAATGGGCGCATCGTTTAATACCAAAAAGCAACAAAGACCCCAGGCATCTGAGGAATCTTCGCCCACTCACAATGCAAAATTGTATTTTTAAAATTTTCTCAATAATTTTATCGAATCGTTTGAGCCTCGTTTATCCAAAATTTTAAATCCTAGTCAATATGGTTTTATAAAACAAAAGCGTATGGAAAACATTATGTTTGGTCTACAAACCCTATTAGAGTCCATGGATAAAGTTTCTGTGATGACAATAGATTTTGCCAAAGCCTTTGATACGCTATCACATAAATTTATCATTCATACCCTTTTTAAAAAAGGATTTGACGATTTTATCATTCGAATGGTTGGTGCTATCTTAGCCAGATCTAAAACTCTTATTCACTATGGGAGTCAAATGGACTTCTTTGAGAACAAACGAGGCGTTAGACAAGGCGACCCAAGCGCAGCACTTCTCTTCGTGCTTTGCTTGGATCCGTTAATAATAAAATTAAACACTGACAGCAAGATCAATGGCTTTTCGCCAAACCTAAATCAAAAATGTCTCAGTTATGCTGACGACATGACTTTGATTTTTGGAGGCAGTCCGCTAGAAACTATTAGATCCATACAAAACACAATGAAAATTATTAATAAGTATTCGATTGAGGCAGGCCTCACAGTTAACGAGGAGAAAACGGAGATCCTGAGTAATTACGGAGAAATAATTGAGAAAGCATGGCCTATGTTCAAATCAAAAACATGTATCTACCTACTGGGCTCCTGGGTTGGAGATAAGTGTACGGAGAAAAATCTTCATGAGATTAAAGTAAGAATTAAAAAGGCCTTAATTTTTTTTCTTCTATGAACCTGTGGGATAAAATCCGGGCATGGAATGTGTATATAATTCCAAAGGTTACACATCTCCTCCGAGTGACCCCATGCGATGACAGCCTATGCCAAGACATTTTAAATATGGAAAAAGCGTTTTTCAATTTAAACAAGAAAAGAAATATATCATTCGAAAGACTTCACAATCCCTCTTCTTATGGTGGCCTCTCCATTTTATCCTTCAAACACCTATGGAAATCATTGAATCTTTATTGGATACAAAAACTCTGGGCAATGGATGAATTCTGGAGTATACACTTAGTCAAATGTATAAACTTAAATTACCGTAGTGATCCATATGCGGGTTTGAAAAAGGTGTTCCATGAGCTTTCTCAATACTCTTCGCGTATACAAAAACTTTGTAACAGCCTGGAATCAAGTATTAAGAACTTTGAAATATCTCTTAAATGGGAAATGCCCACACGAGAGTGTTTTAATGACTTAAATACATATTCCAGGAGCTTGAACTTTGCCGCTGAAACATCTAATAAAGAACTTCTCATTTACAAACTAGCTTTTCAAAGATATACTCACTTTTTCGGGAAACATGTTCCAATAATCAAGCCCGAAGTCCCATTTCGTTTAAAATTGTTTAACACACCATCCTCAAAATTTCGCAGTCTCTCCCAAACACCTACCTTAGAACCCTTCATTAACTACCTAAAAAGAAGACAACTTAATTTAACAGTGAGCATGAGTACTAAAATGATTAAGAATCCCCTCCTCTCATCTTCTGAAAGATGGTTTAAATATAGAGTGCTCACTGGGACACTTGAAGTTCGGGAAAAGTTCTTCTCTGGCCCACAGAGCCTCTGTAGATTTTGCCACGATAACAGGGAAACGACGGATCACTTTTTATTTGATTGCTCCAAGCTACAGGAAGTTTATACCGAAACTGGAGAAATTCTTCGCCTCCAATATAACTTTTATACTCCAACGAGGGACCATTTTATAGCCTTTTACACTGGTCAAATGGAGGCCGTCATCAACGCAATCATCACCAAAACCCAGCAAATTTTATATGCCAAAAGAAGCTCCAATGACCACGACATTTCTGGCGTTTCCAATATTATTAATTTACATCTTCATGTTTTACAAAAAAGTTTTTATCCAATTGGAAAGTGTTTGTGATTACTTTTTAATATTTATATGCTTTTTTGTTATTTGATTCCTGTTTTATCTGTCTAGTAGAATGTTCTTTCCGTCATGTCTATATAAATCTTTATAGAAATTAATAAAGTATCGCCTTATGGCCAAAAAAAAAATGTCATTACAATCAAAATACAATTTTATCTTTATAATTTAGAAGCTGAAAATTGTTCTTTCCCGTGAATTTACCGAAATTTTAAAACAATATTGTTATAAGTATGCCTCTTTGAGTATTGTGCTAAGATTATAATGTAATTACTGAAATATAAAGTTGTATTTTATACAAACAAATTATAATTTGATTATTTTTTAAAATCCTAACTTTTAGCCTAAATACAGTCAAAGTACAGCTGACATCTCTACCATAAGGAGACAAAGGAGGAAATAATCTCAGATTTGTAATTATCAGTGGTTTTTGCGATAACTTTTTTTTCAACTTGCGATAACGATAAAACGATAACTTTTTTCTTAACTTGCGATGAACGATAAACGGTTAAAAAATTCAAAACCCAACTTGCGGTAGCATAAACGATAAAACGATACGAAAAATTTCCAAAAAAGTGACGACGTTTTTTTTTTAGAAAATAATTTCCAAAAAAAGTTGATAACTTTTTTTAGAAAGAATCTCCAAAAAAAGTTGATGACTTTTTTTTTGGAAAAGAATCTCCAAAAAAGTGACGACGTTTTTTTAGAAAAGAATCTCCAAAAAAAAGTGATGACGTTTTTTTTTTGGAAAGAATCTCCAAAAATTTCCTTTGTTTTTTTTGTATTTTTACAAAAGTCGTCTTTGAATTTATCGTTTATCGTTCCTCCTTTTTTGGGACTAACGATAAGTGAATGACCGGTAATTTTAGAAAACTTTGCGATAAACGATAACGATAAAGGTTTGACCTCAGCGATATTATCGTTTATCGCTCATTTCATCGCAGTCCCCACTGGTAATTATCATAAATGTCTATAATTGAAAATCTAATATTAAACTTCATTTGTTTATATATTCAATTTTTGGCCTAGTTCGATAGAATTGCATCCCTGCAGATATAAGTTAGCATACTAGCCTTAAAATAGTCTATCGATACGAGATCTTATCTATGAGGTTCACCAAAACTGACCATCCCCTCTGGGGAATCGAACTTACAAAATTGAGAGTTGAACACGCCTGAATTGACTGAGCTATCGTGATTCAACTGAATGAAATTTTCATTTCTAATTACTAAGTAAACACTAAGTATGACGTTTTTAACACATCAATAATAATAATATATGCTTCCTACAAAATGTGTTGGCATCTTTTACCAAACTATTTATATGATTAAATACTTTTGGAGCATGATTCCACCAACGTACATATATTTGTCCCAAGTTATGAGCTGTTAAAAGAAGAAAAACAACCTTGCATATATAATTTCAAGAAAGCTTCACTCCACGCAACGTATTTCTTCAAGTTGGGCGGCAGCTCAGAGAATAATCTGAAAGTGTGAGTCCAAATTTCTCAGTGATTTAACAGTGGACATTATTCGGAAAAATCACTCGAGATCCTATTTTCTTCAAAAATTTGGAGATTCGGCAGTTTTGGAGGAAAAAGCTTTAAACACGAATGTTTAACCATTCACTGTAGTCTCTTTTTATATCCATTTGATGACGGAAGGTTTAAATTCCCTTTAAGACAGGTCGCTGTTGTTCATTTAATGCCACGGCCATGACACAAAAAAATGGCAATTCCCAATTTGAGCTACAAAACTAAGTGGTTGACTGATTTCTTTCTCAGTTTATTAAATCTTTCTTAAACATGGAGGCAAAAAATAAAGTTCGGAATCCATGACGGAGGACATTCACAAGCCAATTCCAAAAAATTCTTATTACATAATCTTTTTCGGAGCATTGCAAAGATTGTGGGAGACTATATGTAAACACTTTACATGCATTCGTGGATTGCCAGTCTGTCGATATATTGAAGAGATTCGTTTCCTTAAACGTCAGAGGTCTGGATAGTTGTGAGGAGGGAATTATAAAGATAGTTGTGCTTTTTGGACTTCAAAATAGAAAAGGACGGGGTTCAAACAGACTCTAAGGACATAGACTACGCTTTGTTGGACGCCAAAGTACGGATTGCCAGTTCTTTAACGAAGCGTTACCACTTGAAAATCCTTTCAGTAAATAAAAATTGTAGTTCCTTCCTATTCGGAGAACGTCAAGCCACCACATCTTCTTCGTCTGAGCAAGAAATGGAATCTGCATCCCCCCATGTAGAATATAATGAATTAGAAGTTTTTTAATGTAAGAAAAACTTGCTTAACATATATATACATAAAACTTAACGACTATAATTAAAGGGGGGAGGAGGAAGACGAGTAAATATTTATGTTTCTTCTTGCTAAATGAATGCAAAACACATGTAGTCCATGTAGCTAATTTATTTTAAACTGCTAAGATAATTAAAGCTATTATAATTAAGGCCCTGAAGACCCTCTCATAACCTATAATTAGGGACATGAAGGCTTATAAGATACACAGAGTTCTATTTCAATAGATAATAGCAACTACAGGCATTTTTGATACGAAAAAAGTGTTTCTTTTTATATAAATTAAGATTTAAATAAATTTGCATCAATTTACACTAAGGGATATTTATGACCATCGCAAGCTTTTTTTTTTGTTATGGCGTCTTGTTTTTAATATAATCAGGAATACAGACCCTGTATACTAACTTCAAATTTGGATCAAGAGGGAAATTTTTACTTATGAGAGTGGAAGGTTTTTAAATATACCAATGACATCATTATCGTTAATGGCTTTATTGAATCATAACGACGATATGAATTAAAATGAGGGGATATGGGTTAATTTATTGTCAACTGGATACAGACCCCACATCATGGATTTTGACAATTTTGGTACACTTTTTGACTGTTTGTTTGAGGGTAGAATACCCATAGTGCGAATGGAGGTCTTTGATCCAAGGCGGAACTTATACCTTCAAATTCCCACGAAATATTTCAAACTCATCAAATCCACAATAAGACGATATCAACGAAAAATAGTGAATAGAAGATAATGTTTAATAAGTCTTTTTATTTTATGGTTGTATCTATAAGCCGTTATTATGAATTATAATGTTTATTACCTCCACCGAAGGAGGTATTGTTTTCACTGACGTTGGTTTGGTTTGTTTGTTTGTCAGCAGGATAACTCAAAAGTGCGGAACGGATTCGGATGAAACTTTGTGGAGTTGTTGGAAATACCAAAAGGAACAAGTGATTAAATTTTGGCATCTCTGAGTGCTTCTTTAAGATGCCAAATGAGCTAAATACTAATAAATATTTCCAGTTAGCCTACTCTGCCAATAGATTGTCGCTGTGCTGTGAAATTGGGTGCCGGGAGCGTCTTCCTCTCAAAATTTCCGTCGAGGGGAACCCTCCCCCTTCCCTCTACGCCACCCAGTCGTGAAAATCCGCCTCGGAAGCTCACAAGGACCCCGTGACGGCGGAGGTGTACACTCTCTGAGTGAATACATGCCTTTAGTTTATGTTGTTTTTAACGTACTGTCTTCAGGTTGTATTTTTTTATCTTCTACTTTCTAGGGTATTGTTATTTTTTTAACACTGTGTGGATTTGTAGCTACTAAATAAACATCTTAACCAAACCAAAAAGCGGAATTCAAGTAACTAGTTTGCCATTTCCTATAACACACAGCCTCTTTTAACCATGTTGATATCTTTTTTTTTTTTTTTTCGGTTATAAAACTATATCTTATTCTAACTAGGTTAGCCGAAGAGGAAAGTAATGTTTCTTACCATATTAACTTGTACAAAATTTTAGGTTGGTGGGTCGCTCAAACTTATGAAAACGCCAAAAACTCTGTAACCATTTAATGCTCTAAAATACATTTAAACCCTTTATAAAAGTTGGATTTTTTTCTATTATTACTCAAAATACTCCGTACATGTTTAGCTTTCTTTAGGCATAGTTACAAAAAATATTTTTGAGGCAGTACTTGTCTCGTAGAAAATTGTATTTGCCCGACATTTTATGTGATTGTAGTCTATTGTAAGGTTTCCATAGATATTTAGAGGTGAAACTCATTGTATCATCAACAAACATTCTCCAACAAAGCGAGTTTTGAACATATTAGTATTTACTTACTTCTGGAGTTAATAAAGTAGGGATCTGTATAGGCTAAAGAACTTTGCTAGACGTTTTGAAGTTACATATCATGAGAGAAATGGATTTTGGAAGGCGTATATAACTTTTCTCAGACATGCTGACCTAGGTACATCAGCCCCATAATTTGTACAATATTTTTTCACCTTGAATTGTTAGAGTTTTATTATGTATACAGAAAAAGGAAATACATTTACAATATCATTTTTCAAAGTGAATATTTATATATTAATGTTATCAATATATATTCCACGTATAAAATGCATATATCTAAGTAAGACCACTAATACTCAGCGGGGTATCTATGCTAATATAGTAATGTAATATCACATAATATGTCCAAAAACATATTGATTAACCAATGAATAATATAAATAGTTAGATTAAATACTTTAACAAATAAAATTAATATATTTTATGGCTTTGTCTTATCCACCATCATATAAGCATTAACAAGGTCGATTGTATTCACTACTTAAATTATTTCATAAAGGCCTCTACAAAGCTCTATGCAATCAATTAAATTAATATTAATCAAGGGCTTTTACGAAGTACTACTAAGAATAATGCATGTATATGGAGGAGAAAATAACCAGCCTTAATGTAATTATAAATTATAGAGAACATTAATTAAAAAAATATTATTATACTATTTTATATTTATATATTATATTATAGCTTTCGAAAGGCATTTAGCCAATTACATTTTTAGACAACTTTTCACCATGAGAAAAAAACTCATTACCAATTCTTGTTTTGGCATTTTCATCTCCATTGATTTAGATTTTGTTTTTATGAACGGCACTCAGATTGAAGATATCTTAGTTAACGATCATCCAGCTCAAAGAAAATGTAGCAGAGTAACTAGTGGTCAAACCAGAAGATCACCATGTATAAAGTCATACGATTTGCTCTTTTCGTAAATTCGATTTGTTTGGGTGAGCGATTTAAAATATGCAAGCATAAAAGAATACATTTTTGAAATTAAAAATAAGCTTTAGCTAGAGTAATACTTCATTAAATTTATTAAATGTATTTTAAATAGTTTTTGGCTTAATGAATGGAGAATTCTTTTTTTAATATCAAAAGTGGGGTAAATTATTTTCTGGTTTGCAATCAATAATCTTACATAATCGATTGCTGATTAAAACAATTCTAAATTCATTGTCTTGTACTTAATAAATTATTAGGCATAGAGCACAGGTCCTGCTACACTATTTGAATTGCACAAGAATAGTGCATGGGAGAGTTGATAAAATTCCCAGCTCTTGCCATGATAAGAAAACTCCTTAAGTTAAATCTGAGGGGATAAAGTAAAAAATATGTAAATACAATACTTCTATTCGGAACCACTTCTAATCCTAACAACGGCAACTCTAATCGAAAGCCATCGAGTTTGCTCTCTCCAGCATCTGGAGCATGGTTGAAGAAAACTGTCGACGGCTCGACCGCTGGATCAAAGTGCTATTCTAATGTCATCTTCGGCCCGATACTCGGCTCTCACCGTCAGGATCCCGGATCTCTCAGGGACGACTTGGAGCTATGCTGGAGACACTCTACGCTTTTTCTCAAAGGGCTCAAAGGTGAGCTTAGGGTTTTCTGAGATGCCTATTAAGACTTTATAAAGATTTCCGAAGAGCCAGATAAGAAAACATCATTGATTTTTAATTTAACATTTATTCTACTTTTAGGAACTTTTTATACGTATATATAATTAGTTCTTATTCTTTTGTAGTATTTGAATTTGTATATTTTATCTTAGATATTATTTTACGTGACAGATATAGTTTTATAGTGTAGCTGCTTTTGATTGATTGTATATTTTATAAGTGATTTCATATTTTAAAACTTTAGTTAAGGTTTTAATTTTAAACTTTAATGTTTAATTATATATATATATACTATAATAATAATAACTGTAATCGAGTAAAGTCATATTAAAAAATCCGTTGATTGATTCTTTAGACATTTATCTGCATCTGTTATTCCTACAAATTGGTCCAACGCCGGTTATTGTGTTATTTGGATGCAAAAACTTGAGAAGGGGCATTTTATTTCTCTATAGAATCGAATGAATCATATAGTGGCTAGAAACATGGATCAATTATGTAATAAAGCTTGTAAAACATGGCATTAGTTTAGAATTATTTTAACCCTTTTTTCTCGGCCAACAGGCTTCATTTTAAATTTCAAATAATACAACTAACAATAGACATATTATTAAGAAACTTGAAGCAACATTTGAGTAAAACCTCATGTCTTAAGACATGTATCCTTTAAAATTTTAAAGTGGAGTTTAACCATTGATAAGTCACCGAAATATCATTGCATGATGCACTTCTCCTTATATGTAATACATGCTCTGTTTTGTAATTATAGAATTAATTAATGTTCATCGAGTCCTACATAAAAGGCTATAAAATCACTTCTCTTAGGTTGATAAATACTGAATTTTTGATTAAAAGATCGAAAACGGATTTATATAAGGACCAAGATATGTGCAGTCATATAAAAAGTGGTCACTGGACTCATTCTCCGTACGGCAAAAATAACATTTAACAAAAAAATTGTTGCACTTCGAGTTAACCAGAGAGAACACGGTATTTGAACCACTTCTCTGATGGCCACAACATATCACTTCTCATCACATTAATAGCTTTATCCACTGGAATATGTATAGAACGCTTTTTAAATAGTATTGAAAGGTTCCATTGTTGGCTTTAAACAAATTTTCGGCAGCTTGAGGAAGAGGTTTTAGCCGGACGCATTCTGATTGGTACATCGGGTCTGTCTGCAGACTCGTACAAGCCAAAAATAGTATGGAATTGCTCGAAAGCCATTTTGTTTAGGAGCAAGAGGGAATCTGCCGTTTCTGCAACAAAGTCAACTCGACTGTATTTATACCTTTTAAACTCACCGGGCCTCTAGAAGGAAGCTCCAATTTAATGTTATTTTCATACGACTCAATAATGCTGGTGGATCCTTTATGATCTTCTCCAATCGTCCAGAAAACTTCGATAATCTTTGCAATACCTCTTTAGTTTGAAATATGCCTTTTCCGTATATTTTCTCCAGAAACTTGTGAGTGATAATAACTCAGTGGTTCCTTCTCATATTTCGAACCCAGTATGTATTTAAAGACTAGACCTCCGTATCGTAGAGGATTGTGAAGTTATTTCATCGATATGTTTTCTTTTATCTCAATTGAGGAAGGTCGATTGTATAAACTTTATCTCGCAGGACTTTTCTTCATCGTAGGATATAACGCTTATAAGATGAAGTACTTTGATACGAAATAACTGTTCCAAACTTGTATTTTATCCCATACATTAAGCCGGAGTCTAGAGAAGATGCCACACGCCTTCGAAACTTTTCCTTTAAGTCTCGTATATATTAGCCGTAAAATTGTTTCCAGCCCACGATCCTAAAATATATCTAACTCCAGAAATTTTAAAAACAGGCCATCCTTTTTCAATTAAGCAACACATCCACTTATTATTTCGGTTTTGCTTGCGTTAACACAAAGACCAGATAAAATGGAGAACACTTTAAGAGTCTTTAGAGTTATCAACGTAAACACTCTCAATTAAAATGCACGGACATCCTCAGCGATGTCCCCACTCTCCAACGATGGTACTGGTTTTGAGGGAGGAGTTGATGGAGCTTCACACCTCTTAATTTTGCCCTGGATGCCTTCTTAGTGTATTGTTTAAATTATTAAAACCTCATGTTATTATCATACGAAAGTCCTTTTTATATTTACCTGTTTTCATGTTTTAATCCATACGATTACATATTTTTATTGCATACTATTTTGTTAAGTGAATTTTAATGAAATGCATTTAAGGAAAAAAAGAGTCTTTAGAGCTTTCTTAAAAGATTTCAAGGTTTGTTTTGGACTCCCAGTTAAGATCATCGTCATATCATCTGCATAACAAAGGCATTTTTTATGCAGAGATATATATGAAAAATCGACTATGTTTTATCCATGAATCCTCTCTATCAAACAATTAGATTGAGGGTCCATATGGTTATATCCTTCTTTTTTTAGTTGCAGTGTTAATTTTTAGCCTTAGAGCTTTATGATGAATAAGGTGTGTCGATGACATATATTCTCTTATCAAATCTTTGGTTAATCTTTTATACAGAAGTAGTCTATTCGTGAGGATACTTTTTTGGAGTTCTTGTCCCTGAAAAGAAGGTGCGAGAAAGATTATTTTCATGATAGCCAACATCAATGAAACCATAAGAAGTTAACATCGATTTCAATTTTTTTGTTGCATGGGGATGATCGTTGGTACACTTTGATGGGCAACATATTCCTTGATTTATTTTTTATTAAAATCTCCACCAACAATAGTCAAAATTGCCGAAATAATTTACCTTTAAAAAAGTCCAGATCATCCTTATTGGTCCATAAATGCCTATAATATAAAAACTGAGCTTTGATCGTGAGCCTTGATAAGATTTCCGTCATAACATCTAAAACTAATACTTGGATAAGAGTCGATTTAATTAGTAAAAAGACACCCCTTTTGGGTATAATTTAAAAAGGTTAAATCATGAAAAAACTTTGTAGCAGTCCAGGGAATGACAAATGTCCTTCCAAAGAATGCCTTGATACATGAAATGACTATATCGGGTAGAGTAATAAGTTTAAAAATCAAACTAAATCATATTTTCTTTTTAAAATTTATTTTTATATTGATAAAATTATGATAAGTAATATTATGGCAAGCAAAAGTAATCGAACCTAAAAGATCAATAGCTATATAAATTGGTGCCAGTTCTTACATTTTCAATGAGTTTTGAGGATTCGACTATTATTCTTCAGAGGAGTATATATATTTTTGCCCAAAGCACGATTATAATAACACCCTGATATTGATTGATTGGTAGAAAGAAGCAAGCAGATCACATTGTTCATCAATCTGCTGGGCCCACGGGTCAAGTGGTTTCTTATTAATGTACCTCACACATCACGTTGTGTGTTTCTGAAAGTAATATTTCTTTTTTCTTTTACCACGTTTACTTTTTTAGAATAATATTTCGCAAATATTTAATCTCTAATTCTCGCAATTTTATGAACTTTTTCATTTTTAATAAGTGTTAATCCAAATTCTAATTCTGTTAATTTTTTTTGAAATACAAATGTAAAAGGTTAATTGAAATTCTTACTTTTTTGAAAAAAATATTTTATTTAACTATCAATGTTTTTTCTATCTTACCCTAAGGTAGTCCAGGTTTTCCTAAGTACTTACGACACGGTGCTTGAGCCAAAAAAGGTCAATAAATAAATATATCTCGCTTCCCTACAAATTTGAAACATTATAAGATTTACTTTTTTACTTCATCCATGTTTCTCAGCATTCGTAATATATTGAGAACTATTATTTAACCGATACATGCTACAGCCAACAGTTTTGTTTCAACGTAAAACATTTTTTCATGGTAGGAAAAAAAATACTGAAGGAAAATGACGGTGGGTTTAATCAACAATATGCATTAGTTGATATTGGCAGAACCCAAAGGTCCTTATACAATGGGTTGAACCCTCCTTTTTCAATTCTATTATCAATTTTTCATATAAAATAGTGAAATCGTACATGTATAAAAACCGGCGCAATCGCGTATAAAAATAGACATGAATACATTAAATAGTTTGAAAATTAATTGTCTGTGGATATATATAATCTCACAAAATACTAATATCTTAATAATCAAAAGAGAAATTAATATTAAAAAAATTGCAAATATACTTTAAAAATCTGATTCAACCTTTTCCTTGTTTCAAGATGTCGATGAAAGGTATTATTTCTCCTGGGAAGCACCACGCCATGCAATCAGTCCTCGGGACCTTAAGATAGGAGCTGTATACCAGCAGCTAGTACGGTCCTTTTCAACTTTCCTTACTATAATGGCAGATCATGAGCAACCCTTAAGTAATCAAAGCTTTTAATTATTATTAATATTATCCTCCATTAATATTTAATTGTGATCGGCAGAACACGAGGGCCGTTTGCGATTGGTTTGACACCCAGATATGATCTCATTGGTGTGATGAGAGAGCCCGAATACCCATTTGCGTTGGATTTTAAACCATATTATATATACCTCTGATCAGCAGAACCTGAGGCACATTGGTGTGGACTTTGAAACCCCAATATGTCTTATTTGTGAAGACAAACTTTGAGAATGAATTGTGGTGGGCTTGAAATATAAATGTTTCATTGGTGTTATCAGTATAATTGTCTGCTTGTTTGATACTCCAGTATATCATTATTACCCAATGAATCCGTGATTGCTAGAAAATTTTCTATTATTTAATCATCAAGTATGGACGGGGCTGAAACCGCATTATAGGAATGTCTTGTAACGTCTTATCAACCATTATTCATTTCGTAAATTGAATGTATCGCTCTGTATAATAATATATATATATATAATACATATATCTATAAATATTCAAAAATTTAAAATATCTAATAATGTACCGCTCTGTATGAATTATATACTTAGATATATATATATCTATATATTTATAGAATTTATATATTTAAAATAATATATATACATAAATACATATGTATATATAGATATTTTTATATATAAGATACATCATTTAAATTAAAACATGCCTATAATTGTGAAAAAGAAAAAAGTTTTAACATTAATTCAGGATATTCAATAAAAAAGCAGATATTTTTTTACAAAAAATACTGTATTTATTTTGCAAAGCGTAATTCATCGTTAGAGAGAAAGAGAGAGAGAGAGAGATCTTTAAGAGCTCAAAGTTATCTGCTCTAAAAAAAGATCCTTTTTTCCATAACACACGTATCATTTTCATTTAATCACCCATGTGCAGAAATAGGATACAATCTGGATTACACTTGGGCAACAGTTAGCTACGCATGTAGGGACAATACTGATAAGCCGGCCTCATAAGAATAGCCTCACACAAAACTAAACAATAATGAAAGAAGGATTAAGGTACTTATTATTATTATTTTGCATGGAGTCCAGCAAATAATTTGTGTAAATAACAAAGGAATAAGCAAATTGATCCACTTATTGTTTTGCCAAAGTATATTAAGACTATTCCTTATGTGCTCAACAACAAAAACATTTGGAACAGTGGAGGCAATCCGATGGGTCGTTGTACGAAGAAAAGGAGAGGAATTACTTATTAGTGAGGATGACGGGGAGGGACTTTTTATCGAACGTGATTGGTTGAAAGGAAAAAGAAAGGGAAATAATAAGCTGATATTATGAATTAAGTTCACTTCCATGGTGGCTATTGAGAGGGTTAACATGATTCAGAGATGAAGGTCCTTCAGAGAAAAAAATATCTTTATTAATATGGTGGTATTCGAAACCCAGGAGCAATTAAATTTATGCTTAATTTGTCAATAATAATATTTTCCCAAATATGGTTTATTAGGCAGTTATTAGCTAAATATGTATTACTATTTCAGAAGATATACATAAAAAGTAAATACACTAAAGCAAAGAATACACAAAAAAAAGGGGTAATAAAAAGTATTAAAAGTTATAAATTTATTTTCCTTAAACTGGACAGCCTTAGTAAAAGACTTGGATTAATCTCTCACATAAAACTGCCAGCTGCAGGTCCCTGGCAGCAAAACCTTTATTTTAGTATGAGTTTGAATATAGAATCCGCTTTAGCATTATAAAAAAATATGATTATAAGCTGGGGGTTCTTCCCTCACTTCATTCTATTCCAATATGGCGACACTTCAATTCAAATTCCTCCTCACACTCTGATTGTTGATGTATTATAACGTGTTAACTCTGAGAGTATCAGAGTGTTACTTTTGGCATTGTTTTTATTGATATAAATTTTATTCGCTCATGGAACTTCAATACAGACCTAAGTGTTTTGGACGATTAATCGTTGAAAGGAAAAATATATATTATCATAATTAAGAAAATTATTAAATGGGTTCTCCCATATATACATTGGCACTTGAATATATATATAATATTATATATATATTAATTATAATAATACATTATTTGAATGTAAATGTTATAAATCCCCTGTTTGGGTGCTTGTATTTTTCCTTTCCAGTAGGTCTTATTTTCCTTTTTTTAATGGTTAAGATGTTATTTATTAGCGAAAATCCATACAGTGTAAAAATATAAGAATACCTACACTAGAAAGTAGGAGATAAAAGAACAAAATCTTAAGACAGTTACGTAAAAACAAAACATAAATGAACATTATAATTCAAATTACTGTCTAAAGATAAAACCATAATATAAAATGACTATTAAAAAATTATTTCTAATTTAAAATAAAGCGTTGATGTCGTCTTATTGTCAATTTGATGAGTTTGAGGTATTCGAGAGAATTTGAAGGAATAAACTTAATCAAATCTCCGAACCATGTCCATGACGTCGCAGATGAATTGGGTATTTTTCTTATTTTCCTTGGTAAAATGGAACACGGCAGGCATTGTATGGTAATTTTTGTGCTCTTATGTTTTCAATAGACAAAATAGACAGTCCACCAAGCCCCTCATGGGTCATGGTACCCCTAAAATAGTTATATATAAGTCCTCTTCGTGGAAAAGGATCGTTCAGCTGAGGCCACTGTTACCGATTTTGTCAAGAAACAACAGCAGGCCAATACATACAAATGAATATTTATATATAATATAAAATATATATATATATACATCTATATATATATATATATATATATAATATATATATATATATATATATATATATATATAATATATATATATAGATATATATATATATATATATATATATATATATATATTGCTCCAGGGACTTGATTATATATCTGATTTGTCCGAGATGGACTACTTATACTACTATGTACTTTCAGTCAGTTCGCTCTTTTTTCTTCGTGGTCTATAAGTTAAAATTGACTTTTTACACACAAACTCATTAGCAAAAAAATCTAATAAGACGTCATGAGTTCCTTATTAAAATCATGGGGTAGGCAATGTGTCTGGCGGATTCTACTTATGTTATATATATAAAATATATTAATGGAAGGCTCCTAATTAATCCCCCACTTGTTTCTTTATAATTTAATTATACGCTTGGAGGCAAGAAATAACTATTGAATTAATTTAGTAAAATGAGGAACTGCTGTTGGGTGGATGTGTAGGTAGGTAGGTGGATAGACAGAAGAGATTTTGGTAGGTAGTGGATATGAACAGGAATAATAAAAAACCTCTTTGTATTTAATGATAAATTAATTGAATGTTCCTTGCCACAAAGGGAAAAAGAGAGAAAAATAAAATGGAGATTTGTTCCATTGTATTATAAGGGGAATTGATCAAGAGCTCCCTTCAGAGCAACAAACCTCAGACCCAATCATTTTGGATTTGTATTCTATGAAATACAGATTATATATATTTTCCTCTTTACATCAATTCAATTCTGTGTGTGGGAACATTAGAAAATATTGTTTAACTCATTCCATTTCATCTTGATATTTTGATTAGAGCATATATATATATATAAAATTGTTCTATGATGTGCATCTTATTTATCCGAAATTATATTAAAATCTCAGCACAAGGCCCCAATTAACATAATCTTGACAATATTATTTAAAATTTTAGTGAAATTACCTTTGAGTTTCTTCATTTACAAAGAAAATTTGCATTTTTAATACTATTGGGTTCGATAGAATTGCAGTATCCATGTGGATATAAATAGTAGTTATAGCATTAAAATTTAACTATCGAACCTAGGATCTTATCATCAATGAGGTTGACCAAAACTAACCTTCCACTCTCGGGAGTATTCGAACCTGCGCCCCCAACATTGAGAGTTAAACACGCCCAAACGCACACATTATTTTGGCTGTAATAAAATATACTTTTTTTTGGCTCAGGCCAATTATAAATAAACAAATCTTTGATCTCAAATTAAAGTTTAGAGCATACAAATTTTGATCTTTGTACTAAGGCGCTATTTTATAAGGACTGTCTATGAATGTTCTGTGTTTGTTTTATTATTACGGGCGTTGTTGGGTCTAATAACGTTGCTCTTTAAAAGATACACACGAATAGTGTCTCCTTTTTATATGTTTATGTCTAACTAATTAAATATGCCTTCAAACCAATAGAATAATGCATTTCACAAAAAAAAAAATATATATATAGCAAGCATTGTTATTCCTTGGTCAGTGAATGAAACTTTATGCCTCAAAATTAGACATTACATCCAAGTATAAATTAAACATAGTTTTGTTTCTTAGAAAATGTAGTGTAATTGTATTTAGTTTCTTAAAACTTTTTCATTTGTAATATGTCATTTATTTGAACTCTTTTATGACTTTTTTAATTGTGACATTTGATATAAATGCTTGTTTATACATTGAATATCATCTAAAAGGAAGAGTAATTCCTTCCAAAAAGTCAATAGTTGCAAAGCTTATAACATACATTTATACACAAAAATGTTATTTGTTGAAGTAACAGATATATGCGTATAAAAAATAGTTTTATAAGTCATTTGACACCTCTATCCTTTCAACCTTTAAAACAGCGTTATAGTGTATTCAAGAATGATATACTAAATTTTATAAAAAATTCCATAAAATTTAATTAAGAGAACCAATATTCGAAAATATGTGTTTTGAAGTCTGAAATAACGTCTTGAAAATTTAAATAAACTATCATTATATACTGAACCCACGAACCAATGTTAAATATATGTATTCGAAATATGTATATATAGTAGTCTTTAAATTGTTTCATTATCTTGTAAAGCCCAGTATCCTAATACGAAAGATACTCCATCCTATTGAGTGACCGTGTAGTTTCCTTTAATAAACTGTGAGACTAAATACGTGTAATTTTTATGATTACATTTCTAAAATCTAGTTACCTTTAATTTTATAATAAATTAATCGTTAAATCGATGTCTTCCATCATTAAAATATTATTCTTGAGCATCAATAACATTTATTTAATGATATAGATAGGTTATAAAGTATATTTTTATTATGTAGGCTTGTAGAATTTGTAAGTTTCCTCCTACAATGGACATAAATGAACAATAAGGTAGAAAAATGACCCAGGAGATCATTAAACTATTTCATCAACACGCTTTTTTAATGACTTTTCTATAGGCTTGCATGAGCAGGGATCATGTGTGTGTATGTAAGCGTAATTGGTTTGCTCTTGTAGCTCGTGAGAACCAACGCCTTTTTTGTAACTCATGGTGCCAACTGGGAAGCATCATTAATCTTATATGGTTTATTGAGGATACATATTCACTTTGTGTATACCCAGGCAGCAGCTGAGGTCCTTACATGCCTAAAATACTTACAATATAGTTCGATAATACGTTAAAAAATAACTTTGTTTTTTACTTTTGAAGATATGCATTGTCATTGTTTTCTTACTATGGATTCTATAGATCATAAAAAATATATCAGAAACAATGAAATGACATCATCGAGGGAGTTGTGTAATAAACGATGTTCTTATATACTATTTACAAAATTTGTTTCTCTTTTTCGTGTTACTCACTTCCATTTTATATAATTTAGATCATGATGTTTTAATGATGTTATGGGTCTGCTTCAGAGGATTAATTTTAAACCAAAATGTTATTTATGATTTTATTATCACAACCCTATTGCTCTTTTTATCCATTATTGTATATATTATGTTATGTATGGTTTTTAAGTAGAAGACCCTTAAAAAACAATTTCTAATTAACCACTATCATATATATACATATATACAGGGATGTGCAGGCGAATCTAGACTAACTTTAGTACTTGTATCTCAGAAACCAGTTAGGGTAGAAGCTTAAAAATGTATGAACTGGTTAGTATATCCTATGAGCTTTGTTTAATAACAAAAACATGAAAATGTCCTCGGAACTTGAGCGTAGGACGGCCATTATTGTGGCGCTCCGTTGCGGCCGTGCGCCAAGGAGATCATCGACTTCTTCAGATTCCCCAAAGCTACTGTTTACAGCATTTCCAAGTCCTTCAAGGAGTCGGAGGACATCGAAGAAGGATTCCTAACACGGAAAGAAAGACTCAAGACCGATCCCAAGTCAGGAAGAGGAGTCCGAATCTCGACATGTTCTGGTCCAAGGAGTTCTTGCCCTCCAGCAGCCCTGACCTCAACCCCTGCGACTACTACTTGTTGGGCGTCCTTGAGAGGGACACTAACAAGCGTGCTCACAACACTGTGGACTCCTTGAAAGCTGCCATCATCCAGGCAGTGGCCAACTTGTCCAGAAAACAGGTGGCTCATACCGTTGGGAGGTTCAGGCACCGTGTGGAGGCTGTTATTGTGAAAGGAGGGAATTGGATTGAATGAACATTAAGAGAAAAGTCATTTCAATTGTGTGATATGAAAAAAGTCAATTAAAAGGTCTTGTTCTTGGATATGAGTATCTTGTTTCCGTGCTAAAAGAAGTCTAGATTCGCCTGCACACCCCTGTATATATATATATATATATATATATATATATATATATATATATATATATATATATATATATATATATATATATATATGATATATATATATAATAACAACAATTTTTTAAAATTGTACAACATATTTAAAAAAATTATATCATACAAATCCATTAAATCTTTTAATTATTATTATGCTTCTATAAGTATTTTGGGACAATATGTCTCAAACTTCTTTTCATTTTTAAAATTTAAGCTACTTAAAACTACCCTTTTGTAGAGGCTAATGATTTTGAGATCTATAACATCGATATGTACTTAAATAACCTAAATAAAGACCAAGAATTCCTATACCGATACATATTTTAACATAATTTTTGATGAAGTCAAATTCTCCTTTTGTAAATCCTAATTTAAAAAAAACTTTGATTCCGTTCTAGTTGGCACTCAAGTTGGCTTTGTGCGCTCGACTCTATAGAACGATGAGAACGCAAGTTCGACTCCACAGATGAGAAAATCAATTTTGGTCCACTCATTGAAAAGATGTTCCTAGGATCGGTAGGGTAATCATAGCACCATTGTGATGATGCATGCCTATACGGACACAATTCTTTCGATCTCAAAAGGAAGATAACGTTTATATCTGAGAGATTAATTCTATTGAAAATGAACTACTGCCTCACAAAACGTATTTAATACTAATTACCTTAAAACAAAAGTTTTACATACAAAATATTCCACTAAGATGTTAAAAACCTTGCTTGTGCTGACGAGACACAGCAATAAAAGCAGTGATATATAGAAATATGTGATTGTCTAGTCTTTGTACCCCTTGATTGACGAAACTTCTCCAAACACAGAAATGCCGATATATTTTCACGTCTTATTTATCCAAATAACGACCCTTGTAGTTGGTTCACCCTAACATATATGCCAAATGAATGATTACCTTGGTGCATTAAAATAAATAGTAGTTAATGTATTTGACAAATTTTAAAATGACAATTTTAACTAATGTAGAACTTTTAATGCATATACCCAATGCAGTAATGATATACCATATGATTGAGTTGTATTAAACGCTATTATTCTAAAAATAAGAGTTCAAAGTATTATTTTTTAGATTTCTCCTGGGCTTTATACTCCAAGGCAACATATGACGTTAAATATTCAATAAGTTGTTGAGTCACTTAATCCATTGTGTGCTTCTACCTTGATTGAACTTAAGATACCTGGTTGTCTTCCTATATCCCTTGTATGTGCTACTTACAATTTTTCTTCTTCTTCTTTTTATGATAGTTTTGACCCTGAAGTCGTAAAAAATATATCGTCAGAACTATTTTAATTGAATATATCTTTATTTTTAAAAGAATATCTTATTATATTTGATTATTTTTTAATGAAAAGTTTTGGCATATTTATGAATGATTTCTCATGAATATCTCTTACATTTTAAAAATACCTTTATAAAAAGGATTTGAGATATCGTCGATTCTTTATTGCTGTTATAATACATTCAAGTTAATTTATGAACGAAATTCGATGTTGTTTGCATTACCACACTGTGAGCGTATTAATAAATCCAATCGTTGAGCTAAACTTTCGACCACTTTTCCGTAACCGTTGGCTGAAATGATAGATTGGCATTGAACTGGAATCCTTATTAAACCCTTAAAATAGTAGCGGCCTTCAGGGTCTCTGGTTACGCATGTTACGGTAATGTATGAATTACAAGAATTAGTCATTTTTAAATATTTTCTATTTTTTGTTAAAACAAATATATCTGATTGAACAACGCATTTATATATATATATAATATACATCTATATCTAAAATATATATATATATAAAATACATCTATATATATATACATATATATATATATAAAATACATCTATATATATAAAATACATCTATATATATATATTTATATATAATATACATCTATATCTATTATATGTGTTTATATATATATATATCAGGCTTGTGAACGGAACGCAAAATTGAACGCTGTTCAATGAACGGAACGCCAAAAAAATGAACGCTGAACGGAACGCCAAGAAATAGCCCTTCGTTCAGCGTTCAATTTTGTATATAGTGTAATAGGTACAAAGATAAATTATATGCTAAATTTTAAAGGATTCATTAAATTATTTTCTTAAAAAAACGTCCTCACTTTTTTGAAGATTATTTTATAAAAAAACGTCCTCACTTTTTTTAGAATTCTTTTATAAAAAACGTCGTCACTTTTTTCAATGGGGTTCCACAACACCCCAGGAAGGGTTAATAAATTGAACGCTGAACGGAACGCAAAAAACGGTTGAACGCTGAACGGAACGCAAAAAAAGTGATTGAACGCTGAACGGAACGCAAAAAAGTGATTGAACGCTGAACGGAATGCAAAAAAACTTAAAGCTCGCAAGCCTTATATATATATATATATGATCTTTTAATTCATTTTTAAATATAAATAATTCAATGTAAATGTATATAGCTTTTATTTGTAAAAACCTTGTATGGAGTGACTTTAATTCCCTCCACGCATCAAAAACGTATAAATAATTGAATTGTGTAATAACATTCTATCCATGCTGTGAGTTACAGTCCTGTTACTCCAAAAGGGCATTAAAATCTTGACGAACCTCATGAAACAGTTCACTTTACATCTAACTACTTTTTTAAATCCTCTAAACCCCACTAATAATTAATGAAACCGATCCATATTCATCATCCCCAGAGTGTTTTTCTTTCTTTTTCAGCATTGTCATGCAAAGCATTGCGGAGAGGCTCAAAAGATCTCATTTTGCACACACAAAAAAAAATATAATACTTATTCATAATATGCGTGAGCGTTTGAAAAAACATTTATCAGTCCATTAATCAAATTCATGCCTCCCCCCCCCCCCCTTAAGTTTTGCAAAAAGCATTTGCAACTCCCCCTATCATTTATCCAGACACTAAACTCCTGTTGCCTTCAATACTACTCCCTTTCAAAAAAACCTTATGAATCACATTATTTTTCTACTTATTCACCCAACAACAACAAGCATATAATAATAATGACGATTCAAAAGGCAATTAATTAACCTTCCTGCAAAAACCCTTCCTGCAAATCCATTCAAGAAACCAATAACAATAGACATTAGTTATAATGAAGGTGAAGTAGTAATCCATACGCATGATGTTTGGAGGTGTGCAAAATAAACCAAATTGATCACAAAGTGCTCATAATTTCTAAAAAAGTACTTTCAATTCCTTCTCACTCTATGTGAGTTAATATCAATCTCTAACTAGAGGACTCAGAGAGTGCAAACCTCCGCCGATCCCCACCAAATGAATCACTTGGTCTTTTTGTCATTTCCAACCCTCTACGCACTGTCCCTTTAACTCTACATACTGCTCCTTTATTGTACACTCTAGAGGTACATGGAAAGAAAAAGAAACTGACGTCATCAAAGAGGAGAGCACAGCACAGCGACATCTATTGGCAGAGTAGGCTAACTTGAAATATTTAGTAGTATTTAGCTCATTTTGCATCTTAAAGAAGCACTCAGAGATGCCAAAATTTATCACTTGTTCCTTTTGGCATTTTCAACAACTCCACAAAGTTTCATCCGAATCCGTTCCGCACTTTTTGAGTTATCCTGCTGACAAAACAAACCAACCAACAAACAAACCAACGCCAGTGAAAACAATACCTCCTTCGGTGGAGGTAATAAGTGTGTCAGGGTCTTCAACTATGCCGCCGAACTTACTTGGGGAATAGAAGGGAATAAGGGGATTTAATATGGGCTTAATAATCATGATGTATTCACTCACATAATCCCTCATGAACTCCTCACTATTTCCAGTATTTTATATTACAAATACAAAAGGTTATAATTATACAAATTAGTGAAACGTATGAAGTCATTATTTTTATGCTGTTCACTATTCATTAACCTACATTTTAACCCTTATCTGTCACTTTTCTCGCTCTCAAATGTATTATGTATGGCTGTCATGTTTTACTCGTTTCTTTGTTTTAGTCTAGGATACCAAAGTACTACGGGTCGAGACCGAGTCCTTGATCCAAGGTGGACTCATATAAATCTCATAGAAGACAAAACCACAGCAACCATTTTGCTTACTCATTCGACCATCTTTGATTCAGGGCATAATTGAATAAGCCCTTATTCTTAAAGAACACAGCCAATTGGCCATGTTGTTTGGTCATTCTCCATTTGGGTGTAGCCACAAAGTTGTAAACCAGTGATACAATTTTAAGAATTGTTGAAAGCATCCGCTTTCCCTAAGGACGATGTTGGTCATATATTTTTTTTTTGCATATTTGGTGCAATAGAATTGCATCCGATTGGATATAAATAAGCATTATAACATCAAAATTAGTCTATTGAACCTAGAATCTTATCAATAAGGTAGACCAAAAATGACCATCCCCTCTCGGGATTCGAATCTGGTCCCCCAACATTGAGAGTTGAACACGCCTTAGTGCACACTTTAATTTTTGGCTCATTATTCTTTAAGTAAAAAAGAATGAATTTAAGCCAAAAGATGTTAAACATTTCATCACTTTGTAACAAAAAAGAAGATATTAACGAATGAGATATTTGCTCAAGAATGTCTGGTGGTATCTAGGAAAGGAATGACCAGATATTGTTTTGTATTTGAATACATTCTGAACCGAGTTGAAGTAATCATCCCGATGAATTATAATCCAGTTTTTCATGTGTTAAAATGAACTTATATTATGTATTGTTATTCATCCGGAAAACTTTATAAACCAGATTAATTAATTCCTAATAATGAAGGAGAGAATTAATATTTATAATAATAAATAGATAATAGGACGATGAAAAATTGAAGTCTATACTTTATTGGTGTGTTTGCAAGAACTTTTAAGATGGCATCTTTAGTCGTTATTTTCTAAGAATTTGTTCAACAACAAGCTCTTGGTTGCAGTGTATCTTACTACCAAGAGCATGAAACCCGTTTCCTTTGTTTCATGGTCAGCATGACTCTTAAAAAAATACTTTTGGTGCATGCAATCAGTGACGATTAAATCCGCCCACCCTAATTCTTGAGCTATAAAGAAAGTTTGCCTTTTATACTAATGGATACGTTTAAATGCATCACCCAAGCTACTCTAAGTACAGCAATTCCTCAAAGTCAAATTCCATTAAGAGCGTTGATTATTAAGCTTTGACATACATCAATTGAAGTATAAGAAATATTTTAACAAAAAACCTTTTTAAATTTATGGATTCCCCTAATATATGTACACGCGTAATTACTCAAAGATTATTCTAATGTACTTTTATAAATTCATCATTAGGGTATAGCAATTATAGTTGCAGAAGATAAATCTTATTATTCTGATTTTTTACATAGTTCAAATATTTTATTAACACGCAAAAAGTGTACTAAATATACTGAAATTATAACAAAAAAAATATTTTTTTAACAAGCTTGAAAACTCATTATTAAACGTCTTTTATCATATAGTCATATTTTTTTCTACGACCTACCGTCAGAATAAGGATTTGTTAATTGCCAATGATTAATAAACAAAAACAAACATTCATTTTTTGCATTGAATATGGTGAGTTACATTACGAAGTGTACATTAATTGATGATATAGGACGAATTTAAACTGTATTGGTCAAACCCATAAGAAAATACACTACAGCTCTAAATTTAATAACAATCCAACAATAGTTATGCATTGAAATACTAAAAAGAAAACCATTAACATCATGGACGTCGAAATAAATAACTAGTATAGGAAAAGTCAATCAAAACACATTCTAAAATACTTTGTTATGTTAAAAATAAATATGTTAATAGGATGTCGTCTATTAATATCAAGCAAATCCATTTTTCCTGCTTTGATTCTGTAAATAAGTGCATATATACATATATATCCCGGCTGTTTTTTTAGTGTCCCGGCCCGGTATCTAAAATCACCGAACGGGACTTTTTAAATTTTTTCAAAGAAAACCGTCCGGTTTTGGCCCGGCTTGAAAATTTAAGTCCCAGCGAAAAAAAGTGTCCCGGTTGTTTCCTGTTATATATATATATATATATAATATATAATATATATAGATATATATATTATATATATATATATTATAATATATATATATAAGGAAAGTGGCAAGCTAACTATTAGATTATATTCCACTCCATTAATTATATCAATCACGCATTAAGTTAAAATATAATAAAATAATATATTAAAAACTCCCATAAGCCCGCTTCAACTCTAAACAACCAGTCAAGAAACCAGTCATTAGTTGAGGATAGTCATACCTACTACTTGGATATTCATTCAATTTAAATGAGTCGAGGAATACATAAAATAGCCTTGGTATAAATTCTTTATTCAATATTCCTGATTAATTAGTTGATAGAACTCATTAAGACCTTAATGAATATATTATTAAGATGAAAAAACTATTAGAATATATGTTGAAAGATATTTAGATTGGAATTTAGGAGGGAAGGTAGAAGAAGAGATGGTCGGATATTACATAGAGCAATCATTAAAAAGTATGATATTGCCACAAAGGATGTCTCATGTGTAGGTATTTAGGGTACAGGGTGTTTGATTTTATTTAACATCCTTAAAATTATTATGATTACGTCATCAAAAAGTATATTGTAGTAATAGATTTTTATGATGTAAGTGGGAAGAATAACATTAATGGTGACGTCATAAAAAATGTATGATATTGCCAAGAAAGATGTCTATGTGTAGGTGTTTAGGGTACAGGGTGTATTTGTATGTTATTTAACCCTTGTGTGGTGTTCATATTTTTGTAACTCAGCCACTCTTCGTGGGTCTGGTGGACCCGCTGCGTTTTGGGGCTCTCAGCTAAACACAATAAAACTATTTATGTTAAAATACTCAAATGATCTTTTCCTTATCTCAATTACAAGCAATATAAACAACAAAAATGATAAATAATAGTCTTTTACCTTCATTAGGTCACATTTATAAATAAACATCACTTCTTTTTGTTGTTGCTGGCTGTAACCTAGAATAATGAAAATATCAGAAATTTTTCTAACTCTCTCTCCTCACACACAAGATATGAGTGCCAAATCAACTGCAATAGCATCACACTTACTTCAGGCTTTGCAGGTGATGGTTCTGTAGGTTGGGTGGATGGTGCACAAGACCTAAAATTTCCACTTTCATTGACCCCGGGTCCAGCAGACCCGAACACCCTCTATGTAATGTAAATGTGTAGGGGGGGTGTATGGTGTGTGGTCACTGAAAACGTGTTGTGATATATGTTCTTCACAGAAAATGAGCCAAGGCCAATGAATCTGAGTTTGAAATAATAAAAATTAGTACTACTTTTCTTTGAGACAAAAATGAAAATGGGTCCCACAGACCCGAATACCACACAAGGGTTAACGTCCTTAATATTATAACTTGTTTATTACGTCATCAAAATGTATATTTTTGTAATAGATTTTCATAATGTAAGTGGGAATAATAACATTAATGTGTGACGTCATTAAAAATCACATGTAAACGAAAAGTCAGCGGCAATATGTTTTTAAGTTACACCTTGTTCCATGCATTTATAATAATGAATCTTTGAAAATCAACTAAAGTATGAAGTACATGTATGAAGTTAAAAGGGATATTAAGGAGTTCATTATGAACTTTCCTTTCAAAGCAAGGAGGGGCTCTAATAAAAGTAAACTGTATTTATATATATATTGGGGGGACATCCGTCTCCCTATATATATATTCAAGACGTTCCTAAGTAAGTATATACAACACATAAGCAAGAACAACAAAGCAGTTGTTAATCTTTAATTAAAGATATAGGACGAAATAACATATAAACAAAACATATAACATTATAGGACTCATATAAATAAAACAATAAATTATATACAAAATTATAATTTCCAGATATATATAGCATATACCAAAATTTAATAGACAGATATAAAAATATTTATTTCTTTAATCTATAAAAAGGCTTAGAATCATAACCTTTCCTTGAATTAAAGGTATTCGACTAACAAAAACAACTCCGTGGAGCTAAAAATTTACTAAAATAAAGTAGAAATAATAATTGAGTATTATCTATTGAAATGGATGACTAACGGATGCAATTATAATTATGTTTCGCCCTATACGTTTTAGATTACTATATCTTTTACAGACAATTTTTTTTGCACAACTCCTTTCATCTACTTTTAAGAAGAAAAAAAATGATCTATTGATGTCATACCGTAAGTCAGTGGTATTGTTTCGAATCACAAGTCTCCCCAAATATATATTTATTGTTTTCCCTATTTTTTATGTATTCTTTTCACGTGGAATATATGTCATTTTAGCTACATTTTTTAAAGAACAGATTAAAAATCACATATAATATTTAAGTTTTGCAGAGGATCTCATGAGAATATCTTAACTTCCATTGTCGTCCTATTGTATGCATTCCTTAACCCATGACTAAGTAGTCCTTGATGAAAAAGATGGACAAACAACAGGGATATTATTATCAAAAACTTATTTTCCCATGCGGACATGGTATTCGAAGGATGTCCAGCAAAAAAAAACATTTTCATAAGTTGCATCGATAGCCATCTTGATATTAAGGAGGAAAATATGAGGCAAGGGTATTGTTGTATTCGACACCTCAAGGCAACCGACTTTCTACAAAACAATAGAGATCCTTTTGGAGGTAAATCCAGAAGGAGCAAGGATGATTGAGATTTATCTTAAACGCTTTCCCTTCAGGGCAAATTGAAGAAAATAATAATAATACATTGAAGGAAGGAAGAAGAAGTACAATCTATTGACTTCAGTCCCGTGACGAAAAGATGATTCATGGATGTGAATGATGAGTTATTTTGTGAGAAAAGGCGCACTCTCACATTTTTGAATTCTTTTTATTCTTCCAGCACACAAAGGAAGAAGCCTCCTGGTGGCAACTAAATCCCGCCCTGTATGAGGGAGTGATTCATATTGTGTCCATACATGACACATTGCTACATGTTATAAATGGCATCTTCCTTATTTATAGATTCTAATAACTTATTTATAAAGAATGCCCGCGAAAAAGGGACTTCTTCTCATGCCGATAGATGGCGCCAAGATGGGTGTGTTTGGAATGTGATTGGTTGAAAGAAAAGAAGCAGAAAGGATTTATTAGAAAAAAACTGTTAGCATTATGAAATGTGCCAACATTAGTTTCTTTGCCAGATCAATGTTAAATGTTAGAATACTTAGCGTCTTTTACTCATGGGCAAAGATACATGTCATTTAAATCCTTCAGTCACCTTATATTATTCATGAATTAGAACAACGTACAATATTATAATTTATAGTGTTCAAAAGAATATGTATTGTAAAAAAACATATGTTAAGCCGAATGACGTCATACAAATCCTTGGAAAGGACTTCTCTTAAGTCATTTTATATTATTCATGAATAGAACAACGTACAAAATTATAATTTATAGTGTTCAAAATATATGTATTGTCAAAAAACATTTGTTAAGCCAATTGACGTCATAACAGTTTCAGGATTCAGTTTTAAGCTTCAAATCGCGCCTAAATGTCAAATGTTGGTATTCTTACTATCAGCAAAATCTTATAAATTCCAATCAAGACATTCATATTAATAAAACTTCCAATCAAGGCATTCAAATAATAAAACTATAAAACATTTAATGACCAACGCAATTATACTTACAGCCTTGATATTTAAAAAAATACTACAACACTCAAACAAAATATTATAGTTTATTAGCTAAATATAGTTTCATAATCGATATATTTTATGACTTTTTTGAAATATATAAACGTAAGATCCATCGTTGTAAAAACTTAAAGCCCCATGAAGGTAAAGTGTGTTCCACATGATGAAGAATTTAAGAACAATTATTTCCAATATTTTTATGTCAAATAAATATTATTGAAATAAATATAACTAATAGGTATTTAAATGTGTAAATGTATATTGAATCCTATGGAGCAATTATTAAAAAAGCTTGAACATAGCCTACAAAGTCAACTCAATTGATTCGTCCCGCGTCATATCAACACGTTGTGTTGTGATCCCTTTGCTATCCAAGGAAGCAAAATAATCCTACAGGCAAAATTTGTGCTCCAAGCATAGGGTACCCCACTTGCTTTGTGTATGTATATAAGTGTAACAACAACAAGAGGCATGCATCGAGTCGGAGTCTTCACAAAGCAATTTTAATTAATGGGGTCAGGGTTCAAAGCCGGGGTGGATGAAAAAAAGGTAAACATCTCATAATTATGAGTGTATAATGAGTGTATTAATGTTCAAATATTTTCTTTTTTTTGTTGCTTCTTCCAAAAGATGACCGACGGAAAGAGAATAATGCTGTCTGCCTACTGGGTTGCTACACCTCACTGGGGAAAACATTCAATATTGAGAGTCCTATGATTTTTTTTGAGGAAGTGTATATATAGGTATGGCTTATTGAGGATTGTGCCCTTTATTCATTTCTGTATAAAATATGCTGCAAAACATATATATTAAACACTATTACTTCATGATAGACCAACAAACTAAAGGCATATATACACTTAGAGAGTGCAAACCTCCGCCGTCACGGGGTCTTATGAGCCTTCCGAGGCGGATTTTTCACGACTGGGGCGGCGTAGAGGGACGGGGGAGGGTCCCCTCGACGGAAATTCCGAGAGGAAGACGCTCCGGCACCCGATTTACAGCACAGCGTCATCTATTGGCAAGGTAGGCTAACTTGAAATATTTATTAGTATTTAGCTCGTTTTGCATCTTAATTCTGGACTCAGAGATGCCAAAATTTAATCACTTGTTCTTTTGGCATTTCCAACACTCCACAAAGTTTCATCGGAATCCGTTCTGTACTTTTTGAGTTATCCTGCTGACAAACAAACCAACCAACCAACAAACCAACGCCAGTGAAAACAATACCTCCTTCGGCGGAGGTAATAATAATAATAAATACTAAAAACAATCATACAAAAATATAATAAATATATTTCTGAGTGATCAGAAGATTTCGGAACTCTGAAAACATTCATTCAGGCTATTAAGAATTTTTACTTGGTAGTTTTTTATTTATTCAGTCAGATCTCTTTTATGGAAAGGCTCATCTACAATTTCGTTAAATGGAGCGAAGACTAAACATATTGTTTTAAAAAGAAGCTGAAGAAGGGTGGTCCTCAGTGCCACTTTTATTTGTCATAGCTATAGAAGATCTTTTATTTCAACTGATACAAAAAAAATGTATATGGGGGCAAGTTTTATGCTGAAATTATTCTAATCGATGCTTACGCAGATACAATGTTGTATAGATAAATTCAGAATCTCAGCTCTGTAAGAGGATTGGCATTATTTTAAAACTTTTCCGTAAATACGGAAAGAGGTTTGGACTCTAAATGAATAAATTTAAAGATTGTTTTGTCGATTGGATGCTGGAGGCTGGAATGAGGGGAAAGAGTAGAGTGGAAATTCTTGAATTGTTTACAGGGGTAAGGAAGGCACGAAATTCACAGGCGGATAATCATGTTACTACAAAAATACCAGTATTTGTGAAATTGGAACTTATTGAAAATATCGACGCTAACAACTCACGAGTTGTAGCTTTAGTGATGTATAAGCTGTTGCTTCTTCTGTATTTGCTGAAAAGGCCGTCCCTGAGGAAGAAAAGTGGTGAAATAATTTTTTTATAAATATCTTATTTTAATACCCTAAAAAAGCTCCATCATCTTCTTAGGGGAGGATCATCCTTTTATATAAAAATAATCCCACAAATATACATATATATTTTCATTGATTTGTCTTCCGAACCTGGGAAGTCTCCCTACTTTAACCCTCGATCTCATAGACTTATCTATAACTGTCTTAATTAATGATAAAACTTTTGTTGTCTTGAGAGTGGAGAGCAGCACAAATATATGTACAAACAAATCGTCTGTACAAAAGATTCGGTGATTGATATCTTTGTGCAAAATAAAAATAAAAACTTTTCAAATATTATGGATTTGTCAAAAAAAAGCCGAGAACCCGTGGTCCGGCATTCTACAAGGTATTATATATTGCCTTATATTTGTCAGAGCCATTCCCTTTTATTTTTTAAGTTATAAAGCACAATATAAAAGTTTACTTTCTAGAGGCGAAGATCAATAATCATCCATTTTTAGCGAAAATATTATTGGCTCAATGATCTAATTTCAATACTGTAACGCAGGAACGGAATGGGAATAATTTATCCACTGGGACAATTATGCCCTCACCGGCCTTATACAGGCCCCAATATACCATTGGGAGGCTGCCAACGGCCGATTATGTTTCTTGAGACCAGCGGCCCACCGGGAATAGTCCCGGTACTCCCGCTGGCCACTCCACCCCTGCTGTAATGTATAGTCAAACCAGGAACGGAGTGGAAAAATTTACCCACCGGGACAATTATGCCCTCGCCGGCCTTATACAACCCGAATTGCCATTAGGAGGCTGTCAACGGCCGTTTATGTTTCTTGAGGCCAGTGGCCCAACAGGAATAGTCCCAGTTCTTCCGATGGCCACTCCGCCCCTGGTCATAACCATATGGATGCTACTAGTCCATCGACCCAGATATTCAAACAATACAAATTATATTAGAATTTTAAGATTTAATAGAAAAAACATTTCGTGAACTAAAATATTATTTAATTTTATTTATGTCCATATACAAAATATATTAATTTATGTACAAATTTAAACAGTTCTTTTTGATCCTTTGTGTGGGAGCTTAAGAAATAATTATAAATTCAAGTTATATGTTCTTCATAATACATTATTACTGCTTCTCAACATTTAAAAATCATCTCTTCATAAAGCATTAAAAGAACCTGTATTAATAAACAAGAAAAATAGCATTGTCGTGTATAAAACGCTGTCTATGTTCCAAATCAAATGTACCCATAACGAGAGGAAGACGCTCCCGGCACCCGATTTCACAGCACAGCGACATCTATTGGCAGAGTAGGCTAACTTGAAAATTTATTAGTATGTAGCTCGTTTTGCATCTTAATTCTGCACTCAGAGATGCCAAATTTAATCAATTGTTTACTTTTGGCATTTCCAACAACTCCACAAAGTTTCATCCAAATCCGTTGCGTACTTTTTGAGTTATCCTGCTGACAAACAAACCAACAAACCAACGCCAGTGAAAACAATACCTCCTTCGGCAAGGGGTAATTAATGTATTCCTTAGATTATTCATTGGAAATATTGTCAATTCAACAGTTTTAGGTATTTAATTATGAGATAGTTAAGGGGTTCTTCATTCAAGATATTAAGTTATACAAAAGTAAATCATGCCTTTTCTTTATAAATATATATTTTCAAAGAAACTGCAAGAGCTTTTGAATATATGTACAATTAATCCTTAATGAGCCTCATGGGCTCATTAAAATCAAAGGGAATCATTTATACATACTTATGTCAATATATACTTTAGATGCATGCTTTAAAGATACATAAAATGCAAGGGGAATCAATAAATATTAATATAGTAGTCATATGTATTTACAAAAGGAGGATGAAATAAATATTTTTCATTAAGGTATGCACAGCATTAAAAAAAGCAATAAAAATAATGGTGCTTTGCGCCTAACTGTTTCCTTGGAAGTGCATTTGCTGGGGCATAAATGGGTATTATTATCAAAGTGTCGAAATTAGTTTACTGCAGCTAGGATACTCTTTTCAGTGAAGCTGGTCAATGTGACATTTTACTCTTTTGAAGGATTCGGACTTGTGGTCCCATATATAGGGTCAAAATACATGCACTTAATGTTTTTTAAGATTTCAAACTCCGGCGCAAATTTTTTTTTAAACTAAAATGTTTAATTATGTTTTTACGCATTTACATCATTTTATAAAGATTCTCTTTTTTGTGCTTGTATATATTTTTATGAACTGTGGAAAAAAAACCGAGTGGACAACAACTAAACCCAACTGGACATTGCAAAAATACTGCTCTTTAATAACTTTTTTGCATTTATGATTCGTTGGGATTCATTAAGATACAATATGCTCAATGGTACTTATTTTTTATACAGCCTTTAACAAAATAAATAATGAATTTGCACTTTAAAAAACATGTCGTAACATGAATATTGAGTTGCCTGACTTGGTTTTTGTAAAAATAATAATAAAAGTATTGATTCTATTATTCTTATTTAGCTTTTAGGTTTGGAGCATATATAAAGAATCCAATCAAAGTCTTTTTTTGTTAATACACAGCACGTAATTAATTTTTAGCCTACGTTTTGAAGTATTTAATAATTATATTTAAGAAAAATATCGGATTTATAGCATTGATTAATGATATTTTTTCATGGATAAAGTAAATTCAACTAAATATTTAAAAATTGTCAACATATGCAATGCATATCTTCAGAGTGATCCTTAATGTGTTCCGGATAACAAAAATGTGGAACGAATCAAATATTTCACTCTCAATTATTCATAGCTTCATTTGAAACTATATATATATATATATATATATATATATATATATATATATATATGTTCTGAATAGTTAATCTGTGGCCGTCACATGACCATTGAATATGTTCCTTGTAAAAGAAGGCAATGTCATAGTTAATTATGCATTTCTTTTAAGTCATTAAATTAAATACTCTTAAAAGGATTTTTCGGATTAAAGACAAATGCATAGACATGCATACACAGCTACGACTCAACAATAATAATTTAAAACTTTACTTACTTATTCATAAAGGAGTATAACCTACAATTTTCTACTGCAATTATGGAATCATTACATTCGTTATGGTGCATGGAGATCCAAATGTGTATATTTAATGGGGTAGGCTGGAGACTTTTAATAATTTATCAAGCGTTAAAAAGCTGGGAGAAAGGGCGAATAAATATATTTTTTCATAAAAAGAAAAAATCAGAACGATACAGAGTTTCTTAAACACTTTTTAGAGCTCCATAGTTCATTTAAAATGTGTAAAATCCATATATATATATATATATATACGAACGACAAACAAACAATGAATGACGAACGATTCAATCTAAAACAAACGATGAACTACGAACGATAACTTTTGGTGAATGGCAAACGAACGACAAACGACAATTTTTTGCGAAGTCTATATATATATATATATATACTAGCGAATGTTACCCGGCGCTGCCCGGGATTTTCTAACTTGACAATAGTCTGGAATGAAAAAAAAATCACACGAATAATTTCAGTGATGTCATCGGATGTGATTTTTCATATTAAAATAAGTTCCTTAAAAAGTCGTCAATGGGTCTTCATTGCCATTTTTCCGTTTTGTATTCCTTAAGGCTGGTATTTAAACATCATAAAAAGAAGAAATCACACGAATGATTTCAGTGATGTCATCGCATGTGACTTCTCATATTAAAATCAGTTCTTTCAACAGTTTTCATTGGGTCTTCATTGCCATTTTTTCCGTATTGTATTCCTTACGGTTGGTATTTAAACATCACACAAAGAAGGAATCACACGAATAATTTCAGTGAATTAATCGCATGTGACTTTTCATATTCAAACCAGTTCCTTAAAAGTTGTCGTAGCTCTTCATTGCCATTTTTTCCATTTTTTATTCCTTAAGGCTGGGTATTTAAACATCGTAAAACGAAGATGAATAATTTTAGTGATGTCATCACATGTCATTTGAAAAAAAATCAGTTCCTTAAAAAGTTGTTCTTGGGTCTCTATTGCCATTTTTTTCGTTTTTTTGTTCCTTAAGGCTGGGAATTTAAAAATCGTAAAAAGAAGTTATTTTTAAGTCGTTTCATACAGTGCCTATGTTATTTTCTTATGAAAAGTAATTCCTTAAAAAGTCGTCATTGCATCGTCATTGCAATTTTTTCCGTTTTGTATTCCTTAAGGCTGGGTATTGACATCACTTTCCATCTCTAGGCATTATTGAAATTTGATTAGCACGATGTTGCAATGTAAAAAGTGTTGTTATTTTCCACAAAACTTAAATTTGGGGGGAAAACTGGGGTAGAAAAAACTTATTTTTAATAAATCATATAGAAACGAATTTTCCAGTAAACACTGAATAAAACAAAACATGTCTTACTACCTTACAATCATCCACAGAAAATTTAGTCAAAATCTAACTTGGCAATTTAAAAAAAATGACAAAAAACGTTTTGGCGAATAAAATAAGCATGTCGATGACGATTTTTCCGGGAGTTGGCAACCCCACTAAAACACTCCCTGAGCTCTCAAAACTATTCACTGAAAATTTCGTTAAGATCTAATCACCCGTTCAGGGAAACGAACGAACGAAAGAACGGAATTCTTTTTTATTAGTATAGATATAAGGGTCATTCTTTATCACGTTTTTTAGATTGAGAGTCTAAAAGTCTAAAATCTTGTGAAGTTTGAACGAAATCGAATAATGGCAAGTGTCCGCTCAACATGCCCAAAAGTTATTTAGTAAACTTAAGTAGCAATATTTTTTTTGCTATTCGATCGCTTGTAATGTCCTTAATTTCAATGATATTTTCAAACAATTTGCCGCAAATATAGGTATGATTGCAAAGATTTCAAATCAATTTTTATTTTTATGTATATCCAAAATCAAACGAGATAAGAAAGTTTCAAATGTTCATTTTGGGTTATTTTCCATAAAAATGACTATTTCAAAAGTAAAATTTATCATACAATTTTGGATGTACATAAAAATAAAAAAATGATTTGGAATCCTTGAGCGGACACTTCCTTTTATTCAATTTTGTTCAAACTTTCACAAGATGATCTCTATGCACTAAAGTAAAATCCTAAGAGGAGCCCGACTCTCAAATCTAAAAAACGTGAAAAAGAATGACTCATATATATATATATATATATATATTATATATATATATATATATATATATATATATATATATATATATATATATAATATATATATACATTATCAATCTAAACTAATGCTAGCAATAACTCATTTTGTTATTCTTAGATAATTCTTAAATACATCTATAAATTTGATTTCTGTTCCATGTCAGCCTGTGGGCTATAAAAAGTGTCAAACGTTCCAATTGCAAACTTGAACACACATCAGACTTTTATCCATTCTTATATCTAAAAAATATTGTCAAAACGTTATTTATTTATTTTGCTCTGATGCTGAACAACAGACTCCTTTCAATAAAACAGATGGAGTGTTGTTTTTTCTTCCTCTTCTACTTGTATTTTTTTAACGGCATTGCAGATAGGGGAGAGGGAACAAGGTGTTGATATTTTCACTGCTATACTACCGTGTTTCCTATATGTAAATGAGAATAGGTTCTGAACTGGTGAGAGAATTCATCACCCCCCCCCCCCCACAAGAAGCTGCGGAGATCGAGGATAAAAGAATTTATAGGAAATTTGTTCCGCATAGTTCACGTGGGTGTCTAGTTTAAATGAAATATGCCATTAATAACACCTTCTAGGTTTGAGAGGCTAAAAGTTAAATGTTTTTACCATCAGTGTGTGTGTCTATATTCGTAGGAATCCTTGTTTAAGATTACTTTAGGATATACCATTCATAATATCCTAAAAAACTGATGCTTTTCATAAGAACTTAATCAAATTACTTTACATTTTTAATAGAAAAATAGAAGCCAATTGTCGATTGATTTTTTAATAGAAAATGCTGGGGCACTTTGTCCAGGTTTTTATCATCCGCCTATATCCTTTCACCATAGATATTACCAAATAATTGCAACGTAAATTAAATGTAATCATTATTTTTTCTTTAAGATTCATAATTATGAAAGAAAACATAAGTTATTGTTATTATTAGTAATAAGACACTATAATTTGATCTGTTCTATTCTTAAAAAATACTCATATTACAAATGTGACGTTATGATTACGGATTCCCTTATTCTAAGGACACGTTGTTTCCTTCGTTTGTCCTCGGTGCTGACTTGCTCTTTTTTTAACGGTTCAATGCCCCCGTCATCCCCACAGATCTCAAGGCTTCTTCTTAAAGTATAAATGGTTCTTTTATGGGCGCAGAGATTTTTTTCTATGACGGCTGCCTCACTCCAATCGACAGCTCTGTTCTATATCTTTCTATCTTGGATCAGTAGAATGATACGACATACCCAAATATAAAACCTTTCAGGCTGTACTGACGTTGCTGCAGTGCTTTCTTAGCTGATTGAATAGCTTGTTTTCTCGTATTTTCTTCTCTCGCCCGCTGTAGCTTCACCATGCCCATCAAATTGATAAGACACCAAATAGGCCTTAGTTGATTTTAATAGTACATACATCTTAATTATTTGTCATGAACGACCAATACCGCATTGACCTCTATTCGGTGGGGACTGACGTAGTAGCTTAACAAGCTTACTAATTAGAAAGAGAGTGCGATAAACGTGTGTGTTGCGGCGTTTTCCACTCTCAATGTTAGAGGCGCCGGTTCTAATACTCCCGAGAAGGGAAGACCATTTTTGGTCTACATCATTTATAAGATCCTTGGTTCGAGTGACTAATTTTAATGCTGTAATGCTTATTTATATTCAGTCGGATTCAATTCTATCGAACCATATAGGCAAAACGAAAACTTATTTGAGAATAGATAAAGTACAGTAACTAAATTTATATTCATTTAAGAGTAAAATTTAATAAGCACATAGTAAAAGTCAGGATAAAAAGAAACCTTCCATTCTAAAATATTAATTTCAAAACTAACAACAGATATACCATGATTTTTAATGAATTAAAAAATTAATAATCTTATATGAACATCATATTATGGAGTGACTTTGTATAAATTAAATTTATGATGATCGTATTATGAAATGAATATATGAATAGCAGAATTATATGAGCTGCATAGTAATCGTATGATAAAATGAGGAAATACAATATGAAGTACAAATTACTTTACACTATCAATGAGGTTTTTCAAAATCTTTTGTAATTAACTCAAGTGGCAATTTTGGATAAAACAATGGCATATCTAACAAAGGTGACAAATTATTAAAAAAATTATTGTAATTAGTTTCTGTGATAAAAAGTAAATAATATTCGTTTTCATTTATTATGCGTACTTTAAAATATGAAATATTTAAAAGATTTAGGACTTATTATATTCAATTATGAGTGTAAACCAATAGTAAAAAGTAAATTCATTTCAGGATTGACATTTGTAACCATTAAAATACTTAGAATTACAAAACGATATAAGTCATTCTCAGGTGCATGACGAGCCAAAAGTATATAAATGCATATATATATATATTAAATGCATATATATATATATATATTACAGTCAATGTTCCAGATTTGAATATCCTCTTAGAAATAAAAAATATATTAGCCAAAGGCCAAAAAAAATTGACTACTTTTTTTTTTAAGTAAACAATTTTTTATTATTATTAGTCCAGAGTATTAAATACATACAATAAAAGATATGCACTAAAACTGAGGCAAACGTTAAAATGTTTACATGGCTAAATATATTTGAAAATATTTTTTTTGGCCCATTCATTAATAATAAAATTCACAAAAATGAGAATGATCATAAAACATAGCAAATTTTCGGGTAAATCAAGAACTTTTCTAGATATTAAATATTAAAAAAATACAACTTTAAGAGATTTCTGGGTTAAATTTGGTTTTTGCTTCGGACCTCCGTCGTTATTCAGGTTCCTCCAGGAGGGAAAGCTTCCGGTCCTAAAAGACATTCAATCCCACATGGTAGTTTTGATGAATTAGTTCTCGCTGCATAAATAATCCGCTGGATGCAACATATTAACTCTTCTATTTTCCAGTAAAAAAAATTAACTACTTAAATATTTTAAGGGACAACATAATTTAGATTAATTGAATATTTATTTCTGGAAAATGACAAATTATAGTATTAAATATTAAAAGAAAAAATGAATTAATTAGGTTGTACTTATAACTTTCAAAAATAGCTTTCTTTTTCTATATTTTTTGCAGTGCTCTTATATATCATATTAATAAAGAAAAACACAGGTCTCAAGATTATATATTGTTCATATCTGATTTATATTGTAGTATGTTTTTGTGTTTAAAATGGAATTACTTGATAATATTTTTAAAGATGTAATTCTTGACTTTATTGAACCAATAAACTTTCTCGGTTGGAAGAAATATTCTTTGATGAACAGGATATTTAATTAAATTGTTTGGCTTAAGCAATTGCCTGCTTATTGTGCTAAGCGTCATATTTATTGGGCTGATGACAGTTTCTAGATTTTTTGTTGTTGGTATTTTTGCAAAAACTTTATTGGTATGAAGATATTACGATGCTAGAAAATGACATGCCATTCAAGAATAATGCTTGATGTAACCTTGCAGGTCTCTCTAATATCAATAGGAGACCCCAAAAACATTGCGGTAAAAACCAATCCAATACCCAGCTTAAAATAACATTTTGGGGCTTCAAAAGGGCTCCGGGTGTCATCAGCATTCATATAAAAGTATTTGGGGATTTAAACCCAGGACTAATGTCGCCGGTCACAATTATGGCATAATGAAGGGGCCTTCAGGTTCTGAAAATGTTTGTTCTGATTCATGTTTGAGTTGTATATATTGCAACACTAGCTTTTCGCTACTAACGTAAAAAAATTAAAGATGATAATTAATAAAATATAAATGAATTAATAAAATATAAATAAATAAATAAAATATAAAAGATAATAAAATATAATATTATAAATAAAATATAAAGATAATAAAATATAATATTATAAACAAACTAATCAAAGAAAATTATTAATTAACACATCATTTAAAACTAATCTTGAGATGTCCTGATACAACTCTAGGTCCGCATTCCAATTTTTTTTCCGGTTATATGTTTTTATTTCCTTCTACAATAAAAGCGTAAATATATACAGTAAAAACAAAGTAGACATACAATGAAATAAAAGCTCACCGGACAGTTGGCAAAAATAAATACATGAATAAACATTATAGTTTAAAATTTCTATCCAGTGATAAAATACCTAATTTAAAATCCCACTTCTTAAAGGATAAAAGTTGTTTATGTCTTATCATAGACTGGATAGCAGTTATATATTTGACTGAACTTGATGGCACAAATCGGACCAGGTCTCCTGCCCATTTTCATCCAGTTGATGATGACGATGAGGAGATTTTCAATTCAAAGGCAGCGTACCTTGCAGCAGCACCAATGGATATCGCTTTAGGTCTTCGACGTCGACGAAAGAGTTAGCGGTCAGTTTAGATGCAATTAAGCCCTTTATATTCAGAAGGGTAAATTCAATCACTTTTTATTGGTTGGGTGTTTTTTTTTTTTTTTTTTTTTTCTTATTACAAATCTTTATTTCAATGAAGTTATTGTGTATTAAAATACAAATAAACATATGTTGTTTTTTCTTTTGTATACACCATATAAATGTAGGCTCATCTTTTATTTTCGCAACTGCCCTGAATAGTTTTACTATGTTTCTGTATATAATTTTAGTGTATTTTATTTTACACTGTATAAAATTTTGCAGTTAACCGAATAAAATGTATTTAACCGAAAAAAATGTAGGCTGATATTCATTTATAGGAAATATTTTCTTCATTGCACATGTTTAATTGGATTAATTACTTTATAAATTTTTGTTTGGGCATTCAGAATTTTTACTATTTTTGCAGCCGCAGTTTGTTGATGTTGGCTTAACGACACTGAATTAATCCCACCCCCTTGGTTCTTCCATAGCCCCAAGCGAGTAGGTGGAAGAGTAATGCCTTCGTTGAGATGCGGAACTTCCACGCAGCTACGGCAGACTGCCTAACAAAAATCTGGTCCACTGTCGGGAAACTTGACCTGTCAGTCATTTGCTATTTTTTGATTCAGTCATCATGATATATGATGACATATTAGGTGTTCAACACCAACGCTAGGATGGAGCCTGTTATCAGAAAAAGAAGTATTTTCTTTACAATTAAGGAACAAAATTCCTGTTTCATTTTTTATCATTGTCTATGGGACTTCAGGCTGCTAAAAAAAAATGATTCTTTATTTCGTCAAGTATTCCACAGGATGGAACATCAATGTTTTAAGGTCTATTATTAATAATGGAAGGGCCAGCGAGTATACATCGAGCTAGATGTGTATTCTTGAAAGTGAATTGTGAGTATTTATTTCTTAGTGAATTTCCCCGGCATTATGTATAAAAATATTATGCAAGGGAACAACAATATATATTACAAAATTAGAGCTTTAATCTACAGTCAAGTTATCATTCTCATATTTGAAGATCTCTCAACAAGATACCTTGATAAAAAACGGCATCCTTTTCCTGATACACATCAATGCTACATCCAAATGTTAGAAAAATCCTATTTACTTTTCGCAGCTGAGAGATGTATAAAAAAGAATAAAAATTATATCCCATTAATGGGTGTTTGTGTTATTAAACTTCAAGTTAAACTTTCATGGAACAACAACAACAACAATAATAATAATAAAATACAGAAGGCAATAAAAGTTTTTTATGTGTAAAAAAGTTATTTCAAAATTGCAAATAATTGTTCTACTTACAAGAATCATTAATATTAATGCACAAACAAAAGTTAAACTTTGATCAATGAACAAGTTTGTTGAAAGGCAGAGGGTGCTGGATGGGACGGATAAAAGGAAATCTGAATATTTTATGATGCTTTCAAGATACTTATAAAATAAGGCCTTTGAAAGGCCTTGGATTCACAGCAAAATATGTACATACTCTTGACTTTTACATTTTGTTGAATAAGTTCTTAATTTGCGTTTGATTCTAGGTTTGGTAGTAATATTTGAGTATCATTTCCCAGGGAAACATGATTCGTTGTGTAATGGATATTAGAGTTGATTGTCTCTTTGTGGTAATCTTATTAGGATCCTAAAAACAGGGCTGTAGGATTCAAATAAAAATAATGTTGTATATACCCCAAAATATGCAGAAACTAGAGGCATATATACACTCAGAGAGTGCAAACTTCCGCCGTCACGGGGTCCTTATGAGCCTTCCGAGGTGGATTTTTCACGACTGGGGCGGCGTAGAAGGACGGGGGAGGGTTCCCCTCGACGGAAATTTCGAGAGGAAGACGCTCCCGGCACCCGATTTCACAGCACAGCGACATCTATGGCAGAGTAGGCTAACTTGAAATATTATTAGTATTTAGCTCATTTTGCATCTTAATTCTGTACTCAGAGAACCAAAATTTAATCACTTGTTCCTTTTGGCATTTCCAACAACTCCACAAAGTTTCATCCGAATCCGTTACGTACTTTTTGAGTTATCCTGCGGACAAACAAACCAACGCCAGTAAAAACAATACCTCCTTCGGCGGAGGTAATTAACTAAATAAACAGAAAAAAGTATGTATATGATGACATTTAAAATTAATCATTTTGGGCGAAAAGTGAGACCTTTTTTGTAAAAGAAGTTCAATAAATGTTTGTTAATCTTATTCTAAATAAATGGTACATAGTTTTTTCAACAAAAAAGTCCACAGAAGTGTCCATGTGGAGACTTTTTTTTAGAATAGAAGTCGCAACGTCCTCAAATTTGGAAAAATATGCAAAAAAAACAACAACACAAATATGTTAAAAAGGTTGTTCTTGCCCAAAAAAGTTAATTTACCAGATTCCTACAACCCTACTTATACCATTTGAGAAACAAAGACCGATCCAAGCTGTAACATATGTATAGAGACTAAGAATGTCTCTTGAACGTCTTATATATTAATCCATTGTTTTGACAAACCTTTAAATTAACTAGAAGCATATATACACTCAGAGAGTGCAAACCTCCGCCGTCACGGGGTCCTTATGAGCCTTTCGAGGCGGATTTTTCACGACTGGGGCGGCGTAGAGGGACGGGAGAGAGTTCCCCTCGACGGAAATTCCGAGAGGAAGACGCTCCCGGCACCCGATTTCACAGCACAGCGACATCTATTGGCAGAGTATGCTAACTTGAAATATTATTAGTATTTAGCTCATTTTGCATCTTAATTCTGCACTCAGAGATGCCAAAATTTAATACTTGTTCCTTTTGGCATTTCCAACAACTCCACAAAGTTTCATCCAAATCCGTTCCGTACTTTTTGAGTTATCCTGCTGACAAACAAACCAACAAACCAACGCAGTGAAAACAATACCTCCTTCGGTGGAGGTAATAAACACCTTTTAAAAGATACTGCTGTGGGATATAATCTTTTGTGAGGCTATCACATTAAAAACAAACAAGTTTAATTAATATATATCTTACTTATTTATTTATCATGATAAATGAATGGCAAGAAATGCATTTCATTTTGTTTGCATTATTATCAATATTAAGTTATTAAGCCCTACGAGGAGCATCAAAAAAGTTTGACCTCTCCCAATCCATATACATATATGCCTTTGCATTATCATTTATCTTCCGAGTTTGGATATATCATTATATTTTTTTAAACCTCTCTGTGTTTTTTTTATAATTAATTCATTTGAAAAAAAGGAGAAGAAATCCCATTCTTAATCGTATGGGAATCTAAATGTATATATGTATTTTTTGCACTTACCATTTTAAAGGAGGGAATTATTTTTTTCCTTCTCTTTTCTATTATCTACTTGAATCTGTTACATGGGATTTTATTATTATTTTATCTTGTAAGAAGAAAATAATGTATGTTAGACTCACTGGGGAAATGAGATTTCCTCTCTCTCTCTCTCTTCGGCAAGGTCCTTGGGGAGGCTTTATTCAAATTATTCAATAAAAATTCTCAAAGCTCTTCTAACCACCACTCAAATATATCTTTATCGTAAAAGGTGGTGCGAGCACGTTTTTTTCAGTATAAATAAAAATGTGCATTTAATACTTTATATTCTCTTCATTATCACATATTACGCGTCCTAATATTCCCCATTTGCCATATAAACCCCATGACCTACCCAAAAGTATGCTAGGTAGTTAAGGCGATTTCAACCCTTAAATTAAAGGAAACAGGTTTCGGCTCCTCTCGAGAGGGAAAAGTACATTTGGGTCAACCTCATTGATAGGATCCTAGATTGAATGGACTCGATTATGTCTGGTCGAATGCAATTCTATAGAACCGCATAGACAAAAAAAAGTATTCTGGAGGATAAAATAATCTTTAAACAATTATAGTTTTTTTATCTGATCAAGTCTCTGAAGTATAGACAAAAATATACTTTTTTCAGGTCAAAAACATTTTATTGGTAATCAGCAAAATTTCGTACAGCTTGAAAATTAAATACACTAAACTTATTTACAGGAAACATACTTTTCATTATTTTCCGAGAATATTGGATAATAAATCGAAAATGTATGTCTTTGAAAAACTCTTTAATTTTTTTGATAATGGTCTTCCAAAACTACTGGTAGAAGTTTGATTATATATCTTAGAATGTAATGTACAAATGTAATGTTTTGTAGGTTGTATAATTTAATCTCCATTTTCATGGTTTTTTATTAGTAGAATATGATATGATGGATCAAAGTAGATTAATAAAAATACGCTGCTTGTACAATACAAAATCCTTCAGCTTTTCACCAAGTGTCTACATTTCTATGTTTTGAAGTGACAATATACGTGAGGTGATACGGGATCACTGATCTTTGTTTCACAGCGGGGGGGTTTCATATGACCGTCATTTAATTCCGTGAAATTTATTAAGACACATTACCAATTTATATCAGACATTTTTGCAGACTATCTCATTGTAATTCTGGATTTCTCTGAGTAGAGGCTCTGTCCTTTAGATAACCTCAACATAATGTGTGAGAGTCCGACGCAAACTGTGTTGTAACTAAGTCAGTCTCACGGCATGTTTTTTGAGAATTGTACGAGGGTGCTGGTGAATGGTAACAGGGCCTTACACTTCAAACCTGTGATGATATTGATTGAAAGATACCGAAGGCTTATTCTCACAACCTCTCTGACCTATGTCAAGATTAATTGTGAACACATTAGTTGATTTCATAATAATAGAGTATGCAATCATGTCTTTTGTGTCTCTCAACATTTGTACCCATCACGTCAATAATTCAAAGGCCATGTTATCAGTCTCGAAATACTTTTGAGTGGACCTCCAAAGCCTGGCCCGAGTGGCATTGATGCTTGTTAATGGCCGTGCTGAGATTCCCCACAGCCCCTTACCTCTCAAAAAGCTACACATAGTTTTGTATCATGCTTTTGAATGGAATATTTTCACATTCGAATTGATACAATAAAGCGTCTATGGCATTCTTGTTGTCTTTTGGTAAAATGTATATTTGTGTATTATTTTCACATCCTCCATTGGAGTCTTGATGTGACCACAGTGTTTGATTGTCCTATGTTCTATCAAATTAGAGTAATGGCGAAAAGTACATTAAGTTATATGATTCTTGGGTTTTTTTTTTGTCATACTATATTTATCTATATAATAAAGTGAAGTTGTCTTGTCTGTTTGTCTTTCCGTACAAGTAGGCGGCCACATGTGAATTCAGCTCAAAATTTGCATGACGTTTATAAGGACAGAGCTGCTTTGAAACCGTACAAACTCTGCCGGGCAGTAACATTCGAGTATTAATATAAATGTGAAAGATTATACGATAGTTCTATTTTATACATTCGATATAGTTAGATAATTGGATAGAGAGACTACTTTAGAGCCATGCTATCCATTTTCACGTGCACATAGGTATGTAAAAATAGTCTTCTTGATCATAGTTGGAGGCACGTAGAGGAGGCATTGAGGGGACTGTTATATGTTCTAGCAGCAAGAGACTTCTAAATAGGTATTGGATTACAGGAGTATCCCCCCCCCCCCCCCCCTCTCCAAGAAGGAAGAAAGAAGAAAAAATAGAGAATAAAAGCAATGGAATATAGGACGCCAAGGACTTAATTGTTCATGAGTAGAATTATGTAACTTTTGTTATATACTACATCTATGTACTATAGGGCTCTGCTCAAGGACTCTCGTTATATGAGCATGCTTTACTTATAGGATATACAATGACAGTAGTCCTCGTAAGCACATACTTAAGTATAAGTCGTAGAGGGAACTCTTTATTCTCGGGTCCTTGAATATGATTAAAGAGAACACCCCTTTTCCCTTGGACGAACCCCTTATCAGAATAATTTGTAAGTAGCGATTATGAAAATATAACACATCAACAAAGTGGCTCGTAGAAAATCGATTGGTCATAATATTTCAATGGTAGAATATGATTATTAAAATTATTTGATCAATATATATATATATAGTATAACTTATTTAAAATAGTTTCTTTTACCCTATAAACCTCTCAACTATATTTATTTTGCCTATTTGGATATGAATAAATATAACAGCGTCAAAGTTGGTCAATCTAAATGGAATGTTTTTGTTTTTTTGCGTATATGATTCGATAGAGATGCATCCGACAGGATATAAATGAAGATTATACTATTAAAATTAGTCACTCGAACCCAGGATCTTATCAATGAGGTAGACCAAAAATGACATCCCTCCCCTCGGGAGTATTCGAACCTGCGCCCCCAACATGAGAGTTGAGCACGCCTTAACGCACACGGCTATCGTACTCCCTTTTAGGATGTTTTGAATGAGGTTGATCAATATGACCTTACCTTTTCGGGATTCTTGACGATATTGGGAAGAAATGACCGAGGAAAAATGTGACTAAGGAAGACATGGGCCAAGACAGAAAAGGAAAATCATTAATTGAAAACTACAAAAATCAAATTGTTTTTGCCATTATTTGCTTAATTTACATGACAAATAGTCTTTCTCAATACTTAGTTTTAATTCAATCAAATACTTGGATCACTTTTTCCATGAGTCCTAATTTTCCTTTTCTAACATGGGTCATTTATTCCTAGGCCGTATTTTCTTGGGCCATTTCTCCTGGACACCATCCTCGACATTGAAAGTTGAGCACGCTTATACTGCGCTACGTAATGTGTTCCATGAGATTGATTTAATTTTGTTTTGACGACTTGCGACTTTCCCATTCGAAGTCGTTTATCAGTAATTGATTGTAGGTGTGGGCATCTTTTAACCCATAAATAAATAAATATGACGTGTAACCATAAGATAATTATAGAATAATTGTGTTTTTATTTTTATTTGAATGTCCCATATAGTGAAATATGGGGTGATTTAAGAGTGTTTTATCTTCAAGACTGAATTTAATCCTGACAGCAAAAATATTTTCCAGACTTTTATATTGACCTATTTTGATGATTGATCTGGAGATAAAAATCAAAAAAGGCTCGTGATGATGAAGGCCTGCCAGATTACGAATAGAATTATAAATGCAATAGTATTGTTATTCAACATATTAATACTATTTTGGCTTTAAAAAATAGTGGCAAAGTTATAAGAATAATGCTTTATAGCAAATTCAACTCAATAGCCATCTTTTTCATTAAAATATATCCCCTTTGATTTATAAAAAAATAACTTTAAATGGGTATTAAATCAAAGTACCTATTAATTATGATATGAAATGGTTTGTTATGGGTTTTGTAAGCTTTATGTTAGACTCATCAGTCATGCGTCCTGACTCTCATAGTTAGGCACTGAAAGCAATGAAATAAATAAACTCCTTTCGGTCAGGGAGGAATCATAGAGATATAATGATAAAGAGAGCTTATTTCCTTCAGTAGCAGAGAAACATCATTCAGCTGTATTCTGTGTCCGATATAAACAAAGTAATTTATACTACGTCATCGTAAGCTCATCATAACGATAGAAATGTTGGTTTATATTGGACAAAAAATGTATTCCTCTGAAGAATCCAATTAGCCCTCTATGTCCTTATATATTTATGGAAGAAATTAACGCCTGCTTTATTTACATAACGTTGAGTAGATCTTCATTCTAAGGATAAAACAATGAAAAAAGAGAGAAAATTGTATTGCCAACTGAAATAGGTTTATTCTTGAGTTTAATAGAACTCCTACAAAAGCAAACTTATGAAAAGTAATACAAGTAAGTATTTCAAAATATTATACACTTTTTTGACATTATTAATTAATATAATTATAGAGCCAACAACAACGAAAATATTGCAAATATAAATATAAGAATTGACCCTTCTTAAAAAAATATTTTTATGTGCCCTTAATATGTCAAACCCCAACCAATTAAATGGAATCCCTTATATGCAAAATAAATTAATAAAAGCTAATAGTCGTATTTGACCTTTCATTTTGAGCATATAATAATATGAAAGGAGTAAAAAAAATCAAATATTTGTCATAATGGTCTACTAATTTACAATATACAAACATTCCTATCAAATAACAACACACAATCCTTCTCTCATATTTTTTAATTATCCTCTTTTGACCTCTGAGAGATTAATGAATTTGACTCAAAAGGTTTTTTTTCCTCTTTCCATTCTCTCTCGTCATTTCAATCTTCCAAATAGAACAATGGACTGTTTATGTCATTTGCAAGGGGGGGGGCATTGAGGAGCTCACCCTTGTTTGTTTGCCTAAAAACAATTAAGCAAAAAAAATGAAAATATATTGAGCATGACCATAACTGGAATCCATATTATTACTCTTTTTTATAAATCAGCAAATATATATATATATATGTTATATACAACATGTGTAGATATCTTGATGATATTTACAAGCGAACGGGATGGGAATGTCATTATGGCAATTAGCGAGACACGATCTGTTTAATCTATAGATACATCAATTGATAAAATCTATTTTTTACTACTAGATTTTATTGTCCTTTCAGGATTCCAGGGGAAGACAACACACATCAAAGAAGGATCTTTTCTATTCATTTCCTCAATGTTGACACATTGACGACGACCCTTGGGACAACAACACTTTATATATTTTTATTCTTCTTAGATCATTCCATTGAAAAGCAATCATAAATATTGTTCTGTGTATTTTTGTTCGTGGATTGACGTTTTGATTTGTTCTGATTATCAAGATTGATAAAAAATGTTTTTATTTCTTTCTTTTTATTAATAATAAGAGGACAAAACGTTATTTTGAGAATAAAAATGTAAAAAAAGCGTAAATCTATTTAAAACATGTGTAATAGATTCTGTGTCGAACAATTAGAAGGAAAAATATACTTATAAAATTGGTAAAAAGCAGGTATAAGATGCTAGCAGAAATTTTTATATATGTATAGCACCTTTAGAACTATTGAATGCCTTATAATGGGTCAATAATATGACTCGGTGTTTCTTCCTAAGTCAACATTATTTTATTCTCATGTAGTAGATTAAAAGATAAGACTTTAGTTTGAGGCTAATCTGAGTCAAATACTTATAGAAATACTAAATAGGAAACGATCGACCAACTAAAATCCTATGTTTTTATAATATAAAGGATACGTGAATGTCTAAATGTATACTAAATGTCTAATGAATTGCTGTATTGAAGAAGAAAAATAAAACGGACAAGGATGTCCGAAGTTATTGGAACTAAAAAAAAGGAAATACATCATATACATCATAAAAATCTATCATTTTTAATATTTGTATATTTTGGTGATCAGAAAATATGTAAGCCTAACAAAATGTGCTTATATATATATATATGAGTTTGCAACTGATCTGAATAGTTTACTTTGTTTCTGTATATAATTTTAGTGTATTTTATTTTGACACTGCATCAAATCTTCGCATATTACCGCATAAAATGTTTTTACCCGAAAAAAAAAAAACTAACAAACTTTTAAAACATATAAACGTTAAAAAAAGTCTATTAGTTTCATTTTATCCCTCTTTTTTTATTTGGCAATATCTTTATTTAATTTGTATGTAAAAAAATAATCCATTTCATTCAACAGTTAACTAAATTTAAGAGGAAGGTTTTTTTTTTGGTGACAACAAAACACCACTAAACATTCAAACATTGATTTTTTTTCCTGTTTCGAAGGATCCCTTGGTACAACACATTTATAGAACTACTATTTTAAAATAATAATTCTATAGAAAACAAAAAACACATCATATAATGAACCACATCTATCATCAATGCCACAAAGTTTTCTGCAAGGGCTTCAAGCATTTTAATATGTGACCCGATCTGCCGGAATGAGTCGGAAGTCGGCGTTCTATTTATTCAGACACGGGGCCGATTATGTCAAAACACGTCACAATATCATTTTCTTTTTGGTCTCATATCAAAGAAAATATGTTCAAAATAATATCCTAAAGTTTCATAGTGTTAGTAATTGTGGAAATGTACTTAAATGGTTATTTTACGAGTTGAAACTCTATTGACCGTATTATAATGTAAAGTATTTAATAAATATTTTTGAAATTTTGAAGCTAAAGTCTGATTTAATACATTTTCCCAAGTATCTAAATGTCTATACATTTCTGTTGTTGAATAGTGGGTGCATCTCTTTGGATTCTATGTATTGTTAAAGATATCAAAAAAAACTGACGAAAAACTTTAAATGCATTTTCTCGGTTTTTCAATTAGAAATGATGCTGTGATACCATAATTCAAACGAATGTACCTTGACAACCATTTAAGATACAGCTTTGACCAAGATATCATTTTAATCATTGGTTTCTTCTTTCCAATGATACCAAAACATCAATTTTGTATTTTGGGTCACTGTGACTCATTTTGCAGATCAGGTCACATATATAAATAGAGGTTTTTTTAGTTTAAAGCAATACATTTAATTTATTCTTGATAGGGGCCAATGCAATCTGACACAAAAATTGCCATGGTGTTAAAAACTAGTTGTGTTTTTTAAACAGTTGTCTTAGTTTTCTACTCTATAAAATGTATTAGGGCTATAAATAATGTTTCAAGTTTTGTCTTATAGGCTTAGTTGAGATGCCACCATTGTTTGTTTAGCTCCTAGATTGGACCCACCTCACCGGAAAGTAATCCGGTATCAGCCGGTAGTGAACCTATCTAGGCGCTTCTTTATTATTACAAATTAGTTTATCAATATCATACATTTAAATGCTTTAAAAATAAAATCCGCGAAGCCTCAACGTCGCTCCCCGATCTCTCCCTCAAGGGAAATATTTTTTGCCTTGTCGACGGACAATCAAATGATAAGATGGTAGGGGTGGTTTCTCTTCTCCTCGCAAGTCGGCAAATTGGGTTTATGACCTTTCCCATCTTGTAGAGATGTCTGTTGAGGACAATATGGTCCACTGATCATTCCAACGATGACGCAGATTTGAGCTCGTTTGTATTTAAAAATCTTACTTCCGATGTAGGGATTGGTATGAAGAGTTAGACTGGCGACAAAGTGCCATGCGCACGCCATGCAGTCCTCCATCCTTCAAGGTATGCTTGCCTGAGGGCATTTTTTGTTTGTGTCGCATTGATATTGGCACAGAAACAGGCGTGCCCCTCCTAGCACCGTCTTTAGCTAAAGCGTCGGCATACTCGTTTCCAGTATGTTGTTGTGTCCCTTTATCCATCCGACCGTTATTTTGCATGTTGATCTGCTTAGAACGTTTTTGCAAGCGATAATTTCAGCTGATGCGATTCACCTGGCCTCATGTCCAGACTATAGATGGCAGATAGGCTGTCGGATAAGAGT
>CP045898.1:6286948-6303619 GCA_013387185.1 Caligus rogercresseyi | reverse complement strand
TAGGATGTAAAGTTGAGGGATATTTTGGGCGTGTGAAAGGAAGAATGTCTGAAGGGTGCAATTGAGTTCAAGCTCCTTGTTATCACTATTCTCTCTCCTCTCTTGAGGAATATTTATTTCATTTATGAAGCAGGCCAAGTCGGCCAGAACAGAAGGTATTTATTTTATATTTGAATCTCTGTTTTTGCTTCTGTTCTATGTATATCCACAGTAAGATTTGTGTCCGAAGATCATAGAGTTAAAATTACTATTCCGTTAGATAAATAATGCCTAAAATAACGCCCAACTCGTGGATTGAAGCCAATGGTGGCTCCGACGTTTGGAGTTATAATGATGGCACTAAGAAAATGACCTGTCGGCTCTGCAGATTTAGTGTAATCCTTGTCAAGCTATATCCTTTGGAGCGACACATGGATAGTAAAATCACAGGATCAACTTTAGGAGATTCCGAGCTAATTTAATTAGTTTGGATAGTTCGTCCTCCTTCATAGATGATGTGACCAAACTTTTATCATCGTGTAATATCCCTCTGTCAGTCGTGAATCATCCAAATTTCATTGCCTTCATGGAAAAATATTGTGGACAAAGGCCTCCATCCCGCCCTACTATTAATAACCATTTGAAATCCCAGAGCTCCAACATCCTGTCCCAGATCAAAGAGAATGTCCAAGGAAAAGATGTTTACATCTCATTGGATGAGACAAGAGACATCAAGGACAGACCTATGACGGCTGTGTTGATGGGATCATGGATGGTGATAATCCAACCAAACCCTACTTGATAGACTTATTAATGTTGGATCCTTGAACCATTTAAAAGTCTTCAATTTGGTTCGGAAGAATGTTGACCACTTTCTTGGGCCGGATTACCAGGCGAGTCAGTTAAAGCTTTTTATTTCGGATGGGGCATCGTATTGCGTCAAGGCGGCGGGCGAACTGAAGAAATCCTTCCTAAAGTAATCCATGTGACATGTTTGGCTCATGGATTCCACAGACTGGCCGAGTTTTGCCGCAATGAGAACCCTGAAGCTAATCTCTTCGTTGGAGAAATGAAGAAGCTATTTTTGTTTTCCGCCTCTAGAAAACGAAATTCACTGATTCTCTCCAAGTTCCCTTGCCACCTTCGCCTGTAATTACGCGATAGGGAACTTGGATAAAAGCAGTGAGTTATTACTGGATTCACTTCTCTGCCATAAAAAAATTCATCAACGAGATGGATGATGAATGTACATCCTTAATAACACTTAAAGATCTGGTGAATAAGGAGTCCTTGTGGAAGGAATAAATCCATCCATGAGGATATGGATGGGATACCAACCCTCATCAAGGCGCTGGAAGAGAGGCTTCCCCTCATGATTAGCTCAACACTAGTCGAAGATGCAATATTGGACATAAAAAACCCTGCCTACAAGGAAAAAATTACAGAAATTTTGTCTAAAAACGTCGGATATTTTATTTAGAGAAACTGTAGGTGTAAATAATCCAAAATCTATTGTATATAAAAATGCCCCAATTGTAAATTGTGACGCAGAACGAGTTTTAGTGTCTATAAAGATTTATTGTCATGTAAAAGAACGCGTCTTACCGAAACAAATATTAAAACATATTATGATTCAGCGATGGAATTCAAGTTTGTCTATGATCTGTAAATAAATATGTAAATTAATCCGTAGAACTAATTTGCTTATTATTTCACAAAAATGAATATTATTCATGCATACGTAAGTAGGAACACACCAAAACATAGAGGAGTTTTGAGGGAACGGTGGAGTCTCTTTTGGGGTGTTTCTCAAGGAGAGTATAAATAAGGTGAGGCAATGATAATCGACGTAGGCAATTGGAGAGGGACAGCTGACTATTTTGTTGTGATGTCACAGCTGCTACGCTTGATTTCTAGTTCAGTTTGTATTGTAAAGCGAAAATGCCATATTATCGAGGAATTTGCCGTATTGTGGAGGATTTTAAGTAGAGCGTTAAAATATCCATCAAAATATGTAATATATGTTTGTCAAGAGAGTGAAAACGTTTAAGAAGATTGATTAATTCATGCAATAATAGACTGCCAAAGAATCTAACTTAATTTTAAAAATATCTATGGCTGTAATAAAAAATATTGTATTGAAAAAAGATTTCAAAATATTGTTTTTGATTCCTCACCGGAATCCAACCATTTATTGTCTCATTAAACAGATTTCAAAATGTTGTATAAGTATAAGACTTCCATTTAGGAAAGAAAGTAAGGATATTCAAGGAACAAGGATGCGAAGCATTCTTACTAATCTCATTCAATTTAAGCATCAATAATTTGGTATATGGTCATTAATATTTTCAAAGACCAAACTATATGTTACTGTAAAATTAATTAGCATAAGCTATTTATTGTAAAAATGTATAGTTTCAACAGCTATTAGAAACATTGTATATATTCATATCAGTATTTATTTTTGTGAAAAAAATTATTTTCTGCCTCTCTTCTATATTTATGATTATTAGGTGACGAACTTGCTTACACAACACAATCATACGCACCTGATCGAATAATTTTATGGAGTAAGACTCTATTTGTCAGATTGGCTGATAGTTTATATAAGTATAACTTACAACATATAGTTTTGTACTAGGTATCATCAGTCCATATTAAGTCTTAGATTAAATATAAATCAACTGTCTTGAAGGTCTAATTGAATACTATTTGAATACACCTTTGGACTCTAGAAAGGTTATTATGTTATTGGGTGGAACTAATGCTTTTAAAGAAATAAAGGCCATTATATAGTTAGCAGTGTTTTAATTTTTATTTATTTAAACAATTTAATTTTCCCCTACTAGAAAAGCGATACATAAACATACGAAAAAATCGATTAGGATATAGGGGTAAGCTACACCATCGAGGGGGTTCCGCCATGCATTAAGAAAGTCGATGAAGATATTACACAATAGAGCCTAATAAGATCTAAAAGCTCTTAAAAGATAATATACATTATCTTATACGGAACGGAAGCAAACAAAATGTATGTGACTTTTCTCGAATCTTTCATTGTTAATTCCAGAACAGCCAAGGAATGTCCCGAACTGCCTAAGCATATTAAAGTCCTCGCTGTCTGCCCCTGGCGTGGCGGTTTCAGAGATCTGAAGAAAGATATAGCTCTCCGGTGTCCTAGATTACTCGTCGGTTCCTAATTTAGTCATGCCTCAATGATCTATGCTCATTGACGATAATTAGAGCCTCACCTATGCTGAAAAACAATAAAGTATTTAATATCATATGTCTTAATGATTATTAGTGTTAAGGATGTCATTGAATAACTTACAATAAGAACAAGTCAGTTTATACGAGAGATGATGATTTTTTCCTCAAAGGAAGTCAGTCCTGTTGCTTGCTCTCCGTTTTGACTGAAGAACATATCTTGGAATTAGCAAAGAAGTAGGAATGGTCGTCTTTTTAGGCATTCAACTTAGTCGTTGGCTACATGATCCGTGGATGAGTCTCAATCCGTGCCTAACAGTCCTCCTCGCTATGGAGGGGAGGATTGCACGTGCCTCCCCCGCGAGAACTGTCTTGATGTACTTGATTCACTCCTCCCCAGATGATTCTGAAGGGATAATTAATTCACTGTCCTCAGTCATCATTTTCGCCGTAAAGTTGGCCTCAATATGCTAAAAGAATGAATCTGATTAGAAAACAAGCCTCGTGGGTAAACCAGCAGTGACAGGAGGTCATTCAACAACTCACAATAAGAATAGTCCATTCCGGCTGATAGATGACGATGAGGTAGGGAGTTCCCCTGTCCAGGAATCCTGTGGAATAAGGGACTCTGGACACAAGAAGGTAACTGCATATCAAGTCTACTCCTTCAAAATAGAAAATACCTCAAGTATTTTGTTACGAATAATATATAATCTACTCGATCCAAATAATATGAACTTATTATGATGTAGATCAAATACTTTGTTTGTTTTGGATCACACAGAAACACAGAACGCTGTTTTCTCTGCTATTGAAAGGAATCAGCTCTCTATATCCTTAGATCTCTATGCTACAGTATACAGAACAGAAGCAAAAACAGATTCAAATATAAAATAAATACCTTCCGTTCTGGCCGACTTGGCCTGCTTCATAATGAAATAAATATTCCTCAAGAGAGGAGAGAGAATAGTGATAACAAGGAGCTTGAACTCAATTGCACCTTATATATATTCTGTGTTTCCGGCGCCCCTATTGTTATTTTTTATTATTTTTATGTCATACTATATAGTTTCGGTGTATATTTATCAGTGTGATTGCAGGAAGGAGCCTGAAAAGCAGCGTGTCCCTTCTAATAAATTGTTTAATGATTATAATACAGTCCATTATTCCATCCGAAGAGTGAAAGGCTCGCCCTTGCCGAAGAGAAGGGAAGAAGATTCGTGTGGATTCTTATCATTGGTCCTTCGAGCCGGATTATCGTGTGGACGACGGAGGATTGTCGGGAATACTGCGGATTCGTCTTGGTGTCGAGAGAATCGTCGAGGAGTGATTGGACACGGGAGGATTCATTGCTGGTCCCATTTCTACAGTAAGCCCCGTTATTTATAATTGTCCTTGAGATGTCGCACATTAAAGCATCGATTGTGCTCATTGAAAAACACAAGGAGGTTTTTCAGAAAATTGTAGAAGAGCTCAATGACGAATTAAACGATCCACTTCCTGATCTGAAAACGCTACAGGATTTGGACGAGCGGTTGGGAAGGGAAATGACTTGTTTAGTTCAATTATATGGCGAGTTCGATACTGACGGCAATGAGGATATGTATTGTCGGCATCTCGACGACGTGGAAGAGCTACAAAGGACTCATAGAAGGGTGGTCAAGGCGTCCAGAGTTATGGCCAGGCGGCTCGAACACGTGGAGGATCTGCGTCTTCGAGAGAGGCAGGGGGCTGCACCTGCATATCCAAGTGCGCATTACAAGGTTAGCGCCGAGTCATCTTCTCTTCCATTAATGCGGCTGCCTCAACTTGAATTGCCAAAATTTGATGGGGAGCTTACTAAGTTCTCGTCATGGATGGAAACCTTTGAGGCTAATGTCGATAATTTTGATATCCATCCTATAACGAAGTTTACCTATTTAAGATCGTCTCTTCGAGGGGTTGCTCTCGAAAAGGTTGACTCTCTTCCTGTCACTGGCGATAACTATCCGGAGGCCTTAAAAATACTCAAGGAGCAGTTCGGATGCAGTCGAGTGGTCATTCATAGGCTTGCACATAGGTTATTGTCCACAGAACCAGTGAAGGGTAGTCCAAAGGAGTTGTATAGTTTCCATGATGATTTGCTAGCAATTCAAAGAGCGCTCAAGGCTAATGGAGTGGATGTCGAAGAGCCTAACGCCAGGAAGCTTGTGATTCCCCTCCTCGAGAGCAGAGTGTCAGGTCTCCTCAGGGATGGTTGGGAGAAATTTGTGAACACTGTTAAGACGACTGCGAAATAACAGTAAAATGCTTCCTCTCTCACGTTCAAATAGCGGCTAAGGTGGCAGAATCACGAAAGCCGATCAAAGTGGAGGATGTGTATTCAATGCCCAAACGAACAGTGCATAAAGGTGTAGTGGATTCCTTTCGATGCCCTAACTGTTCCATGGCACGACATTCATTGGATGAGTGCTCCATTTTCAAGAATATGTTAGTGCATGAGCGTCAAGCACAGGCACGAAAGGTTGGCGTTTGCTTCAGGTGCTTGGGGACAGGACATGGTATGCGGGAGTGTCCAACGGCTCCTAATTGTCGGGATTGTGGTGGTAGGCATCATACTCTCCTTCACGGGCCTTGGACGTTTGATGCAAGTGCAAGTGGGTCTATGTCTACTGATAGCAATTTCAACGTGGGTCATGTATCGTCATTCAAATCTGCTCTTTTAATGACTGCACGGACACGGGTTGTAGCGGGCAACCGGTATGAAGGAGTTCGTGTCATGTTTGATCCGGGTTCCCAAGTTAGTTTCATATCGACAAGAGTCGTAAAGGCCCTTAATCTTCAAGGAACTTGTGTTCAAATGGCTCTAAATGGGGTAGGGCCAATGGGTTGTCCTAGCAGGACATACTATCGGCACAACGTTACGTTGCAGACTCGAAATGGAGGGTGCATTGGTATCGAGGCCCTCGGAGTGAAGAACTTGTCGGAATATTCACTACCCGTCCCTAGAACTGTGATCTCTTATCCGCACCTACGTTTTCTTGATCTAGCGGATGAAGTGGATCTGCCGGGGAAAATTGATATATTAATAGGAGCCGACATGATGGTAAAATTTATCACACCTATCCCTGATAGAATTGGTGAACCTGATCAGCCAACTGCCAAGCACACAAAACTCGGATGGGTCGTGTGGGGGAACGTGTGTATGTACTCAGATGTTTCGAGGGTCAGCATATCACATATATCACTCAAGAAGAATGTCCTGGATATTTCAAGATTTTGGGAACTGGAGGAATTTGGGAGGTCCGATAGGGTTGTTTCTGGTGATGAGAAGAGAGCAGTGGAGATTTTCAATTCAGGAGTTCGATTGAACAGCGCGCATCACGTTGAGGCTCCTCTCCCTCTGAAGGCTGATTTTTTTGATATGGCAAGTTCTAAAGTTTTAGCTTCAAAATGCTTTAATAGTCTTGAATCGCCATTTCGTCATAAGCCGGAATTTGGATGTGTATATCGCAAGACCATGAAAGACAGTTTTGATTTGGGGTTCGTTGAGGAGGTTCCCAAAGACGAGGAACCAATAGTGGAGGAGGAGGGCAGCGATAATGGCCCAGAGTCTGAAGATGAATCCGATAGAGGAGATTCATGGATTGTAGTTGAAGAAGACTCTTCTAAGATGTCTGAGGCTCATGAAGAATCCCTGGAAAGGGACATTGGTGGAGATATTCTACGGGCCTTATCCTCATCTACGACTCCTCAATCTCTCAATCCCGAGGATGAAACAATGCCAAAGAGTAGTCATTCTTCAATAAAAGACCTTCCTCCTCAATACCCTAAAATTAAAAAGGGTTATAACTACGCTCATAAGCCTAATCGAGACTTGAACGTGTTTCTTACGGCTAGCGTTGTGCTTGGACTTGCGCTAGCTTTTGGTTTCGGCTATGGACACTTCTTAGGATGGTCCGAGCGTCTTGAGGCCAATCGAACGGAGTCTTCACTGGACGAAACCATTTTGATTGAGCAACTTAAGTCCGAAAATGAGGAACTTCGGATGTCTATAAATGAAGCCAAGGTTCTTCGCAATCAAATAAAGGATTTAATGCTCGAAAACTCGAATTTAGAGAAGGAGATCGAGGAGCTACGCATGAATCAGGACATACTCACCGAGAGCCTTGCCTCCCAAAAGAGCATAGACGAACTTCACTACATACTGGATCAGAGCGATAGGACTTCATCCAAGGAGTTCAGCTGCTTCAATTACATCAAAGACTTTATAAAGGAGTCAACTGGTGAGACTCAACGTATAGTGAGAAACGCCAAGAAGCGATTTGACTCTGAGTGGAAGCCTAAGCTCAATGTGGTGGGTGAAAAGTTCTCGGAAGAATGGAGGGATCTCAAGGACTATACCCAGAAATCCGGCCTAAAGGAGAAGATGGAGACCATGCGAGACACCGTCAGCAGGGTGAGGGAGTCCATTGTCTCCTTTGTGGAGGATTTAAAGGTCTTTGGCCAGGAGTGGTTCATGGATGACGACTTTAGCTGGCCTATGGCGAAAAAGGAAGACAACAAAGAGTCGCCAGAGGTTCAACTAGTAAAGGAGGACAACTCCTGGTATATCCAACGTGGGAAGGATAGGGAGTTCATTCGAAATCAAGGTGAAAATAGTCGTTCTCGTGGAGCGGCCAATGGTGGGGAGTAAAGGAATACTCCCGTTTGTGGTTTTGCTACTGTTTGTGTTTTTTTGTGTTTCTTTTGTAATGTTTAAGGTGTTGTCAAGTGAAAATAGTCGTTCTCGTGGAGCGGCCAATGGTGGGGAGTAAAGGATTACTCCCGTTTGTGGTTTTGCTACTGTTTGTGTTTTTTTTGTTTCTTTTGTAATGCTTAATATTCGCATGCTTCCTAGCCATTTGGATAAACCAAGTGTATGGTTCATCGGTGGGGAGTATGGTAATTCTATATATATTTATTTGATGTGTTTTGATGCGGCGCATCCCTATTGTTTGCTTTGTTTATTATTTTGTTATGTTTACGTCATACTATATAGTTTCTGTGTATATTTATCAGTGTGATTGCAGGAAGGAGCCTGAAAAGCAGCGTGTCCCTTCTAATAAATTGTTTAATGATTATAATACAGTCCATTATTCCATCCGAAGAGTGAAAGGCTCGCCCTTGCCGAAGAGAAGGGAAGAAGATCGTGTGGATTTTATCAGGTGAATAGGGGTCTATGGGGTCGTCTGATACATATTGAATCCAAGTCCTCGGGGCTTAATCCCAGAACTTCGGTCCATAGAATGGCTGCATTGGTATAACATCATATCATTGTGGGTCATCCTTTCGTTATCTTTTTTGGATACAAATAGAGGGATCATATACCATCCCTTGTCATTATTTACATCACAGCCTTCCGGCTGAATTGGTTCCTCTTTGGGCATAAAGGGATTGCTCTCGATGATTCCGGAGCTGGCTACTTGTTATAGCTCAGCTGAACTTGCGGCTCTTTATCTTCCGTATTTTCAACTCCTGTTACGTCCCTGGTATCGTCATCATGACACTGCTCCGTTGTGCGAGAGTTTGAATGGACATTTTCCACTTTCTCAGTGGAGTCCTGGATTGAAGTTGACTGATTTGGACGGACAAAATCCGTCATCGTCATTTGACGTCTTTTGGGAGTCCGGCTCCCTTGATGACTTAAGTCATGGGTGGGCGGAGGTTTACTCCTAATTTTGGAACTCTTACCTTCCTTCATGAAAGGCTGAGTCCCGAGATATCGATCTTTTCGGATTCCGCAGTCAAAATAGCGTTTTCACGATGTAAACAACAAACATGGAGATAGTTATTTAAAATGTTATAATATAAATTTGGATATAGGTCTTTATTTATTCCCTATACAAAATAATAGACTGTATTAACATTATTCAATATAAATAGGGAAAAATGCTAAAAGTATTGACGTGACATGATTGCCCAGCAGTGATTACACTATGTAACAAATTAAGGTCTTTGTTTGCCCCTAGGCTGAAATTTCTAATTTGAGTCCCATTTTTGACGTAGATTACAAAAATGCCACTCAAAATATCGTCCGAAAAAAGGTTTGGACTTTATGGCCTTTTTTTGAAAAAAAGGATTTTCATCATTTCTAATGGTTCAGGCCCAGTTATCTTCGTGCAAAGTAAGAATAACCACAAATGTCAGTAGTATTTTTTTTACTATATCTGTGCATTTCAAATCCGTTTTTATAATTAATATATATTTCGTTCTAATCGAAAAAATTGGGTTCATATTTCAAAAAATTGATCATTGTTTAGTGTTCTATTTCAGCGGCTATATTTTTTTTGTTTCGAGTCTATTGACTATAATCAATATGTAATATATTTTGGTATATGTCAATACATTTCAGAAAAGTTTTTATAATTTCGATATCTGGCATGAAACTAAAGAAAATATCAATTTAGTAGGACGAAGCAAACAAAGATCTTAATTTTGTTACATAGTGTAGTTCGTCCTACTAAATTGATCTTTTCTTTACTTTCATGCCAGATATCGAAATTATAAAAACTTAAGGCAAAAATATATTTAGCCTTTTTATTAGTATTTTTGAGATGTTACTTAGGGGGTATAATCTGAACCAAAGAAATTAGATATCATATGCGTACCCCGCTTGAAATTGGCGTCTTCAAAAACTAAAGGATCGTATATTTACCAAAAAAAATCCATACATAATTAATGAATATATATTTTTATTCACCATTTAGACCTAATGCAATAATCCAGTCCTAAATCTATGAAAACAATTAAAATTGGTATATAAACACGATTTATCTTTACCACACAAATAAAATTGAACTGTTTGATGTTTACTCTAATCATATTAATTCGTTTATACCATATTTTAAATTATAATAAAGTATTAGAGAAGGTATGAACAATCATCAGAACAAAGAGAAACTTGTTCCTTATCTCATTTATTTAAAAGTATTCCTTCATCAAGACATGGTGAATGCTTTCATGATGGAGCCGTTAATTAAGTACTTAATCAATGAAAAATGCAATCTATTTTATTTTAAATACTACCTGTCGTATATGCAGTTGCATAAATTAAAAGCTTTTTGGACGATTATATATCATCATAATTAATTTGCAGTCAGTGTTTTATAATTTCATTGTTATTGAAAAAAATGAAGAAAAATTTCATTTATCCTAACATGGATCACCCTTTCTACGTTCCCATTGTGCGTATATTAAAGAAAATATTTAAAAAACATCTAAAACTGATAACCTTGCCAACAAACTTCACTTAAACTGTTGAATCCTACAAATTTTGAAAAACGAGTGTTAAACTTGCAGACACTCTTTCCCACGAATCTATCATATGTGAACTCAAATTGTATTCAGATTTTAAACCAAGTTATATGGAAACGGCACAGCTTATTGAATTTGTAAGAAATCATTGGAATGCCTTGAATATAAAACACCATACGTGGGCTCCATGAAAAATGATAAGCTAAGGGAGCCCATTTCAAAGAAAAACCAAATAGCTCTAGGGTTTTAAGAGAAGTTTTTGTATTTTTGGTAAGTAAATAGAGGTTTGAGAGAAGAAACCTTACTTGCTGTCAAATACACATCTTTAGCATTAGTGGATATGGTCCAATATCTTCTTCAAACAGGAGATTTTGAATATATTCTAACATCACTGTTCCAATCTGATTCATTGGTAAAACGGTTCGGTTGGTACAGACGATCGATCGGAAGAAAAAAAAATATTATTGGAATACAGATTATTGAAGCTGAATATAAATATATGATCACTTGCCAAGCCTTGCAATATGTATGCTACTTAAATGAAAAAAAAATAATGAGGAGGATGTCTCATCTTCGGAAATCATACTTACAGACCGGCGGCCTGGAGAATTGGGGACAATGGTAAGTGTGGGCGATAATAAAGCTCTATGCTTTATTGCTGGCTATATAGATTTTTCACTTAAAAAAGGGTTAAATGTAATTATTTTAAGGAATGCCTTGTTCTAAATGACAGCCCTCCTGATAATGAAATTAGACATGAAGCTGACTCGAATGAGGAGAAGGTTGAACAGACAAAATTCTTGAAGAATGTGTTATTCTATTCATATATTTCTTTGTTATAGTAAAAATATAAGTATAAACCTTTGTTTGATATGTTTATATAAATCCTAAATTATTTAATGGTGTCTAATTTTGAATATATTATATATTTTGTTTTGTATTTTCATATGTCAGCATTTGAATAGTCACAGCTTTGTCTCCAAAGGATTGACATATACTTTTAAATATTTTTGAGTTGAGCATTATTTATTATTATATTTAATGTCTATTTCTGTCTGAAATTATAAATATTTTTTCCAAATAAAAACCATTTAATGGTAGATTATTTATTTGTACATTGAATTTATTGATTGCATTATATTTCTTCTTTATATAAGTATATATATATATATGTATATATATATTTTTTTATAGTTATAATAATATATATATTTAAATAAATATAGTCTACTATAAGCGATGCAAGTGTAGGTCTCTATATAGGTATGGGCGTGGGCTTTTCGTTTCATTTCCAGTAGTTTAGTATTTTACGAAAGTACTCTCACATGTAGCAACATGAGTGATTCCAAAATGTTTACTCTCAGGTAAGATACCAGTTTAAAAGTTTATACGCTGAAATATAAATACTGATTCACAAAACACAACATGTGAATGTGGTTACAATTATTAAAAGTAATTCCAAGGTTTTTTTGATATATTGGGGGAAAATCTACCAACCAAGTTGAATGATTCGAGGAGACTTACAAAAAGAAAACGGTTATCTTATACTAAGATTGTTTAACTAAAAAAATAGATCTTTATAAAAAAAATGTATCGATAAAATAAGTTATTTCATTTCAAAAATTCTTTGTTATATGTAGTTTAAATAAAATTAATACATTTGAGGTTACCCATGATAACAATTGTACATATTTTAGTATACGAGGTATGATCAAAAAGTATCCGACTTTTGGTTTATTGGTCAAACGAACACAGCTATGGGGGCGGGACTTGCTGTGTGGTTGGGAGCATGACTACTGCGCATGCTCATTTTTTTCTAGAGCTCCAATACAAGTCAGTCGGCGTCAGGCCATTCATGATTGAACAGGTGCAAGTGAGTGTCGTCGGATTTTATTTTCTTTAAAATGTCAGAAAAAGTCAAACAGCAAAAATTGATTGAATGGAACCAAAACTAGTATTCACCTCGTCTACAAGTTCTCTGATCGTGATTCGGCGGTTCTGCATCACCAGGTTCCTCACTTGATCAATGATGGCATCGTTTTTCGATGTTGAGGGCCTCCCTGAGCGTGGTTCACTTTCAACTGACAAGCGGCCATTTTGAAGCGGTTGTACCACTCCTTTATCTGTGTGGTGCCCATCGCTTCATTTCCAAAACACTTTTTTAATCTTGCGAATTGTTTCCACTTGCGAATCACCAAGATTAAAACAAAATTTTATGCAATAACGCTGTTCGACTTTTTCTGACATTTTAAATAAAATAAAATCCGACGACACTCACTTGCACCTGTTCAATCATGAATGGCCTGACGCCGACTGACTTGTATTGGAGCTGTAGAAAAAATGAGCATGCGCAGTAGTCATGCTCCCAACCACACAGCAAGTCCCGCCCCCATAGCTGTGTTCGTTTGACCAATAAAACAAAAGTCGGATACTTTTTGATCATACCTCGTATTTTGTGCTGTATTTATGTACTATGAATTAATATTCATAGGATCGTTATCGACGTTTGTAGCTTTGATCTAATATAGGTATATAGATCAATTAAATAGTTCTTGCAAAGATTTGTTGCAGAATGACTCAGCTCTTAAGTTTGTTTCTGAATATTTTGAAGTTTTATCAAAAAGTGATACGAGCTCAGTTTTAGTTTTCAAAAAATGAAAGGGGCATTTTATTTATAATTATCACAAAATTTAAATAAGATTAATAGGAGGTCGTTGTTTGAAAAAATATCGGAGAGGGACAGTAAAAAGTAATAGTATAAGCCTTTTTCTTTATGTTTATATAAATCTTGTATTATATAATGATATCTAATTTTGAATGTATTATACATATATTTGTCTTTTATTTTGATATGTCAGCATTTGAATAGTTGCAGCTTTGTCTCCAAAGGATTTATATACCTTAAATATTTTTAAGTTTAGCATTATTTATTATTATATGTAATTTTTATTTCTGTCTGAAATTATATATATTTTTTCCAAATAAAAACCAATTTGATGGTGGATTATCAATTTGTACTTTGAATTTTATTAATTGCAGTATATTTTCTATTTTTAACATTTATTCATTTCTAAAGTAGTCATTAGAATATAAAATATATATGATATATATTTGTACAAATTTTTGGCAACATACAATCATACATTGATAGTAAATGTTTCTCTGGGAGGGAATGGAAAGGGAAGGTTAAAAGTACTTATAAATACCAAACAAAAATAAGAAGGCAAACAAGAATTTGGGAAATTTGAAAACACATAAAAGCAGAGTATTTTTTTTTATCAGGAGACAAGTTCAAGGTAGAAGGTTTATTATACTTCTTCAATATATAAATATATATATATATATATATATATAGTTATATATATTACCAATAAAATGGTAGGTTATTTATTAGTACTTTGAGTTTGTAGATTGAATTATATGTCTTCTGAAAAATAATATATATATATATATATATATATATATATATATATATAATAATATAAAAATGGTAGATTATTTATTAGTACTTTGAGTTTTGTAGATTGAATTATATGTCTTCTGAAAAAAAAAAATATATATATTCGTTTCATTTCCAGTAGTTTAGTATTCTACGAAAGTACTTTCTTACTCTCACATGCAGCAACATGAGTTCTTCCACAAATGTTTACGAATGTGATATCCTAGAAGAAATAACTAAATGCATTTATTCATTTATGTACAAATGCAAACTCATGCAAACAAACGTATACAAATTGAATTTCCTTCATCACGCACTGAGGAGACATTTTGATTACATATCCATTAGATAAGAATTAGACAAAATTGTACTACAGTTGCATAACCTTCATTTACTATACAGAGTTTGTGTCATATTTAAAGAGAAATACATGTTATCTATTAAAATAAGTTTTCGAACTGAAACAAAGTCTTTCTAACAAAACACAAAGGATTTTTTAAATATGAAAATTTGAACGCATTTCTTCATGTTCGTGCCTTAAAGCATGCTAAAAAAAGTATATGGATTTTTTACCTGTTTGGTTTTTATAATTGGATCAGAGTCTTGCAATAAAATTAGTCTATTCAACATAGGTTTTTACATAGAGATATAAAGATATAGAGAGCTGATTCCCTTCAACAGCAGAGAAACATCGTTCAACTGTATTCTGTCCACTATAAACAAAGTAATTTGTACTACGTCATCGTAAGCTGATCATAGAGATAGAATCTATCTTTATGATCAGCTTACGATGACGTAGATCAAATTATTGAAGGGAATCTGCTCCCTATATCTTTATATCGCTATGGGTTTTTATCAAGTAGTTTGAACAAAGTTTCTTCTCTCAATAGTCGAATATGCGCCCTAAATATTGAAAGTTGTATACGTTTTTACATACTGAGTTAATGAGCTCCCATTAACGATAATAATCCCTCGTTTATTGCCGGGATTTTGTTCGAAAGATGATACGCTGTAAACGAAATATTCAGCTTGTTTTATGTTCATAGTGATCTGAAAAGGGGGGAAACAATATGAGAAAAAATATATTTTTTGAAATTATTTTTATGCTGTAATTCTTACATAATGCAATTTATATAATCTCAGAGAGGATTGAACCACACTGTTATGTATGAAGCCCGCATAATTGGCTTGCCATAAATGTATACAAATAGAGATATAATTCCCATACAAAGCAAAAAGCAATCATTGTCTTTGAAAAATTTGAATTAATTTATGAGACGGACAATGTTAAGATACAACATGCAGTCTGGATTCAGGGAATGCATTTTTAAGAATAACACCACATCTCTTACATGTCAGGCTGAGTGAAGAAAAGTAAGAATGGGGCCTACGTCTATGGGATAATTACATTGTTAGGATTTGCTTGAATGTATATTTGCCAAAGGAGAAAAACAATATTGATTAAATAACCACACGCCATTTATCTATTCACGCAATATTTCAATTCATCACTTGTTTGAAAATAAATTAATCAAAAGGCATTTAAGTCGTTTATTATTTAGGAACCAAGAGAACCGGTTATTGCAGATCCATCCATTAAAGAGTATTTATAATGCATGTATGTGAATATTAGAGGTTTCAATCAAAATGAAAATATTTTAAGAATACGTAGAAGCTCAGAAATATGCATTAACAAATACATACATGATTTTTTTAAAGAGACGTTAGTTTGCTCTCAAAATATTTGTGTCCTAAATTTAACAAATATCTTATATTATTTAACAGACGAAAAATAATTAAAGTATTCCAAGAAGTTAAACCGTAAAAGTTATTCAAAAAGAAAAGGAAAATTGTAAGAAATTATATGATAAGAACAAAATATATTGAAATATGTAAAAATAAGAAAATAAGTTCCAAATTTACGGAACACAACATATACTGGACTGTAGTTACCAAGACGCGCCAGACTAAATTTATTTCTCAGCGTCCAGTTTTATATACAACAAATAAAAAAATAATTTATTTATGACTTATGGAATTTTCTTTTTATGATTACATATTGTGTTTTCTTACCATGAAAGAGTGGGAGACTTTTTTTCTCTTTTCATGGCGTGCTACTTTATATATATATAAGCTTATCAATAAAATATGATATTAAATCTCTGTCAAAACTTAATACCAAAAATGCATAGTTGAACACTTACATTTTCTTGTTTTCAAATATTTAAAATACTTCCATTTACTTTTTATTCTTCCTCTTCTTGTTATCCATGCCTTCCAATAGGAGATTAATAAAATATATATTGCTTAAATGCTTGCTTGGGTCTATCAACGGCTCCCGACAATTATCTCACTATTTGAGAAGATGCTCCATTATGGGAAACCTACGCATCATCATATAATTCATTTATTTTTCTCTAACCATCATCAATGTTTTCCATCATATTCGGGAGTAATGTGTTGAGAAGCATTACTTGACAGGTATACAAAAGTATATGTTTCATAAGATAAATGAAGACAAGCCTCTGAAAGTGTGGATAATAAATAAAGCATTTTGCAAATACCAAGTCAACATTGAAAGGGATAATATAATAACTTACTTTTGGCCATTGATTCAGTAGAAGAAGAGAAAATGAAAGTTTCTTTTGTTAAAAATTAGCCAATAATTATCAATGGATGGATAAGTCAATTAATCAGGTAGATTTCGATATGTCAAAAAATAGTCTACATTGATATAAATATATTCATAGTATATATATATAATAACAAAA
>CP045898.1:6275863-6286848 GCA_013387185.1 Caligus rogercresseyi | reverse complement strand
AAACACACCAATCCATAGATAAAATAAAATAAAAACTAATGATCGATTTTTATGACAAAAAAATGAAGAAAAAGGCAATAAATATAAATGCTTAACAATCCTTTAGGGAGGCAAAAAAAAACAATTTTATCAAAATAAAATAGAAATGGAGCTTAGAGTGATTCTGACTTGACAAGTACAGAAAAAGAGAAGCAATTTTATGCACAGACATATTTTAGAATATTTATTTGTTGGGTATAAGGTATTTTTTATTTTTCAAGTAGACCTTGACAAATACTCGAAATATTTCTTTAAACTTTAAAAATATAACAAAAGAAATCCTTTAAAATTGTATTTAACTAAATGGGAAAATGTCAATATAAAGTTCAATAATTGGGACTGACCTGAAATCCTTTTTTCTTTTTCTTCATCTTACTTCATTACTTTTTTCTGTCTTTTGGTTTTAAACACTAAATATTAATTAAAAGTTATATTTATTCCATTTTTTTATGTGTATTTTGTAAATATTGACAAAAGATGTTGGCGGACTACAAAAACATACTCAAACTTATACTCGAATCTTTCTTTTCCGAAGTAAGCTAGAGAGCAAATATGTTTAAAAAATATACAGTTTGTTCAACAAATCGATATTCTAGAGTCTTTTATACTCCCAGCTGAGATCTTCAATCCGAGCTCGAGGCTGTGAAAATAAGCATTGAAATAATTTTGTGAGTACATTTTGGTGACAATAAGCTGTTATTTCTCCTACAGCAAAACAGTGTAAAGAATGAAAAATACACTTATATAGAATATATAAAAACTCTTTTGATCTGTTGCGTAAAACAAGTCCTAAATTTTCAATTGCTGATAAATACATTTGGAATACGAATATTAATTAAAAAAACATAGTCTCATAAATTGACTTTTAAAACATGATTTATTTTCATGCAATATTAAATTCATAAGAAAAAATATACTTAATACACTCCACAAATATCCCCGTGGAAGGAACTAAGCCCATCAAAGGAACGTGATCGGAACATACTGGAGAATTTTAGGAGCAGAGGACCAATCGAAGGAAACCCCAGAGGTGAAAATCTCCATCTCAAGGAATCTATTTGATTATTCTGGAACTACTAATTTTTCATAATTTATATGGTTTGACAACATTTCAAAACCCTCCATAAAAGTAATAGAAAAAATAACACAACCAATCCATAGTTGAAAATAAAGAAAACTAATTCATTGATTTTTAGGAACAAAAAAATGGGGAGAAAAAGACAATAAATATTATGGTTAGAGATGGAAAGTCGAGGGCTATTTGGGCGTGTGAAAGGAAGAATGTCTGAAGGGTGCAATTGAGTTCAAGCTCCTTGTTATCACTATTCTCTCTCTCTTTGAGGAATATTATTTCAATTATGAAGCAGGCAAAATCGTCCAGAACAGAAGGATTTATTTTTATTTGAATCTCTGTTTTGCTTCCGTTCGGAGGAAAAGAGAATAGTGATAACAAGAAGCTTGAACTCAATTGCACCCTTCAGACATTCCCCCTTTCACACGCCCAAAATATCCCTCGACCTTCCCTCTCTAATTAATTATTGTTAACGGTCCTATGGGGAGGTGAAAAAAAAATTCAATTTTATCAAAATAAAATAGAAATGGACCTTCAGACAATCCAGATGATTTCTGACTTGACAAGCATAGAAAAAGAGAAGCAATTTAGTTGCACAGACATATTTCACAATATTTATTGGAAGGTATAAGGTATTTTTTATTATTTTTCAAGTAGGCCTTGACACTAATCGATATCATTTCTTTAAACTTTAAATATCGACCAAATAGATCTCTAAAATTGTATTTAACTGAATGGGAAAAATGCCAAAATAAAATTAGATAATTGAGATTGCCTGAAATCCTTTTTTTTATTTCTCATTCTTACTGCAATTATTTTTTAATGGTCGTTTATTTAAAAATCATACAAACGTAGATATACATAACACAGGCAACAAAAATCAACAAAAAAATTAGGTCGGACTAATTTTCCCTAATTCTTATAGGTTTTATCCACTGATTCCGAATATGGTATTCATTTTTCAAAGTTAGTGATAAATTCAGAGCTAAATGGATTTCAAATTTTTCAGCACTTTTTCGATTCAGAGCCATTATTGACATACAAGGACTGAAGTATAGACAAAATAAATAGCAATGATTTGATAGAGCTTAGATCAAAGTACTCATTTCAATTTTTACTTCGTCTCTGGCACATTTAAACTTAAAAATATATGTCATTTTGTACGAAAAATGAAGGGTTTTTCTTAGAGACTCACTGTTCCTCACTGCTCCTCACTCAAGGTCTTACATGATTAAAAATTGATATGAATATGAAGAAAAAATATCAAGCTTTAATTTGATATGCTTAATATTCCATAAAATGCCTTATTTTAATAATCAAATTAGCAAATGAATATTTTTTAAATCCTCTCCATTTTGCCCTTTTTTAGAGAAATTCATAAGTCACCCAGTGAGATAGAAACAGAGAGAGAGAAACTGACGTCACAACGTATGTAAACAATAAAGAGTAATTTCCTTCTTTCATTGGAATTTGAGTGTTTTTTTCCCGGAAATCTTCCGAGGATCCAGGATTCCTAATGAGTGGCCTGCCGGCTGTGCCGTCGTACACAACATTTGTGAGAAGAATTCATCGTGACACAGCCTCGGATCAAGCATGGGAGCAAGGAGTGGAAGCTTAGGAGGGCATGACTCCCCAGAGCATAGGTGCTCAGCCTATTCTCTTTGCATCAAAGAGGATGATGAGTCGGAGACAGACAGTCAGACCATCAAGGACATTACCCCCCCCCCCCCTCCTCCCCTCTCTTCTTAAGGCTGGTTGGCTGGCTCATTCCGTCTGCTCAAAGAAGATGACGTGTCGGGCACCCGGAGGGAGGGAGGAATGGACTCCCGTGAGAGAGAGAGAGAGAGGTCATTGCCTTTGTCCTGTCTACCTACTAGCCTATTCTTTCGGGGAGTCTCCTTTTCAAGTGAATCCATCGTTTTTTGCAGCAGAAAATGATTACTTACGTTTTCGTTTGCAAAATTAACCTTTTATTAACTATGCAAAAGATACAGCGGGCATGCACCGAAACTCTACGTCGATGGACAAATGGCAGAAAAGTCTGAACTTTGGAATCCCATGGTTTGTAAGGAGCCAACAAACCATATCACAGACTGCTACTTTTGCGCTATTGATTTGAGTGGGATGAACAGAAAGAAGCGGGACAGCCTCAAATATCCTGATGTTCTATCAGCACGCCGTCCTGTAGCCCACAGTGAAGAAATTCCAGTGCCTATCTTCGAAGAACTTCCTAACATTAGTGACGAAGATGCCTCAAGTTTTGAAGACCTGAAGAAGAAGAAATGGTTTTTGAAGATGATACTCCACATCCATTTCCCAAAAGGAATTAAATGATCTATTTCGATTCAAAAATATTATTATTCTTATATTTTATAGGAACACTTAAATTATTTAACTCAACTAAATTATTATTATACTTATTTTATCCCGGTGCTAAAAAATGGCAACATGCAATTTACACGTATTTATAATTTTGATGGACATAATTCAGTTTAAAATATACTATTCAGATTATTATATATGTTGTTGAAATATCATATTTTTTATTTTAAAAATATAGGACGATACACATGAAAAGTCAGCTGATATAAACAAAAATGTTATGAATTTTTGTCACAAAATGGCTCTTTAAATCAATTAGCATTAAAAACCTGACCTGATGAAGATAAACGGATATCATTTCCTGATTAAGCAGTGCAAACTTCTAAATAAGTTGTTGAAATCTAAGCCACTATCAGAATTAAAAAATAAATAGTTTACTGAGTAATTTATTGTTTTTTTTATTCAGGCTCAAAAAAATTACATCACATAATATATGTACATAAAACGTAGAGAGGAATTACGTACTTTGACATCATTGAGCATTTTAGTTTAAAAAAATCCCCGCCTGATAAGCCTTCAGCACATATTAAAAATTAATAACAACCGATTAGAACATCTAAAAGGAAAGCAAATGAGGGCTATCATGACAAACAAAGTATACAAATGTAAAAGTTCTATCAAAAAATCATTTTTAAGCTTCATACGATTTAATAATTATTTTAATATGATAATATATTTAGTAAAAACTGGGATATAATTTGATCAAATCTTCACCATACTGCCATCCAGATCCGAAGGCATTTGGGATTCAGCAGTGCAAAACCACTAAATAAGTTATTGAAATCTAGGCAACAATCTATAAGTTAAAAGAATGTTTACAATGTAATTAATTCCTTTTTATTTTCATGCACCTTACATATCAAACAAGTTCAATGAGCGACAATCAGGTTTTAAATTGCTGTCCCAATGATTGAAGATAATTGTAACAGTTCTTGTACGATTGCTATTTCTTTAAAGACTAGCTCATTTCAGCTCCGTGGCTAAGGCTAGGTCCTGCGGGCGGCTGGGTGGACAACACGTAGTGTAAAGAACTTTCCAAAATCCTGTCACAATTACAGCGTAGGAATGCATCTTCTAGTTCTCCAGCTTCTGTTCTTAAAGTTGCTTGATGTCTGTCTCTAGCAGATGGCCCGTCGGGTGCCCAGGCGTTGTTCCCGGAGGGCATAATGTAAATGGAATGCTTATTGGGAAGGGTTAGATTGACGATTTGTGACTCGGCCTTTGCGATGTCCCTGTCCACTTTTAAATCATCTGGAGGAGGTCGTCCTTGGTGGAGCGGATGCCATAGCGCTCCGTAGAGGACTCGGGCCCCATGGGGGAGATGGCTTCCACCTGAGAGTGTTGGAAAGTCTTTGCTTAGTTCCAAGAATGGATTTAGAGTGACGTGAAGAGTGAGGCCAATGCAGGCGAGGGCGTGGTGGTGTTTGGTCCGCCTTCTAGAGTGTGTGGGGGATGGGAGTCTCTCCCCAGGTCCATGCAGGGTCGCTTGTGTGGTATCTTCATGGCATGCCCGGCGGCTACTGTTGAAATGGTGCTCTGTTTCAGTATGAGAGGATGTAGGGCAGGTGGACCCCCCCCCCCCCGGAATAAAGGACGGCGACGGATCGGTGGGCAGACAACTGCGCGTTTCATAAATGAATTATGTGTATCATTGTGATTTGTGGCTGTTGAAAGGATTGTGTTGTTGGATGTCTTGTTTTTATTGGAAGTACACTCTTGGCTCCTCGGGGCGGCGGCTATGAGTTTGAAGGACGTGGGTGGGTGACTGGAAGGGAGGTCGTCCCGCTGTATCTTTTGCATAGTTAATAAAAGGTGAATTTTGCAAACGAAAACGTAAGTAATTCATTTTTCTGCTGCAAAAAACGATGGATTCACTTGAAAAGGAGACTCCCCGATAGAATAGGCTAGTAGGTAGACAGGACAAAGGCAATGACTCTCTCTCTCTCTCACGGGAGTCCATTCCTCCCTCCCTCCGGGGTGCCCGACACGTCATCTTCTTTGAGCAGACGGAATGAGCCAGCCAACCAGCCTTAAGGAAGAGAGGGGAGAGGGGGGGGGGGGGGGTAATGTCCTTGAGGGTCTGTCTGTCTGTCTCCGACTCATCATCCTCTTTGATGCAAAGAGAATAGGCTAAGCACCCTCTGGGGAGTCATGTCCTCCTAAGCTTCCACTCCTTGCTCCATGCTTGATCCGAGGCTGTGTCACGATGAATTCTTCTCACAAATGTTGTGTACGACGGCACAGCCGGCAGGCCACTCATTAGGAATCCTGGATCCTCGGAAGATTTCCGGGAAAAAACACTCAAATTCCAATGAAAGAAGGAAAATTACTCTTTATTGTTTACATACGTTGTGACGTCAGTTTCTTCTCTCTGTTTCTATCTCACTGGGTGACTTATGAATTTCTCTAAAAAAGGGCAAAATGGAGAGGATTTAAAAAATATTCATTTGCTAATTTTGATTAAAATAAGGCATTTATGGAATATTAAGCATATCAAATTAAAGCTTGATATTTTTTCTTCATATTCATATCAATTTTTAATCATGTAAGACCTTTGAGTGAGGAGCAGTGAGGAACAGTGAGTCTCTAAGAAAAACCCTTCATTTTTCGTACAAAATGACATATATTTTAAAGTTTAAATGTGCCAGAGACGAAGTAAAAATTGAAATGAGTACTTTGATCTAAGCTCTATCAAATCATTGCTATTTATTTTGTCTATACTTCAGTCCTTGTATGTCAATAATGGCTCTGAATCGAAAAAGTGCTGAAAAATTGAAATCCATTTAGCTCTGAATTTATCACTAACTTTGAAAAATGAATACCATATTCGGAATCAGTGGATAAAACTCTATAAGAATTAGGGAAAATTAGTCCGACCTAAATTTGGCTGTTGGCCAGTGTAATAGATAAAAAGCGCAAGAGGGGTTGTGATATAAAACATCATAAGAAAACACTGTAGTTTATTAAATTATTAACCCTCTGACGCAACACCATTCACATCTAAAGAATTCATAATCTAACTTATATGTAGTTGAAGTGAGTAACACGAAATACAGAATTTTTTTTTTGTAAATCGTATAAAAGAAATCTAAGACCAAAGCATTTTTTTAATAAGGTCTTTATTTCAACAGGAGATACAAAGTAAAAAGGGCAATAGAATAGCGTATAAAAATAATACATAAATAAACATTATAGTTTAAAATTAGACCCCCTACCTACCCAAAAACCTAGCAACACTAAGACGATCAAAGCGTGCATTTTTCTGTACTCCCTTTTCTCCTGAATCATAGGCTTCTAACAATAAATAATGCTATTATACCTAGAGTGTTTGTTTTCTATTTTTGAGATGTTTTTTATTAGTTTATCTATTTATCATCAAACACATCTACATCTTCCTTCCATTTACTTTTCAAATAACTTGTGTAGACCTGTCAAGAATTGTTTCTCAGCACATTACTCCAGTCGACGAGGAAAAATGTTGATTGAAGAAAATAAATAAATGTATGATATGTTGGTTGCTGCCTTCCTTTTTATGGATGGATGAGTAGGAGAGGCTCCTCTCAAGATATTGAATCTCTGGGGGGGGAGTTTCTACAAAAATAAATTATTTATGCCATCCTCAAATCTCTTAAAGGGTATAGATACGTTCATATATATGAAGACAAAAAATACTTTCAGAAGCTTGAGGGTAGGATACCAGAGTATGCATGGAGATTCAGTCTTTGATCTGAATAGAATGAAAACGCAATTGCATTTGACCGTTTTGTTTATCATTCTAGTCACACAAACACAAGCTATTCATGTTATAAGTAAGAGATGTGCGATAGCTCAGTGTGTAAGGCATGTTCAACTCTCATTATTCAGGCATAATAACACATAAATTAGAGAAGAAAAAAAACAATTTTAAAAATTGATCAAAAAAGAAGAATTTTTAGCAATTTTATAATTTTAATAAGGTTTATTAATAACAAATGGTAATTGGTTAAATTCTGATAAGTTGTCATCCTTAACAGTACGCATTTTATAAGCTATGAATGGATCTTTGTAATGAGGGCGTCGCATTTGGGAGTAGGAGAAGTTACAATAAAGTCTCTTTCTTACGCACTACTGATTTTGTATATCCCTGCTTACAAACTATAGGTACAGAAAATAGCTATTAAGAAACGATTTCTTCAGAAGAGAGACAGTTTGACAATCCAGGAAGGCATGTCAGGTGTCACACTAGAGTCCTCTTTAGTCCTTGTGATGATTGGAAAAGAATGTAGACTTGGCTTGTGAATGTTATCACGTCATGAATGCCAACTAAAGACTGATTTGTTGTTTCCTCCATATTTCAGGAAGCTTTAGTAAACACACTATAAATCAGTCGTTGCCTAGTTTCATCTGTACATAAAATTCCGAAAACACTCTTTGAGATGCAATGGCCGTGGCATTTGAACTTGATATGTTTATCATCAAATGGATATAAAAAAGAGACTAGGTAGATGCATAAACATTGTTGCTCAACTCTTTTTTCATCAAAACTGTCAAGTCGCTAAAACTTTGAAGACAAGGGTCTCGAGTGATCTTTGCGAATGATGTCTGCTGTTGAGTCATTGAGAGATTGGACTCAAGTATCTCAATTATTCTTATCCAATTTGAGAGAAATATATTGCATGGAGTCGTTTGTGAGATCAGTCCCGAGGATTAATTTCATACGAAGATTTGGGCTCATGGACTGTCCTCCTTCATTCCTATTGTTTTTTTTTCAAATGTCATGCTTTTTATTATTAAATTTAGGAATTATTTTAGATTGAAGAGTGTACCTAGAATGTAACCTTACATAGAATGCAACCAAGGTCATTTTTGGATTTATCATCCAGAGGTTAATAAACTTAAAAATACTATTTTACTCTGAGTGAACAATCATCTTCTACAGGAGAGTGAAGTTAATTGATACAAAAAAGCTATGAAATATGCTAACATTACATACTCATTTTTCTTTGTTTTTACAAAAACTTTGTTTTAGTAAAAAACATCAAAATACGTCTTGTAGTAAATTAGATTTCCTTTCAATTACTTATTGTTATTGAAGTCTGTAACGCACACCATTTTCAAGAAATTTGCAGAAAACTATATTTTTACAAAAAAATTAAAGCTTTGACCGCGGTTGAGCGACCCGTAATGTGACTGATTTTGTTCAAACTTTGTATGTCGTCTTCTTTTATCACCAAGAAACAGAGAATCCACAATGTTGCTAACATTTCAAATATTTGAAAAAAAAACAGTCCTACTCTACATAGTGCCGAAAAACCATAATGCGTAGTACATTTTTACCATATTACTCTTGTGTGCAAGTACATTTTCACAAAACAGGACGCTTATATCTTTCAGAAGTCTTTTTTTGTCTTGTTCCTAGATTTCCATGTGCAGTTCACTTGAAATAGGAGCAATATTATCAGATCCGATTCGAAACATCGGAACAGTCTTCAGCAAATAATTTCAGTTCGGATATTAGTTTTAGTAGGAAATCTCGTCTTAAAATGTTAGGACCGGCTTACATCTTTGTACAACACAAAAACACATTATTGCAGCCAAATCAGAACATTATGGAAAACCTGCACGGTCCAACGACAATAAGATAACTTGTGCTGTAAAATATCGCTATTTGGTCAACACATCAACTCATACTTTGTTTTGTTATAATTCTACTGATTCGGGAAGCTTCTTCGAACAGTAGTGATTGACACATCGGTGAAGAGTAAGACATTTGTGCTGGGTTTGGCTTGGTAAACAGTGAGGTCAAATTCTTATTCTTCAGAACTGTTGTTTCATGAAGAGACACCTTCGAAAATTTGATCTGGGGAGGAATTTATCTTCTAATTCGGTTTGGTTATATCGGTTCCATCTGATTCATCCAATGGCGTTGATAAAAGAAGTTGTTGATTTTGTCGACTGTGAAACGTTTGTTTCATGACAATTTGACAGATTGTTAGCACAAAAGCTCTGAGAGCAAGCAAAAGCTGCTCTACTGAGCAAAGGTAGCACTTTTTCAACATGCTAATTCGTTTGGAGTTACTGACGTTCTAAAAAAATCTATACACGCCCGTTACAACTTTGTTACCCGTACATAACACTATGTCAGTAATATTCTACGTTTATTTAGTTTTTTTTTTCTTTCATCAAATCTTATTTACATGAAGTTATTGTGTATAAAAATACATAAATAGACATTGTAATCTAAAATTAAAACTTCATAAAAGATTAAAACAATTTTACATTTCTAAAATCAAATAAAAAATGAATGCACTACAATAAACAAATAGTAAGGATTAATATTATTTCAATAGTTTTTTCATTATTTTAAAAGATGCTTTGACTTTGAGGGAAGTACTTAATTTCATTCGCGGCGACGGTCAGTTGTTATCCAGAAGCGACCGTATCCTTAGGGAAAGGGCTCCATATCTCGCCGCCGCTGAGAGCATTATTTATACAAAAAATTGAGACCTGTAAGTATGTAAAATGTAAAAATGCCAGCACCTTGAAAAAAAATTGTGAGTTAAAATAACCCGCTCGTCCACCTAGTGTAAATATCCCATTGGCAGGAAGATAGTGTTTTGTGAAAAAGCAATGACAGTCAAATTATTCTTCTACCATTGCTATTTTAAGCAATCTCGGTAGACGCTGTTGTTCTTACATAGAAACTAACGGATGTGGATACCATATAAATCTATTCTTTGTTAAACATTTTCCAACAACTATTCTAAACATGTCCACTCTTTAATTTTCAAGAGAGGCTCGATTTCTTTCCCAACTGTTTTCGTTCATTGCCATTGTTCATTAAGTATGTGTCAGGAAAAAATATATTGATAGTGATAGAAAGACGACACCCCATAGAAACGTGTGAATCAGTGTTCACAAACATCGTATAATAGATGTATAATATAGCTTGGATGAAACATGTACCTATAATTACAGTAAATAAAAAGAGATTTCATGAACTTCAGTAACATATCTTCACGAGTCTCAAGTCCAATTATATTCTTCACAAGACAAATCACATGTCTTCCAAAATGCTTTAAATAAGACAAATCTTAATTTCCCAAGATCCGAGTACATTAGAATTGAACTAGTCCTGGAGACACAGGAGTACGGATCCAAGCCTGTAGTCATGAGACGGAATGATGTCTTATTTGTCTTAGGAAGCACATTCTCCCCACTAACTGAAACCTTAAGTCCTTTAAAGTTTCTTCTTCTCTTCGAATGATAAATTCATCTTTTACATGACCCAGCTCATTCCAATGTCCGTTTCCTTGTTAATATCAATAAGAGGGTATTTTTAAATCCAGGGTAGACACTATCCTTTTTATTACATTCAGCTCCGATATAAATTTAAAAATCGCAATTTCAACATCCATCGGAAAGTAATCATATTCAATTGACTTACGATCAACACTGAGCTACTTTCATTGCCTTTAGCGCCAAGTTTTTTATTTAGAGCTTGTAGGTAGTT
>CP045898.1:6247529-6275763 GCA_013387185.1 Caligus rogercresseyi | reverse complement strand
ATTTTTTTTTTTTTTTTTTTTTTTTTTGTACTTTCGTACAACATTTATTTTTGAATGTTACCAAACATCAAAAAAAACCAATCATTACACGTACAAACATAAAATTTTACACAACTAATATTAACAAAACAAAATCAAAACTCACCAACAATTCTATTTACATATTTAAAAACATTTTTCGATAGGGGGGATTTTGTGCTTCTTAATTTATAAAGTAAAATCTGTATTTTAGTTACAATAAAATTTATTTCCGTGCTATCAGGGCCATTGTAAATAAAACAAATTCCTTTCTTGGTTAAAACATGGCCAAACTTCATATAAATTTTTTGAACAACCATATCCCATATTTCTTTTAATGTGTTACACTCAAAGAGAAAGTGCTTGCTCGTTTCATTTTTTTCTTTGCAAAAGAAACACAACGCTTCCTCACGAGTCTTGCCATAAATACTTCCAAAACACAAAGTGTTTGTTGCTATTCTGTATTTTAACCAGTATAAAGAATAGGAAAAATTTTGGGTTCTCCAATAATCTTAAAACATCCTTTGGTTTAAAACTTAAATCTAGCCTATCACACTTCCTTTTAATCTGGTTTAAAAAATGGGTTTTGTCATTTATTTTAACTAAAAAACTCGAAGCATGGCATTGCTGCTTAGATTTATAAAATAAAAAAGGAGTCCCTGGGCCGCATTGTCTTTGTTTGAATTTGACTTCTCTTTTTATTTTCTCCCTCTCTAACATTTCACTCCCCGTAAAAAGTAGACTATAGTTAAAATTTCACCCAAGAAAGTAATTTTTTTCCTAACAGAGGTATTGTCTAGAAAATTCAATCTTGGATTGTCTCTAACCGGTTCTTGCCATTCCATTACCTTCAATGCTTGTTTCGAAATCTCGAGATTGATATCTGCATTTACCTCCCAAAAGTGGCTTATTTTCCTAGACATGTCCAAACCTTCTCAGGTCCACAACCCTCAATGTCTTCTTTTGTGACTCCGATTTTTTTCGCAAATTTGCAAGACAATCTTACCCACACCGTTGTATCATCCAAATTCTTCTAAACCACCCTAACAGTATGGACTTCCAATAGTTTTTGAAGCAAACCATTCCTAATCCCCCCCACTTTTTACTAAGGGCTATTCTTCTTCTGGTAAAAATTTTATTCGGCTTGTCTTTAAAAGAAAATGTGACTCTATTTCTAGAACTTCTAAGGTTAGATCTTCGCAATATGCAGTAGATCTAAGTAGGTGGATGACTTTGGGTATTATTAGGTATTCCAAACATATACCCTCGCGGGAAGATTCATACTAAGAAAGGATGAGAGAGTCGATGATGTATACTTAAGCTTTTCTAGGATCATTCTCTTGTTTTCTGTCCTTTCCACTTCATCTATTGAGATGAAGGATCCTAGCACCTTCAATACTGGCACTTTTTCTAAACCAATATCTTTTAGATATCCTACATTATTCCCTATAAATTTTGATTTTTCTACATTTACTTCTAGGCCGATATTTTTTTAAATACTCTAATATTTCAAAAACCTTATTTGCAGATTCTCTAACCTCTCAACACTTCCTGAGAGCAGTATCGTCAAATCATCGGCAAAAGCTTCCACTTTATTTTCTTCTGTGCCAATTTTCACACCTTTTATAATTCTACTTTGATCTATTTCTACCAAAAGCCAATCCAATGCTATAATAAATAAATAAGGAGACATCGGATCCCCTTGCCTGCAGCCTCTCTTTATATAGAAAGGATCACTGTGGGATATCCATGGATTGTTGATGAATTTTTTTGTGGCAATTACAAATAATATCATCCACCGGATAATTTATGAAAAATACCCTAAAGTCACATCTCTTCCAATATACATAGTTTTGTTAAAAAGAAGATTTTGGTAGATTACTTTATATATATATATATATATATATATATATATATATCCAACTTAATTGTCTAAATTAATGAATATTCATAAGGTGAGGGGTATTTTATGATATATTATATTATTATATACATACCTGGAAAACTAGTATTTCCTGTAAAATTAAATAGTCAGCACTTCCTGTTTGTATTCCGATACCCATTATCCTGCATTCATTTTGCAAACCTTTGCATTAATGATCAGAGGTTATTTTCATACATGTTATATACATAAACATAGATTTATAAATGTAGTCAAAAATAAATAATTACTTTTCCAGTATATTCTGATATCAAATAAAATCAAAATATTTTTTTTTTTCAATTTTAATATAGCATTTATTTTAAAACAGAAAGTTTTTAAGGTAATTATAACACTTACGGATACATTTTTAAGATAATTTTTATAATATAAAATCAATAAAAATGAAACTATGGGGATAAGATGGAAAATAATAGACAATTAAAACCATAAAAATCTCTATCTTGAAGACCTTGCTATTCTATTGATAAATATATATTAGGGAATCAATAATCACTGGATTATTGGTCCCTTATTTTAAAGAGTAATTGTCATTCATATTTAGAACGATAATTTAAGATTCGGAGACCTCTTATTCGGATTGGTATAAAAATTATACTTTTTAATCAAGAGTCTCTTTTAATTCTAAAAAAATGTGTCTTAATAGATCCAAAAGTTATATATCTATTTAATCAATTTTGACACATTGACAGCTTATTAAAAAAAAGTTATACGGAACTATGAAATGCACAAATCCAAATATTGTATATGATCATCCTTCATCAAACACACTGGAGCAAAAGAAATTAATTGAAATAATGAAGTTAATTAACTATCTTCCATGGATTAAAAAAACAGCTTCCCAGTCCGCCACATATTTTTGATATCACATATTATTATTATCATTGTTTTTATCAAGACTCACGTCTCATGAATGAAATATTTTGTGAGTGTCAGTATCTTTTTATTATTATTTTATTATAAGGATCTTTCTTCACCTGGATCCTGTTATATGATAAAACCATATATGTCTATTAAGACAAAGACAAAAACTCAATGAATAGAATATAGAACTGGAAAAAATAAGAAAAAAATGAGACGCTCTATAATTGGAGCTATTCTTATATAATTATGAAGAAAAAAAAGGAATGAAATACTAAAAAGGACTTTGATCATTATTTTGTATTTATTACCTACTCTTCTCAAGGTAAATGATCTCATAAAGACAGGTGCCGGGGTTGACACTGTGTATTTTCAAGTTCCAAGAATGAAAAAAAAATAACAATCAGTTCCGTGTGCACTTTTTGTCCTTTGAGTGACCTGTCCATAAAAAGATTATGGGTTGTCAGGGAGACTGATGCTTAGCTTTGAAGGTAATTACTTAAACGAAGAGATCCTTTGAAGAGAAGTCGACGATATCATGGGTTGTTTCCCATAAAAGATTTGCATGAAAGGGGTCCCTTATAATTGTACCTTAATGCATCTATATCATTTTGTAAATGATTTACAAAATTTAATTCCTAATTGATAGGTCAATAAACTTCTCAAATTAAATAACATTTTGATCAACTTCAATGACAATAGTTTAGGTTCTATAGACATTTTTTTAACGCTATAATACTTATTTATATCCAATGGGATGCTATTCTTCGGATCTAAGAGCGCTAAAAGAATTAGTTATTGCTCTTTCCGTATAAAACCTTGTTTAAATTATCTTTAAAAATCACTTATTTTAAGTTTAGAGCTTTTATAGACTAACATATCAAAAAATATGATGATGTAACGTAAATTTAAATTTTGCTTCATAAGAATAAAATTAATTTTGACATCTATGTTCTCAAGTTGTTTATAACTATATGATTGTACATACATTAAAAAGAAGATTGTAATGTGAGTAAAACTAAGGAGGCACCAAAAGTATTTTTCAAATATAAGAAACAATCTTAGGAATTGGATAAAGATAACTCATCCCCATAAAGTTGTTTTCATCATTACGCTTGAAAGTTTATTTTTATTTACCTTTAATTATGTTAACTGAACATAATATACTGTTATATACGTTGTTTGTGACATAGTAAGAAACAGTATTTGATAATCAAGTCCCGATGGTCTATTTCATAGGAAAAAAACAAGTTCAATAAGGGAAAATGTGGTTCGTTAAACCAAAATATAATGAACGAATCAATTAGGGACAATGATTAATTATAACTTTTTTAAGTATGCGTGGGGGGTTACCCCCCCTCACACACACACGGTATGACGTCATAAAGAGACAAATGGTTGTAAGATATCTTTCAACAATTCTTTGGAACAAACGTTGTAATATACATCTAAAAGAACTAAATTAATTCTTTTAATAACGTTGTCATTATGTTTTCTAGATATAAATTACTGAACACAGAGCTTCATTTTATTTGTCCCATAGATAATGGATAATAATAGTGATGATGAAGAGCAAATACTGGTAGAGATTTATCCTTATAGAAGTAAACCCATCTGACAGCATTTCATCTATTCTAAAGAATATTTTTCACGCTAAACTAATTATAAATACATACAAAATACCCGAAACATGTAAATTTACAACTCCATTTCTAAGTTAAGTGCCTCTATTTTTGTTAGTATGGGAGTAACACCACAATTAATTATGCCACTATTCCAGTATTTTTATCAGCCTCACTGCTCTTTAAATCAATGGGGTTTGTACATAGGAACCCCATGGAATTGTAGTTATATCAACATATTGTCATCTTGGTATATTGTAGTGTAGTAGGTATAACCCAAATTCTAAATTTCTTAAATAATGTTCCCTCCTTCAACGCAATTTTCATGTTACAATGTTAAAATAAAAACCAGGTATTAAAAATGCCTTCAAATCTTAAGGACAGTTCGACCATTATTTGTTATAATACGATTTATACATGTGTCATAGGAACTAATCAACTTTTTAAAGTTCCGCAAAGTGACTTTTAATATAACTATAACTCATTTCAGTTATTTAAAATTGTCGAGGAAGGACCTTAAGACATGAGGAAAGACTCCGGATCGATCCCAAGTTAGTACAAGGACTGCGTATTGAATTGATTTGCAGTATTTAAAGACTTCATAATGAGTAAATATATTTGAACATGAACATGGTTGGTTGAATGGTATAAAAAATAATTGAACGAACGTAGGATCTCGTCATTTCCCTCATGGCTGAATAAGAGCTAAGAATATCATCCTTTCCCTTGAGCATCGATCAATGGAGAAAATGACGATTTATATGCCTAGACGCACTTGAGTCCTTTCATATTTGTCCCATATTACATAACATTGTTCTAAGAATTTGTGTTTTATATACATATATTAATAATTTTCATTGTGTATTTGACAGTCAATAGATCCTTACTCTAATGATTTGGCGTATGTTTTTGCACTTTTGATTATATTCATATTGTGGACAGTCATTCATCAATCACGCAACTTTTTGTTAAGATTTCTGAAAAATATTATTTGAACTAGCTGATTGATCCTAGAGATAAAAACGAAAAAGGTACCTCTGGATCAATCAGATAGTATCAAATAGATATACTCGCTGAAGTTATAGACTTCACGTAGTCCAGCCATCAAAATTGGGAGTCCAGTCGGCTCATTCTACGATGGAAGCTTACCCGCATTATTGACAAAAAATGTGGTCGATGTACAAAAGTTTTGCCATTAGAAACAATGTCGATTTCATAGTGCGGAAAATATTACGGGAACGATAAATATGATTCAATAAAATGATGATAATTATGGATTAGTCACAGAAAGATATCTATATTGAATTCTGTAGCTAATAACTTCAGTATAACGAGAAACTAATGGAACTATAGCGCAGTAAAAAAATGTGTCGAAAGTAATAGCGAAGTCTTGATGAGGATTGTTCCTAGTGTGAAGCGTATTTTCTGTACAAATGCTCTAAGTGAGTAGATTAATTGAAAAATACGATATACAGATAACTTTCTTTTGGAAGAGAATAAATAATATGTTGTATTATTTGGCAAGTAAAGCTCCTATGAAGAACATCAGGGAGTTAGGAGGGAAGGCTAGTAATAGAAGTTAGATAAGTGTCTTTTTTCATATTCATAGATCCAGATAGGGACCATAGGACGAATTTGCCAGAAATAGAGCCTTCCTCGAAGGGTAGCTCCTTCCGAGTAAAGGCCTGATCCACGATCAAACAGTGACTTCTTTCTGCCGCCCATACAGCCTTAGAAAGATAGATGCCCTTCTCCATAAATTGAAGAATCTCAACTTCTAAGGACTGAGGGGCTGTGATAGCTGTATTCTGCTTACTTTCCGACTCATCTACTGGAAGGCGATAGAGAATCTGCCTTTACGTGAATAATGGAGAACTTATAGTCAAAAGTGTCACGGCACAGCAATACCACTCGTAAAATACATATGTTTTATCCGAATGCAATAGGATATTTTTTTAAATGTTCTTTTTAGTATTTTAATAATCATAAATCATAAAGCAGTAAACAAAACCTTAGAATAGCTAGGTTAAGGTAATTTAGTCGAATACACTATAAGTATTATTTTCTTTTATAATTCGTACACCTCAGAAGTGAAGATTAGGAATAAACAACCAGAATACTCTTGTTAGTTTTCAAAACAATAAACAACATGAAATATAAATGGTTTTAAATACGGTTTATATTTATATTTAATTTCTAACGTTATTTTTCAGCTTCAATCGAATAAACATTAAGTTTCAATAATAAAAAGATATTTAGTTTTGGTTATTTGTGTTACTAATAGTAAAATATTTCATCATAATAGTTATAAGTAAGATAAATAGTAAAATAAGCGAAGGATTTATTTTCTATGGCAAAAATTAAGTCATTTTATTTGAAGAGTATACTATCAAATTAACAAAATATTTATGCATTTCCAAGATTGGTTATTACTAACCCAAAAAAAGGACTAATATTTTGCAAACTAATAATGATAAATCGGAGATATAGTTAATGTTATTGAGCCAATTAATGCTTAACGCTTGTTGCAACTTTATACTAAGAAAAATAATCTTATCTTTTATGCAAGCGTGATGTAATAAATCTAATGGGCCCGTCAATCAATCGCCTCATAACCATTTAAAAAATATTGGCTGGAAGACATAACTACAACTATACAGATTAGAATTGTAGATCTACGAAAATATATTTACTAAGGTTAGGTAATCTTATGAATATGAATGTCAATAAAACTCCCATGAAGTTTAGTATCTATTCTCTTCATTGAGGTAATGCATACATATGGATATTTTTGCATGCATTTTTAAGAGATTGAATTTGGACATTCAATCTTTATTATGATAATCTGTCACTCAATAAAATGGTATAAAGCAGATGCCCAATCATACTTCATATAGACATCGAAAAGACTTTTTGATTCGTATGTGTAATTTCGTATAAAAAAAGAATAAATTATTATGTAATGCTCCTTATTTTATGATGCACCTAAATTGTTTATTTGAAGAAATTGATAATTCGAACCTGAAAATCATTTGGCACACTAACCCAGTCTCCAAATATAAAAGGATTGCGTCGGTATTGGATGATAAATGTCCGATACATTCTGGTATTCAAATGATAATACTCTCTTTAAATTAGTTCTTGCAAGATTATAGTTATATATGGAATTATAAAATATTATTTTTGTAATATATTTTGAGATATTTCAACATCTGTTAAAAATGAGATTTTCTATTAAAATGTCCTGATAAATCCCATAAAATATATAATTCTGTTCCGGTGATATTCTTTATTTATTATTATTATTATATTATATATATATATATGCAAAGAGAGAGAGAGTGACAGTTTGGTTAACAAATTGTGTTTGATAACTAATTTATTATCATACGCAAAAGTTTATTTTAAATATCATATCAAAGACATCAATCATGCGTGTATAACTCGCTTGTTAGCTTTTGTTCAAGATGAATTAGATTCATTGTTAAAACTGTAGAAAAATTTATTATTCAAAAATTATTTTTTTGTGTGTGCATATGATTTCATTTTAATAAAGTAGTCGTGAGAAAAGAGTGTGTGTGTAATCCGTTATATTTCAGCACGAAGTAGGTGGTCTAAAATAATAATATAATTTAATTAAAATAAAACAAAACAATAACTAGAGGCATATACACTCAGAGAGTGTGTACCTCCGCCGATCCCCACAACATTCCCATTCAAACATTCTCCCTTTCACACGCCCGATTTTCTATCTCTAATCATTGTTTCCTCTCTGTTAGCTCATTTTGCATATTAAAAAAGCACTCAGAGACGGGAAGAGAAGAAGTTTAAGCTACGTCACTGGGTTAACATAGTCCTGAGCTGATATATGAACAATAACATGTCAATGAATATTTTTTAGCGTTTGTTCTTTCCTACTCCCTGAATAGAGACCCCATTTCATTATTATTATTAGTAGTATTTTGTTCATTTGGCATATTAAAAAAGCACTTAGAGATGCCAAAATTTAATCACTTGTTTCTTTTGGCATTTCCAACAACTCCACAAAGTTTCATTCGAATCCGTTCAGTACTTTTTGAGTTATCCTGCTGACAAACTAACAAACCAACAAACGCCAGTGAAAACAATACCTCCTTCGGCGGAGGTAATAAAACACAAACTAATTAATAAGCGTATATATACATGAATATATAAAATATAAATAAAAAACCACATCGATTTTTTGCGGAAATCATACCATGAGATCGGAGTAATCTATAGCGCCACTCCCTCGGCGAGAGCTATTGCTGCATCCCTGGCAGCTCTCCACGTCCTGGCCTGTCGCAAATGGGGACTTTTATTCCAGGCAGTTCTTGCAGCACATACCAGGTATCTGCCTGCCAGAGGAGGGGGTTGGGGACGATTCCGGCTGCGTCGGTTTCTGGTCTCCTTTCCATTTTTTGTCTCGAAGAGCATGAGGCCAAGTGGGTTTCTCCCTCCTTCTTGCCATCCTACTCCAAAATGCCTTCCACGCCTCCATGGCTGCCGACCGCACGGCCATGGTGTTGATGGATGGAAGCCCTGCCGACTTCAGGAGGTCCCGGACGGGTATGTGTCTCCGAGGAAGTCTCCCACCTCAAGGCCTCTGAAAAGATGCACATCATGGCCAACGACGAGGTCAAGTCACAGAGAGAGCTGGAGCTCAAGTACACCAAAAAAAATTCTTTGACTACTGATATACACAATTAAAATTTACTTGCTTAAACAAACTTATTATTTTTCTCATAGCACTTGTATATACATTTTATCAAAAAATTATCACACCACATATTTGAGAAATAAATACATTATAATTTGTCGTAGTAAGTGGACTTTAATTTAATTGTGGAGAACAAAGTTTTTATGATTTTATTTATTCATTGAACTATAGATTCAAAGACTATATAGGTTTCTGATGTAGCTGAAATTGATGACATCGGTTTCTTTTCTTTCCATGTACCTCTAGAGTGTAAACAATAAAGGAGCAGTATGTAGAGTTAAAGGGACAGTGCGTAGAGGGTTGGAAATGACAAAAAGACCAAGTGATTCATTTGGTGGGGATCGGCGGAGGTTTGCACTCTCTGAGTCCTCTAGTTATAGTTGCTTTTCAAGACGTGAAAAATAATAGTAAATTAATGACCTTTCAATAACCATGAAAATAATAAATAATTGATTTTTGTATTCCTTGGTTCTATCTTTACATATAGCCTTTTCATTTCTACCATATATTGTTTTGAACTATAGATATGTATTAAGCATCAAAGTATTCAATTGGAGGCTGAAAAAATGTTTGTTACAGCCAGAGGATCTATCGGTTTTACGTAAAGTAAAAAAAAACCTTAGAGATATAAATATATTTCTAGTCTTATGTATCAAATGCTTTTTGTGCGTAGCGTTCTGGAGATTTAACAATCAGTTATGCATGCGTATTTTGGACTCGAATGGCGTCTATCTCAGTGCCCGCTATCGTAAAACAAAAAAAAGTAATGTGTTATATACCCGTTTATAGAGACTCCGTCTCCATCTTAAAAGCAATCTTCTCTTTATCTTCAGCATCCTTTTTTGTGTAGTGGAGCCAAACCCCTCAGTTAATTTATATATTATTATTGTTTTTTCACATAAAAAAATTATAAAAACAAGAGATAAACCTGTTTACCTCATATATAGAAGGTGTGGACCACAACTTGTACCATAGAGATGTGACTTCTTTATTATCAATAAGGATGTTTTTATTAGTGTTCTTGCAGACTCAACAGCAAACACTATTTTTATTTCTTCAGTTGGCAACTCAATTTTCAATATTTTTTGTACAGAGTAAAGACTTATTACACTCCAGATATTAATGATTATTATAAAATCCATTACTTCTCTTAGTGTCTAGGTTTAATTTTGCTTAATGGATTAAATTATGTAATATTGCTCATTCAAAGGATTTGTAAATTTTCTTGATCAAGGCCCAAGTGAAAATACAACTAATATTTCTAAGAATTGTATTTTTGTTATAAAAAGGACGATATTTTTATATCCAAGATTATGTTTGCATCTCACGCATCCATGAGTGAAATTATTCATTTATATATAGTGACAACTGTTATTTTTTTGCACTCTTTATCTTTCAGCCAATCGGGTCTCAGAGTTTTATCTTAAGTAACAAACTCATGAGCAGAGATATTAAAAAGCTTGCAAACTAATCCATAATCATATATCTTTTCAGTTGGTATCTCACTTTTTATGTTACAATTAATAGTTTGATATGAACAAACAAAAAAAACCTTCATTTGTTCTCTGAGTACGAGCAGTTTCTTTATTCTATTCATAAGTATTGTTAGAGTAGTCTTTCAAGGGATTTGCATGGATCAAGGATCATGAGGCGATACAATTTGCGTTTTCAAGGATGATATTCTTTATTATTTTTTTTTTTTTTTTTTTTTTTTGTATTTCAAATACAATTAACTAAGACGTTGATTTAAACATTTATAAAAATACAATAAGAATAATGCAGTCGTAGGTATTAAACATAAGACAGGTTAATAATAAAGGTGCTTAAGTAATATTTAAAATGAGGATATAATAATAATAAAAGATGAAAAACAAAATAACAGAAGAAGGCGTCAAGAGAGTAACATGAGGCGTGAGGCTCTATTTGTAAACAAACATCTCCTCCACCGGAACCAGCACTACTGATGAACAATTGGGACGCCGTCGAGGATCTCCAAGCTTCTTCTTACCACGCAATCAATCCCAAGGGAAGAGGAGCTCCCTTAACTCTAGCGGCATAAAGGATCCCCTGGACAGTTGAGATGATGTGTTCAATTTCGAAGGCATGCTTATAGGAGGGAGATGTACAGACCAGCCAATCCCTAGGGTCTAATGCTACTCCGTACACCTTTTGGATGTCTTCTTCCACCGCACGAACAAGAGGGAGGATTCGGGGACAAAAATAGAAGAAATGGAAAGATGTCTCCGTTTCTTTTTTGCACCAATGGCAGGACTGTTCCTCTGGAGAAACCTTCGATTTATTTGTGTAGAGGGAGGATGTTGCTAGTCTGTATCTTAACCATTTTTGTCTCGGGTCAGTAATTGGGTTCTGTAGGATGGTTTTAGGGTTAATTAAACTAATATCTTCATTTTCTTTAAGGTTTTTGAGTCTCTTTGTGATAATGGACCGAGGAGATGTCCCGATTTGGTTCCCTATAAGAGATTCACGAACCCTTCGGTTATTGATGTAAGTGAGTGCAATGAAAAAAGGAGTAGGTGGACCGTTCAGTTTCGAAGAAGTGAATTTCATCCTTTGTATTCTCATACCCAAAATGAAATTCTTCATAACCCCGTCAGTGACAGAAAATTGGCCTATGGAAGTAATATTGAGATCCTGATAAGGCTCTTCTTCACTCTTTAATCTCTTGTTGTAATTCAAGGGTTCATAAGCTCCAAGGAGCGGAAGGACATATTCTATAATAGAATTCCATGAGAGTCCCATCCTTTTCCAATAGAGACCACACTTTCTAGTCACTTTTATTAGCTCTGATGGACCCATAAATATACGGTCCTCAAATTGATGGCCTGTAACCTTTTGGAAGGAGTGCTTTAGTCTAGCTGACCAGAAATCACTATTCGTTTGAAATCTCCTCATCCAGGTCAGGTTTAATGTCTTCCACATGTGCTCCATATTCATCAGACCAAGTCCCCATTTACTCACAGGGGCTTCTAATCTTTTTCTTGATATATAAGGTCTTGAATTACCCCATATCAGGTTGTCCCTATATTTATAAATTTTTATACAGATGTCCGTAGAATATGGAATATATCTTAAAATATGAAAAACTTTTGGGAAAATATTTATATCCCAGGCTCTCATTTTTTCATACCTTGAAAGAGGGGCACTTTTATAAAAAGCACTGTTCTTTTCTAAGGTGGCTAGAATTTTTATTTGATTGAGTTTTTCAGAGTCAACCTCCGCGCTTGATACTTCTACACCCAATATGACCGCACTTTGGACAAACTTTATTCCATCAAAGGCTTGCGACAGGCTATCTTTACAGTTGGAAAGGATCTGAGATTTTTGGACATTTATGGACAGCCCAGATGTATACTTGAATCTTTCAATCAAGCCAATAGACCTCTCTATGGAATTTAATATGCTTCTTTCGGATCCGGACATAAAGATAGTAAGATCATCTGCATACATTATACATTTCAAAATCTTTTTTTCAAGACTCAATCCTTCAATAACTTTATTTTTAACTATTTTCCCATACAGGTCGTTGATGCACAGTATGAATAAAGACGGGGATAACAAATCTCCTTGTCTCGCTCCTCGGTTGATTTCAAACTTGGCCTGTGATCCTCCTATGATGATCTTAGAAGAAGAATTCCTAATCACCGATGATATCATCCCAACAAACCTATCTGAGAGGCCGTAACGGTATAATTGTTCAACAATGAACTTGTGGGAGAGCGTGTCAAAGGCCTTCTCGAAATCGACCATGAAAGCCGCATAATTAATTTTGGAGGTTTGACAATGCTCAATGGCGTCTTGAATGGATCTAGGGACATCCTCTATATGGCGATGAGGCATAAAACCTTTCTGATCGGGAGATATAATTATCGGAAGAATTTTTAGTATCCTTTGGTTTAAAATACCTGTGAGTATTTTGAAGGACGTGTTTAATAGTGAGATGGGTCTATAGTCTTTTATATTTTCTCCTTTTTTGCCTCTTTTCAGAATCAATGTCAACAGGCCACAACTCATGAAATCTGGGACGAATCCTATCGCGAAGATGTCAGTGAAGACTTGTTCGAGAATCGAAGAGAATTGGACAGCAAATTTTTTATAGAATTCAAACGGAAGACCGGAGGGACCTGGACTTTTATATTTTTTATTATAATTATTTATGAAAGACAAAATTTCATCCCTGGAGATTTTAGAGTCTAATTCCGGTAAAAATTCTTTGATTTTTGCACTTGTGCTATTATATTCATCATCCTGTTCGAATTTTAATATCGGCTTCCAACTCGCTGGATCTTTGATGAGTCTCCATTTGTAACAGAAATCACACAATTTAGTTTTTAAGCAGTGGCCACAACTATATAATTGGGAGTAGAAGTTTCTTGCTTCTTCAGTGATTTTTGTAGGGTCATCTGTGATTTCACCGGAGTCCAATCTTAAAGAAGACAATTTTTTTGAACTTAAGGAATTTTCCAGGTACTTGAATGATGTTTTGCCTTTGACATTAAGGTCAATAATCTTCCTTCTTAATCGTATCATAGCCCCTTTGTTTTCATACTCAAGAATTTTCTCAAGTTCATAATTTGACTGTGCAGAGTTGCATGCTAATTTGTCTATTTTATTTTTAATAAGTGTTCTCTCTTGAGCTCTCCTTCTCCCTTCTTCTTTAAAGACTTCTCTCGCGTAATTCTCCACATTTCGCAAAGTATCCCACGAAGAAACTCTGCCCTTTTTCATTTGTGCCGTGCAGCAGTCTATCATTTTGCTTACTTTCTTGTGGCATTCAACAGAATCCAGCAAAGAGATGTTTAGTTTCCAGGGTGTTCGATGAGGCTTTGGGGGGCGATTAAACAATCCAAAAATGGGGTTATGGTCAGAGATGTGACTAGGTAGAGTTCTAAAATCTTTTAGCAATTCAGAGACCCTATATGAAGAAAATATGTAATCTAGTCTTCCTGAAATTTCTTTTCTATTTTTATTTTTGGCGTGAAATGTCATTTTCGGAGACTCAGGGTGGAGTTTCAGCCCCAGGTCATGCAAATCCAACTGTGTAATTATTTTTTCTAAATCTTTTGCATTTGTTTTGTTAGCAGATCCTTTATAGTTTATTGCGTCCCTGTCTGGGTTTCGAGTGATATTCAAATCCCCCAAAAGTAAGCATTCATTTTCTTTTAAAGGATACTTTTGAAAAATATTGGAGAACCAAGACTTACATGGATAGTTTATTCCATATAAAGCGTACAATGTAGTACGCTTCCCCAGGAAGAAAAAATTCAGTATCACATAGTTGCCTGAATTATCAGCAGCCACAAGCTGAGGTTGAAGAGTCTTTTTTATAAGAACAACAACTCCTCTTGAAGGATGAGAGCTTGTTCTTGTTGCTTTAGCAAGGAATAGTGAATGAGAGGGAGGGAGGAGGCCATTAAGTATTGACTCATCATCCAACCTAGTGTCCACAAGGACTATGACATCCGGACATGTATATGAACGGATGTAGTTCATTACTTTGGCAGCTCTAGCTCTTGTCGATAATGAATTGGTGTTATATGTAAGTATTGTAGTCATTATTTAAGTCAAGTTGTAAATATTCAAAAGACTCAGCGCTCACTTACCAGAGCTATTTCTCTTTTTAGTTTGTTGGGCTGCCATTAGGACCCCTGTGACGGTTCTAGGGCGTTCATTGTTGGAAGAAGGGTCCCTAACATTGCGAGGGGAGTGTGGATGATCTTCAGGATTAGAGTTGACAATTTTTTTAGAAGGAGTAGACTTGTTGAATAGAGGAAGAGGTTTTATTTGTTTTGGGGAGTGAATATGACCCGCTGTAAGCAACAAGTCCGGAGACCTTGGCCTCTTACAGGTCGTTTCTTTAGGAGCCAATTCTTTTGTTTTTTCATCTTTTTCTAATTCCTCTGTGGGGAGGATACTTATTGGATTTGAATATGTTGCTGGCAGTCCTTCAATCTGAGGTTTAGTCGAAGTTATCTCGTTGTCCTCAGTAGTTATAATAATCTTTAGTTCTTCAGTGGGGGGTTCTGAAACAGGTGCTTCATTTTGAGAAACACCCTGCCCTTCTTTCGTTGGAGGTAATGCATCTTTGGGCGCATCCTCTGTCTTCTCTGGAGATGCTAAAATTGATCGTAGGAACTCTTTGTAGTCCTTTATCTTTGCTTTTTCTCTAGCACATGTACTGGATAGATGGCCGAAGCGTAGACAATTAAAGCATTGTTTCTTCATATTAGGGAAACTTAATCTAATTAGTTTCCCTTTGACTGGTAAGAGGGTCGGAATTTTTGTTGGATCTCCGGTCACTTTGTAAATAACGGAACCCGAACCAATTGAGTTCTCCAAGCCCTTCAGGGCTGGATGGGTGGCCAGACTATTTTTGTTGGCGTCAGAGCGAGCATAGCCCGTTTGCTTTATATCTTCTGTGAAGGGTTTGAGAGAGTTCAAAAGATCGATCTCCGAAACTTTGCCAATACATTTTGTGGCTTCTATTTCAAAGGCTCGTGACTTAGATGCCTCCAATGCGGCCTTTAGGCCGATTATTTCAATTAAGAATTTCTTACTAGTGGCCTGCTTAATATACTCCAGGGGGAGCTTAATGTCTTTAAATTTATTACTGATATTAATTGGATTTTTTAAGCCAATCAGAGCTTTTCCGGGTCCCATCTCGGAACTTAAGTGTGATAGCTCATATGCGGGGAAGCCTAATTTTTGAATGGCGATTTCAGCCACATCAAAGTCGAGTAGGTCGCCTCCCTCCGGGAGGGAACCGTCTTCGTTGCGAAGAACCAAATTAAAGAATTGCCAGAGTGGCTTTGAATAAAGGACTGACCTTTTATTAGAGAACGTAGCTGGGGCTGATTGATTCTTATTAGACTGCAAGTCAGTGGTTGGAGACGATAGAGGTTCTTCCAAGTTATCCTTAGGCATATCTGAGTGATGATGTTCACAGCTCAACATGCTACGAATGAAATGCTGCATGATTTCATACTACCGACTGTTTTTACATTATTTACTCTACTTTCCTTTGAACCAATCACGTTCGAGCCTCGTTGTTATTGTTAGTACTCCTTTCGGTCAACCAATAGCATCTTAGAATAAAAAAGAAGTGTTATTCTTAATTATAAAAGTGATAAGTCCATCAAGAAACACACCGAGAGAAAAAAAGATCCTCTCGTGTTGACTCCTTGTTGATGTGCATCAATAACCAACACGGAAATCTAAGTATTTTTCAAGGTAAAACGTGAAAAAACAGTGGTCAAACTAGGGTTTCTTTTTTCTTCTTTCTTCCTTGTGTTTATTTTGTGTTTCATCCATTCAATCCGGATTTTTTTTCCTATTTCATTTTTTCAAACGCTTACGCTTAGGTTTTTTTTGCCTTCCTTCAAAGGATTCTTGACTTCTATAGGGTAAAGACACACACACACACACATAACCAAGACGGGTTCTCTTGTGCTTCAACATCTTACTCAAGAAATTAAACACAATATATTAAATAGTTGCTGTGCTTCATCTTTTCAACAACAAAAAATATATAGATATTCAATCATTACTTTTAAAACAGTGTTTTTTTTACTTGGTGAGTTGATAAAGGATATAAACTTATTGTTTTGAGTGTGAATATTCATTTTTTGGAGTTAATCAAGAATATTATAGGGATTGCTTGGAGTTGAATAAGGATGATCAGTATGTGCATTATGAAGTAAGGACGATTTTTAATATCATATACGAGCTGCCAACGTATAAATTCACCCTCTTCTAACTTATTGTTTTCCTCCGATGACTTTTCCCCCTATTTGGTTCAATAGAATTACAGCTTCTGACTGGATATAAATAGGCAATTAGCGTGTAAATTAGTCACTCAAACCTATGATCTATTCAATGAGGCTTACCGAAACTGATCTTCCCTCTTGGGATTCGAACCTCCGCCTTAACACGCCTTAACCAGGGAATACTACAAAAACCTGGAATAGGAACTCCTTCATTTTCCCTTTTCTTTTTACAAAGGTAGTTAAACTTTAACATAAATAGGAGGGAGTTCCTATTCCGGTTTAAAGTATTCCCTGCCTAACGAACGTAGGTATCGCACTCCCTTGATCTTTGATCTGTTTAAGGATTAAGGAGAATATATGTATAAGGATTTTTTCTTAAATAATTGGTTGATAGTAAATATTTAATCCGTTACTTATGCTTAGTTGTTTTGGACATCTGGAAATATATGTGTACTATATAAAAGAAAAATATCATTTCATACCATTGACCATAGCACAAAAGTCGTGTGCTTTAGATCCCCCCCCCCCCCCCCCTTCCCTCATCGACGAGCTGTGGAGAAAAGCGATCAAAGAAATGAATTTAAGAATTACACATCAAAAAATCTTGTCCATATGGTATTTAGACCATATTAGCTATTGCTTACTTAATTGCATTAAAAGTTTGAATTGTAAAAAATCAATTGTAAACATTTGCTATTTATATAATTACACCACAAAGTTTTTAAACAATAACGTTTCAATGTTATAAATAATATGATATAGTGATACATTAAAAATATATATATTAACTTTTCTACTTATTTTATGGTATATTATTTAACCTAAGTTTATTTTGTTCGGCTTTTTTAAAGGATTGTGCCGGAATGAGCAATGTCTTAGTGTGTCTATGTTCTCGATTTAGGAATTCAAAAAATAAGTAACATAGAAGCATTAACAACAAACGTACGCTTGTTGTCATTCAGCTAAAGGAGTACATAGTCTACTGGTCAAGGAATATAATGGAATAGTGATGTTAATATTACTTTCGAGAGACTCGATTGTCTTCACGCCTTTTGTTTCGTCCAAAGAATTGATATGATAGTTAATGTGTACTGTCTAATGATATTTTGATATATAGTATGTACGATAAGTTTAAGTGTAGGCAGATCAATATATCTTTATTATAATATGAATCTGAATATGACATGAATTTTAGCACTTATTTAAAACATCCAGAGAGTTAGTCATGCTTTAATTTCAGTTAGAGGAGTTCGAAAATAGTTTGCAAAATGGTTTTTTAGCTGAAGCATAAGTTTATCAAGTAAATTAAATATGTGTACAGCTTAATACATTTTAGGTTTCGCTTTTATCGACCGAAAATATAAATATTTTTATGAAAGCTTTTTGAAAAACTCAAAAAAAAAAAAAATGGACACACAATTATCTGTATCTTATAACTTTTAACGCAATTTAAAGAAATATAATAAGTTAGATATTCGTAAGATTTTTAAACTATCTATAGAGATAATTGTGATAATTATGTTGATCCTAATAACGTTTTTTATTTGATGGCACCTAATACTAAGATACTTTGCTAAACATTATTTTTTTAAATTATGTTTTTCAGACTCAAACGAAAAATAATATGTATGAAGCGATATTTATTGGTCGGGGACATAAATTAAGCTGTGGACATTAATTTTTGCCTCATACGGAAGTAGTACTAGATATCTGTGTTTTTATAATTTACTATATTGAAACTCAATTGAACATGTCCAGCTAAAGATAGGGTCAAAAGCTATCTTTATTTGTTATATGAATGAATTTTCTTTTCCCTTTTGTTGCCTCAAGAATTAATAGACGATACAACCTCTTGATAAAGTGCCCTATACGAATTAGGAAATTAAAATATATATATTGGAGTTCTTATCGTATACCTTAAAATGGCTATGTTTGAAATCCTTAGTAAAACGCCGAAGAACTGTATCAAAGACGTATTCATTTATGAGGTGTAATCGAGTATATTTGCCATGGGGCACAGTAGTTACATTTGTAACTAGTCTAAATAAATAAATAAAAAACAATAAAATCATGTAAAAAATAAAAATAAAATGCCAATGCAAAATGATTATATGGGTACGCTGCGTCCAATGACCCTAGCTGCGGTCCTGGCAGTGTGAAGGGTCGTGGCGACCTCAATGCCTTAAACATGTTCCACACTGATTGCGTGGCATGCAAAAGTAGCTGTTTCCCTCCCAAGTGGATACACCACTGGAGTGGTGGACCTCATGGGCCTCCTCGGGTTGGGGATAACGAAATCACCAACCGGGTTCCTGGCACCGCCGCCCCCGTCGTTGGAGTAGAAGCATTTCCAAGTCTCCATGGTGCGGACAAATTTATTCCAAGACCAATATACAAGAAAAGTAGATAAGCTTGAAAATCTGTAAAATATGTCTTGTACAAATATTCTTTTATGCAATAATGAATAATAAAAAATACTGCACGAACAACAAATTCTTGAGAAATGCATTGCCCATGATCTCTGGGCAAATCATTACCGAAAATAATGTATAAGCCAAATAATTCAAATGTATTAGAGATTATAAAAAGTATTAGAGAAAAAAAATAGGCAGATTATAAATGCCACACAGATTGCAATTGAATTCAATTTTTATGTTCAAACGAAACTAGATACCTATTTTGAAGGTTGGATTTTAAATATCAAAACTTTGGTACTCAACATTGAGTCAAAGAAACTATTAGTCAAGCCACCAGGGAATCACGCACATAAAATGTGTTTTACGATGAAAAAGCTTTATCCTTTAGCTCTTTGCTGCTTAAAATTTATACAAATTTTATCAATTAAATGGCAACTTTATGTTTTAAAATGTTAACACAAATATATGATAAATAATGACAATACAAAGCTGTAATATTGAACAAAAAAATACCAAAATCATTTGTGGTTTAATAGCTGAAAACTTGGATTTTTTTTTTGCATACAACACAGAATAAGCACCTTTGTGGAAAATACAACTCATCTACAAACACACAAAGCCTTATCCTATATATTTTATAATAAATGAAGTTAAGAACTTTTTACGTGTATATCATTGAATATATAGAACTTTTAGACAAAAGTTTCTTATGTTCGAAAAGTTATTTGTTATTTCATTCTTTTACTTCTCTATAAATCATTCTCAGGTCCCAAAAACAGAGACTGCCTCCTAAGAGTTATTCCCTTTATGTATCGTACAATATTAATAATAATACAACATTCCTTTTACTTTCTTAGAATCTATAGAAAAACATTTTCTGTTTCTTTTTGCATCATTTCATTAATTAGGAGTTAGTCAATGAGATTTTTTTTGCTACTATATTATGTTTAGAGATCTCTATTGTTAGGTTGAACATACAGCGTATGAATTGATCAAAGAGAATTCGAAACAATGGGAAAACATATTTATAATATGATTTTACTTTATGATTTAGTATGTTTGCTTTTTACGAGGCTTAATTTTTTGTCTAAACGTAAAAAGTATACGATTTATGAATAAAACGGTGCATATAAACATATACAACAATGTATGCATATATTTAGTTTTTCTTAATTATGAGTACATATTAGAGGTCCACCGATAGAGCATTAGAGATTCGATATAATATATAGTTTGAAGTAGAAAAAATCTGGATGAATGTCCCAATAATAGTAATAATCAAAATCAAAATATATATGTATTTGATTTGGACGAACTAAACACCAATCTTAGAGTGTTAAATACTTAAAGTAAAAATATAGCATTGAAATAAACAATTTAAGATATTTAATACCATAATAATTTCCTATATCAATCTGGACATGGAATACTATAACCTGGAAAGGGAACTCCTTCCTTTCTAAGTCACAGTTTAACTACCTCCGTAAGAAAGAAAGGGAAAAAGGAGGAACTTTCTAATATAAATTATCTCCTTTTCTATTTACCAAGGTAGTTAAACCTTGATATAAAAAGGAGGGAGTTCCTTTTACAGGTTATGGTATTCCCTGATATGAATAGTAATCAGCTGTGTATGTAAGAATTATTTTATGGCGCTTAGAAAAAAAAATGATTGCATTAATCGTCCTTAATCAGAGCCTAGTCCATCATGCCTCTCCAGAACTTTTTTCCTAAAAACTCCGATATTTCAAAATAAATCCTACAGTCTTGACAAATGTTGTTTTGGCAAAATAGACTGAAATCACATCAACTTTAATGCATATTTTTGAAACAAACAAGGTACGCTTTGTTTGACACAAAAAGATTTTGAAACTTAAGTAATGAATAGGATTCGAGAAAAAAAATATTCCTAATTCATTATGTGTCTAGTACGTCTCTCCTCTCCGTCTTCTAAATTGCCCAAATTAGGACTTTGGAGACATTCGAATTATCCGCGTAAGTTGGAGATCCCCCTGACGGGTTCAAATGATTGATCAGTATTGGGAGATCCGAAGGTCTGATATTATGGACTAGTACTTACGTTATCCTTGTCATATGTACATTTTCTTAATATGTTGAAATATATGTTTTTATGAGGATGGAAATAAATAAATAGGGTTCATTTATATAAAAAGAAGTAAGATTTTGATTACTGAATAATAGCCTCAAAAACCGTGACTACCAACTGCGTCGCTGCTGTCAACCTTTCAAAGACTTGGGGTCCATCACAGTCATTGAGTGAGGCATTCACGTTATCAAGTGCTCGGAGGATGGCAAAAACAATTGCAGGGCTGTTCAGATCCTTCTAATTCCATATTGCACCATCTAATTTATATATATATATAATTTTTAAAGAATCAGAAACTACAAATAGACTTATTTAATTTTCCGTATTTTTTTTGTTTACTTTTGTCATTTCGGTATTATATGCTTTTAATTGATATATATTTTTAAGATTGCTAAGATAGAATGCTAAAAATTTAAACTATAATGTTTAAAAATGTATTTTTACGCATTGGCATCTAATTATATACCTTATACTTTGGTTATTGTATATATTATGAACTGTGAAATATATTATAAATATATCTTTTTTAAAGTAATATTTTAGTACTGTTATATTATTTTAATGTATATATAGATATATTTTTCAGTAGCAATAAAGGCTAGAGTTATATGAACTCCGAAATAAAATCATACAACTGGGTTCTATGATAAAAACCAGTTGTCTATATTATATAATGGTCAAAATAAGCTCATAAATATCCGTGAGCCTTCATGATTTGTCTTGTTTGCTCATTTGCTGAGACAAGAATTACGACACAGAGAACACTGTTCTTATCTCATTGCAATTAAGTTGTGTGTACATTCAAACAACAGGGACATATATAACTCCCAAGCTCCATTGTAGGTATGCATGTTGAGGGGAGTCAAGATAACATTACATATATCATTCCCTCAGTAGTCAAACAAACGAGTTGTCATGAATGATACATAGTAGTGTAATATGCCACTGGATTGAGTGCAGTTTTTAAAACATAAATCCATTCTTAGAGAGGCAGAGAGATATTATTTGAGGAGCCCTTTGGGTTTTTCTATGAATACACTCGCTTATCAATTCCTCTGGAATAATAATTATTTTGCCTCAATTTATTTAAGCAATATTACATATTAATAATTGAATAAGAGTTTGAACAATAATGGATAAAATTGTGGGTAGACTAAAGCGACGAATGAAACGTCAACCTACAAACCGACATTCTTACCGAATGTTTAAAAATAAACACGTCGAATATACTAAATGTTGATTTTTTGATAAAAGTTAGCGCGGCAGTATAGCATTAAAAATGGAGTCTGAGGAAAAAAAATAGCTAAACATTTCGTATTTGCAATCAGCAATATAAACCAAGTAAAAACCCTTTGACTGACAAATATAACTTATCTCTGCATTCTGCAATGCTTGTTAATCTATTTAAAAAATATATAAATCTTATAATAGTTATTTCTATGTCCTATTAGCAATATGGTTCTATATTTTGGATTGTATTGAAAGAAAACTGTATTTTATAAGTATGGAGACAATTTAAAGATTACCTCAACTTTGTGCCAAAAGGGAGCCTTTGAACTTCTGTGGAATCACAAAAAATTGGATTTTTTTTTGAAATGGCTCATAGTGTTAGTTCGAAGAGACGTGATATTACGACGGAATTGCAAACTTTTGCTGACAGTAAGACATCATTTAAAAAATAAACATACCTCCGTCAATATATAAACGATATTAATTTACTTTATCGAAACAATTTAGGGGTACAAAGGTGTTAAATCGAATGAAACACGGAATATTTGAATATTTATTGTAGTCAATACCCAAATAAGATAATATCTTCTAGTTCACAAGTCGAGGGTTAGAACCCAGATGGCTATACGCAGGTGTTAATATAATAAAAAATGCAAAAGATAAGGCTTCTATCCAGTGACGTCAGAATATTTATTTTCTTACAAATTCATTCAAAATATACTAAATTTGTGTTCGAAGAGTAGGGGATTTAGAGTTAAGATTTTCACATCTTATTTTCATACAGTAACTCTCTCACATGGCTGAGAATATAAATCTATGACGTTTAAATAGTGTCCAAAGTGTCAAGTCTTTAATGTTCCTCGACTACTGAAAGTAGTTATTTCGCTTAATCTTCCGCTATGCCACTTTTTAGTAAGAATTTTTTTTCGTCATATATTATTATCTGCAAAAGTTTATGGATAAAATCAACGTCATAGATTTAAATTCTCAACCATGTGAAGGAGTTACTGTATGAAAATTAAGATGTGAAAAGCAACGTATTTAAAAAATAACTTAAAAACATCAACATGAGTACCCTCTTTTTCTTTTTCCTTCTTGAAACTATTAAAGAACCTAGTAGGAGCTGTTATTTAAAAAATGGTTAGTGTGTCAGCACTTATGTTCACTTATTGGCACTAAATATTATTTGACGAAAATTTGCAAAATTATAAAGTCATAAATTGATCATAGCTAAATTTTGTTAATTTAATTTTTTCAAAATAAGTAATAACAAAAAAGTTTTGCTTCATAACAAAACTTTGAACGCAATTTGGGGGGGGGGGTAAGGGGGGGTCAAACCAAAATCTATTTTTTTACGATCATTTAGTTTCTTATGACGCAACTTTCGCAAGGGGATAAATTTTGATATCTTAATATTAGGTTTCTTTAATACCCCCTAACATATTTATATACCGATATACAAAAAATAATATGACAATATTAATATATGAGTAAAAAACAAGCTAAATATAATTTTTATAACTAGATGATGCTTTAAGAACTAAATAGATCTTGACAGCCCTGCAATTGTCTTTTGAATAGTATTTTTAGGGTTCCACTTATACTCTTAATAACACAAGTATATAATCCCTTGATCGGAAGCCTCTTAATGTTTTTAGTTAATTGTATTCATATTTTCAAAAGTAATAATGAAGTAGAGTTAAAAATACTTAATCCTAATTGTCTCAAGCCCCCCTCCCTAAAAAATAATATTATTTGTAATGTGTCACAAACAGATGCCTCTAGAAGATTCTTTAAGGAGAGTACACATATGTTGCTGTTCAAGACATATTTGTTAACAAACAGCCCTCAAACAGCCCTTCTTCACATATTTATATTTTATTCCTCTATTAAGTTTTCAATATTATTTATTCCAAGAAATAAAGAGAGCATTGCTTGTTAAGACGCTCATTAAAAAATCAAACTCATATGGTTGAGAGATGTATAAAGCACCTTCATGCTCATGGATTGAAGATAACAAACCTAACTGACGGCTTTTTATAAGTTTCTAAAATTGATGTTTTAAAGATCCTAGAAAAGAGAGTGACAGAAAAGGAAGAAAAAAGATATATACTAATGACGTCATGTGATGGTGAAATCATAGAGATATAAAGGTATAGAGAGCTTATTCCCTTTATAGCAGCAGAAACATCATTCAGCTGTATTATGTGTCCAATGTAAACAAAGTTATTGATACTACGCCATCGTAAGTTGACCATAGAGATATAAATATTTGCTAATATTGGACACAAAAGCGTATTTCTCGGAAGAATTGAATAAGCTTATATGTCTTTATATCTCTATGGGGGGAATATGTTGTTTGAAGATAAAGATTATATATATATATATATATATATATATATGTATATCTTAGAATGATAAAACATAATATGTTTTATCCTTCTTTCAGTTAAAATATTCATGTATACATAAGAAGTAAGAAGATCTAAAAAATAGTAATAATAAAAACAATATACATATATATATTTATTACTTTTAAACAACAGCAAAGGTGATCTGGAATTATAAAATGGGATAAATGATTTAAAGAACTTTGATATACCTCCATTTACTCCTCTTACTTATCAATCAAAAGCCCATATAAATAATCACACCCAATACTGACTTAAGATCTCATGGTTGAGGTATACCCTATAATAATTAAACTAAAACAACTTAATGCCAAAACATAGAACCCAAATATTAAAATGGCTAAAATAAACATAAAACCTATGATAAACTAAATTGGGAAGAAATAATGGGAATATTTAGCACTCAATTTTTATTTTCCTATAAAAAAAGCTCATGTCGCATCATCTTATTCTACTCTCAAATACAGATGATGGAGATATATAGTTCAAATGAAAATAAATTAATTGTTTTGTAGTTCAGGCTAAATATATATTTTTTCTGTGGGCCAAAGGTTTCGAACCATATCTTACTAATAAGCTTGGCATGCCAAAATGGGAGCGACGGTTTAGAGATTGAATATATATCCATGCATGACGGCTATAAAAATTTCATAAAATATCTTTCAACAAGAGGTATCATTTACTTTTTCATCGATCTCTTTAATTAACAAATCCAACGAATTCAATGCATTTCAAAATGAAAAATTAACTCGTTTATATATATGTCATATCTTGCAAAATATCAGTATTTAATGTGTTATTCCTTACGAATAATAAAAAAATCTTAATTAATTAAGATATTTGCAATGATTGTGAGCTTGACCGACTAATCTTTTTTATATGCCATCATGTCAATTATAATTTATGTTATTATGGGAGGATGCAAACTAAACCTTATAATTAATTAAATCTTACGTGGCATTGAGCAGTAACAGTAACATAGACAGAGTAAAAACAAGAAGTTATTAGATTGAGCCATAAAGAATGAGCCTGCCCCAGTTAAACTCAGAATTTTCATCAAAATCAAAACAAATATTTCTAAATCAGTAAACATAATCCCTCCGACTGCAATGACGTCACGTCAGTGGTCCCGGAGCTTTCGAGAGAATGTCGAACAGCTCATCTTCGTGGGGGCCCTCTTCAAAGCCCGCTGTACGACTAGTGTGGCGTCTTTGTAGCTTGGAGGAGGTACTTCAACTTCCGGAACAGATACCGGTCGTAGAGGTTGAGTAGGGGCTCTGTTTCACTTGTTCAACATCTCTCCGGGTCAGAAGTTCAGCACTCACTCGCTGCCTCTTGTTGGTCTCATAGAGCTGGTGGAGGACGAGTACACTCAGGGCGTTTCGTAGTCTAAGATCCTCTATCAAATCCTAGAAACAGTTTTTATGTGGTAGAGAAACCTTGGCAGCAAACCAATCGAGCACTCATTCGGGGGTTTATACCGATCAGGAGCTTCACAACAGCGATCGTATTCGGTGTCTTCCTGATGACGTGATTCTCTGCAGAGCAAAATTGTCATTATCGAAGTCCTTTCTCCATCTCTCTATCCCTGAGAGGCCAGGGAAGGTAGAAATGAGGTCTCCGTGGATTTTGTTGACTCTCTTGAAGAAAGTAGGAGTGAAAGTCGGGTATATCTATTTGTAGCAGCGAGTGGTAGCCGATAGAAATGGTCCGAGTGTTCACTATTTATACTACCTGAGAAGCGCCACATAGTCGCTTCCCAAACAAAAATATGCAATAAGAAAGCTCCCGTCGGAACTTATGAACTATCTTGCATACATTTCGAGATAATGAACATAGCTCATTTTTTATGATTCAGTCATTTAGAGGGAGAGTTTAAAAAAAAAAATATATAAAAAGAAGATTTCAAAAGTGTACGGAAATGAATGAGTGACAGTAGAAAAAAGATCAATGCTTTGTATGAAACAAAAGAGTGTTGGCTAACATGTTATAAAACTATCCATATAATTTTAATCAAAATATTATTTATCTTAGGTCTAATTGGACTCTTTTATGAATATATTTTTATAAATTAAAATTAAAGACTTTGCCTTATTACATTGTACATTTGACACTACATTTAAATTCTAGTGAATAATTCAGTCATTAAACTGCAAATGTGCATCATCTCTGGTATTCTACGCCACAATCAGCCTATACGTCCCCTTCTATATACTTTAATGTTCCTTAGTTGAGAGAGAAAAGCTTTATTTAATTCATGGGCACCGCATAAAAGAAAAATGTTTCATTATCCACTGTTGTATAAGAAATGGTATCATCATATGTAAGAAGACTACTATTTGCCGACTAATAGAGTATTTTTCTTCCTCTTATACCCACAACATCTCTGAGTAAGATTCCAAATAACTAAATATAATATAGAAATGGCTTATATTCATTTAAAAGATGAAATACCTGGTTTATTCATGGGGATTAATGATTTTTGAAAACCTCCATTTACTCTTCTGACACGCCATTCAAAAATCGTTATAAATAATCATAACCAAAGTCTTAATCTCGTAAAGGATATAAAGAAAAAGGCTATTTCTAGGAAATTCACCCATTAACATATTTTTGTATTTTCTAAACAATTTACTTAATTTTTTCTACGTTTAAAGTCAAAATAATGATCTATTAATACTGCTCATAGGTCATAAGTAAAAATAACAAAATATTATGATCCTATATTTAGATCCTAAGTAAAAATGATTTATAATATAATTCAATAATTAGTTTCTCTGAAAGGATCCCAGAAAATGAAAGTCTTGAGTCGTTCTATAGAATATATTGATATATAGTTGTTAATAAATATGCTTCAAAATCGAGCTGTCAAGGGCGGCTCACATAAAGTGTTTTAACTCATTAATAAACGGAGATAAATCCCTGTGTATGTATTTACTGGAAGACCATATATATCAAGTAAAAACCCAATGAGTATCAAATACAAACTTTACTCATGTTGAATTCTCATGAATATTTAAACCTTAACGAAATTAAATTATTGAAAAAGAAGTAAAAAATGTTTGTTTAGTACCACAATATATTTGAGTGCAGATAAATACAAACAA
>CP045898.1:6217850-6247429 GCA_013387185.1 Caligus rogercresseyi | reverse complement strand
AAAAAATATATTTATTCAATTTTGACCACAAGATAATTCCTTTTGAGTTGAGGATTTGCGAGATTTAAGATGCCACTGTAAGACTTTAAAAGGTGCAAACTGCTTAAAATAAGGCTTTTTCAATTTCTTTTTCTTCCCATTCTTGACATATTTTCAAACAAAAATCAACTACAGTCAACATCGCCTAAGTCGATTATCTCGGGACTGTGCAAAAACAATCGACTTAGGCGAAATTCGAATTACAAATTTTGATTGCTAAATCGAAGAAAAATTCGATAATTAGGTAGGGGTGTGTGTGTGCACTCGCTCAATGCAGTCGCAAATCATTGGCGAGGCAGCAGGTGGGTGAGGACACAATTTCTTTCTTTTTTAATTTTACCTCGCTTGGAGGGAGGAACATACCTTTTATATTCTCAAATTTAATACTCTCATTTGCATGCAGGCTGTGTTTTGGAAAGTGAGCACCCTCTTCGACTCATGCGAACTTATTTTCTTGTTTAAATATCTGAACTTAGGCGAAATATTGACTCACAAAAATCGACTTGTACGATTTTTATTACACACATGTCAATGGAGAAAAAATGGGACTTTTGATTATATTCGAGTTAGGCGACTTTTCGACTATGCAATTTCGACTTAGGCGAAGTTGTCTGTATAAATATTTAACCGAAGCAGTTGTTTAATAATAAAATACGTGAATAAATCACCGACGTATATAATAACTGGATACCCAAACGACTCAATAAAAAAAGGGAGGCAGAATATTCGAGAAGCAGCCATTTTATGCCACTTAAACGACGAAATAAATGTATATTCTTATAAAAAACAAGTGAGAGAAGGGAGCTCGATAGCCGTGCGTGTTAAGGCGTGTTCAACTCTCAATGTTGGGGGCGCAGGTTCGAATCCCGAGAGGGGATGGCCATTTTTGGTCTACCCCATTGATAAGATCCTAGGTTCGATAGACTAATTATAATGCTATAATGCTTATTTATATCCTATCGGATGCAATTCTATCGAACCATATAGGCAAAAAAAAAAGTGAAAGAAGGAAGTAATTATTGTACGAGGAGTCAAAGTCTTAATACCAATTCTTAAAGAATATAAAAGATGGGGAAAATAATAATAAAGACCCCAGTTACGTTGTAAGTAAAGCGTTAAAGTAAAGTAGCGCATGCATAACATAAAATTCTTCCTTTTTCCCAAAAGGAATTCGCCAATTTTTTTAGTTCTTCTTTAGTCCGTAAGGGGCGCTTTTATGGTAGAGCTCTTTGAAAATAATAAAGGTCCTTTTATTATTTATATATGGAGACGTTTTTTATCATGTAGTGATTTGATATATTTTAAATCATCAAATTTAATCCCTTTAAGCCGGTTTTAAAAAGGATGGGGCGTAATTTAATGGTCAACGACATCTAACGTTACAGGAAATTACCAAAACTTTGGCCAATTTTTTGTTTACTTTTTCCTTGCATGCGCCACTTTACTTTAACGCTTTAGTTGTAAGGACATACTTTGCAAAAAACATAACAAAGATGACATCACCGATATTTTCGTTGTATTTTTCTTTTTTATTCCCAGGATTCACCAAGACGGGCAGTCATTTTAAGTTGCTCTCAATACCTATAGAAAAGTTTTCTCCTCTGTTGAGTATATAGTTATTATATAGGTCGATGGAATAAAGAACCCATTTCCATCTCTTTTAAAAAGAGAGTATTAAGTCTTACCTCGTCTCGCGTTGAATAAATGCCGGCAACAAAGGATGGCTCTATCTTTGATATATTTAAAACCCCGTGAAATGAGCTTCGTCATGAAGATGCGAATCCTTCGAATGCGATTGAAGGCTTCGCTCAGCTTATTGGTGTCTTCATCGTTTCCTCCCGCGGCTGAGAGATTGGAGGCTCCAAAGCTGGAGAGGAGGAGGGCCAAGAAGAGATTGAGTACCACGAGGTTCCCGATGACGACGGTGGCCAGGAAGAAAGGAACACATACTTTGGAGGCTATCCACATACAGTCCCACATGGACTCGATCCATTCACCACAAAGCACACGGAAAACTATCATAAAACTATGCATAAAGTCCACAAAGTTCCATCGAGGAAGGTCTTTGTTGGGAAAGCGGTCAATGTTATCTGAAAAGGGACAAAAGGGATGAGTTGATGCAAGTAGAGAATGCATGAGATCCTGGTGAGTAAAAAAGACGAATGCATTGTTCTTATGAAATGTTTGCATTGTTAATGCTGACAGGAAAATATAGGAAGCTCAGTTTGGGCAGTATTTATTCATAATTTTTATATAAAAGTAATTAAAATAATATATGTGTTCTATGTACTTGGTCTATATAATAGAGGAAGAGCTTTTATTGATTTATAAGCTAAGAAACAAGGCCAAATGTTCTATAAAGGTTATATTTCTTGACAATAAGCTATTTTGGATGAGCAGTTGCAACCCACCTGTTGCCAAGCACAAGTAAACTTTTTATGCACTATATTTTCCTCTGTATTTACAAAAACATTCATAGTTCAATTTAGTTGCTTCTACACAGCTAAATCTAATACTTAATGATGAATATAATTTGAAAAATAATATAATATAGTTTATCGGGGGACACGAATCATGCCCATTGAGCTATGCAGTTTCACCAACCACAAGTATAAGTATCATTTTGATACTTTCAAATCAAGAGATTGGCTTTTTACTGGATATTTTTTACGGGCGTGAGAGAACAACTTAGGCTTAGGACACAAGGAATTCATTTTTTAAACAATTAAAGCGCTTCCAAGGCTTCAACTAGGATCCTCTAAATTTAATAAAAGTTGTATAGCTCTCATATACAATCATATTTTGTATGACCGTAAATATGTTTTTTTCTTCTTCTCTTGTTGTGCATTTCCACTCACTTTAACTACACATAGCATTTCATATATAAGTACATATTTAAAGTCATAAAAATTGTAAGGAAGGGACGGAATAAAGTATATGAAGAATGTCTTTGTCGTCTTTTCTCTAGGAGTTTTATGGCCATATGTATAAGGTATGGCTTTGAAGCAAAATGCACTGGGAAAGAGGAAGGGAGGAACATAAGCCTTTTTTGGCCATATGAAAATCCCATTAAAAATATGAGTGAACTTTATTAAATCATCATCCCTCACCACTATAAAAATATGGGGGGCAGTTTTTATTAAGTATGCAATTCGAAGGAGGCCTGCTTGTGTGTGTGTGTGTGCAAAAAGACCCCTTTGTTTAAATATGTAAGCATCCTTACATATAAACAATCATTTTCCTTTAGATAAGTACAATAAGGCTGTAATATGACAGAAAATAGTATATTAAGTTCAATGGATAAAGTTGAAATCACATCGAAAAGAATGCAATTACATCAAATCATAGAGATATAAAGACATAGAGGGCTTATTGGATTTTCAGAGGAAATCGTTTTTGTGCCAATATAAATAAATCTTTCTATCTCTATGACCAGCTTACGATGACGTAGGTCAAATCAATTTGCTATATTGGGCACAGAATACAGCTGAACAATGATTTCTGCTATTGAAGGGAATATGCCTCTATATCTTTATATTCTATGCCTCAAATATATATAAAACTGTTAAGATATCTTTTTCTAATCCTCTACTAAAGCGTTAAAGTAAAGTAGCGCATGTATAACATAAAATTCTTCCTTTTTCCCAAAAGGAATTGGCCAAAATTTAGTTCTTCTTTAGTCCGTAAGGGGCGCTTTGATGCTAGAGTTCTTTGAAAAATATAACAAAGTCCTTTTATTATTTATATTGGAATCTCACACAATGTTGTAGTGATTTGGTATATTTCAAATCATCAAACTTAATCCCTTTAAACCGGTTTTAAATAGGATTGTGACGTAATTTCATGGACTAGCAACATCTAACGTTAAAGAAAATAACCAAATTTTGGCCAATATTTTTTGTTTACTTTTTCCTTGCATGCGCTACTTTACTTTAACGCTTTACCCTCTACTAACTCTCACAATTCATCTTTAAGTCATGGTGTAATCAACGTACGAGTTAGTTTGAGGTAAGGTCGTACGATTCATTTCAATACTATTTTATCCATGTTATTTAGGCAATTCATACCGAAAGTCTAACTGGATTAATTATCAGTTTTTATAATACAATAATAGCCCATTGATGGCATTGCCCCTGTTAACCATTCCATGATTTCATTGTCGACTCTCAGTCATTAAAAAAAGTATTATCATAAAGAATGCCTAATATTTATCCTCCTCCAGTGTCTTGTTTACAGACGTCTATCAATACCAAAGAATACCGGACACCTTGAAGGGAAAGCTCCTTCACTAAGGATTTTTATAATTAATTTTGACCAAAGTACGAGTATTCCAAAATATATTTATGTATGTGATAACTTTTAAAATAAGTTGAAGAATGTTTACATAGTAACATTAATGATAGTTCTTGCTTTTTACTCGATGCAAAGTTAATGATGGGTTGTGATGATCTTATTTCAGAAGTAGTAATGTTTAATTCCTACTGTTTTATTTCTAATTGTTTTCATCTCTTAATTCCTTCCACCATGGGGACAAAAAAGGGAGCTAACTCAGAGAAATACGAGAGTTTGTTTACAGTCCAGCAAGGAGCCCAAAAAAACAATACATATTCTACATAGGTATAACTATCCTGGGATAGGCAAAAAAAAAGGACCAAACACAAAAGAGTTAATCACCAAACCTTTCAATTATAAAGAGTATTGATGTGTTTGTTCTTCCATAGGCAGTTCTCAAAAACTATTATTGGATTAAAATAAGAATGTCTATTCTTTTATATATCCATGGTTAATACTGAGCAGGTCATACTAATACCTATAAAAAGCCAGAGAGGAATTAAAACACAAGAGAATAAGCTCGATTTATATCATGACGTCACTGAATATATACTTCCCTTGGCGATATGCCAGAAATTGAGGTCTCTTATGCTTGCCTACAAATAAGTTTTGAATAAAAAGGAACTATAAAACCCTGAGTTCCTCTTGTCATATGTCTACTATTCATTGTAAAGATACATTAATTGCACAAAATTGTGCCGAACTATGAAGCTCCTTCAGCTCTGCATATATACCTAAGAGACGCGGTCTTTACAAACGTATATCCTTAGTCTTAAAAGGCCCATAATGGAGGAGAGCTTCTCCTCTTCTTAAGCAATGACTTTGTATTAAGTAATTGATTACCTACTTAAGAAGTCAAATATTTGAGGACATCTCAAGTGTGTGTATGTTTAGACTGCTTTCGTGTGTGTTGCAAGTGAAATCAAATAGACATATTCCCCCCCTCCTCGACATACACTAAGCATAAAAAAGCACTGGACAAAATGGGCGTTTCTGTAAAGAAGGGATAAATCTAATTAATTACTCTCTCTACCCTAAAGATTGATAATAAGAAGTACGAGAAAAGTAGGTTTATTATTACATTTATTATGGGGATCTTATGTCCAAATAAAGACTTCTTCCAATCTTAATGTCTTTGATTAAAAGACAATCAGTGTGTGAATGTGTTCGAAATGAATAATAATTATTGGAGATTTATGTGTTAGTAATGCCTGTTTGTTGATAGCCTTTGACGTTATATAATGTATTTGCCGTAATGATTGATGATATGATCAATATTTTTCATGATTATTTTATAAAAATGTTGAGTTAGTTATATAACATTAATAAATCATTATTATATTTCGAATTCCCTTATCAATAAATGTATTTTTGTAAATTAGTAAAGCTCTTAACGAATCGGTAGATGCCTACAAAATATGTTATAATATATAATATATATATATATATTAGATATATATATATAATTATTTAAATATATCTACATTAATATATTGATTTGTGGAGCATTCCTCCTAGTATAAGTTTCTCCCATAAGATGAAAATAATGTATTTTGAAGAAATATATATTCTTATGGTTCTAGGCGCATTGGCCGTGCACGCTTTGCTGTTTTATTTTGAATGTGTCCGTTTTCGCCGAGAATGTGAGTGGCCGATTACTACTCTGAAGTAAACGGATTCTGCTGTTTTAATATGTAGATGTCGTGTACAGCATATTCAGTATAGGCACAAAAAGGAGGAATAAAAGGGGGAAAGCGTGCGCTAGGTTTCAATAATTGATGCTGATCAAAAATAAATACAATTAGTGTGTATTGATATGATCTCCCTCATAGCACGATTCTTAATTAGGTTTACTGGAGTTGGAAAAAGCTGTCAAAATAATGCGTGGTCACGATGCTCGTCGCCCGATCATGTTGTTTAAGCGATTAAACCCCATGCTTTAAAGATATCTTTATTGGAACAGAAAAAGAGCTTCGACAATAGATTAGAGCGCATGCAAAAGTGTATAAATCATGATGGTGAATACTTTTTGAAAACATAATACCTTTTTTGATGATACCTGTTTGCATTTGCATTATTAGGCCGTAAATATATATAACCCCAGTGTATTACCGGAGAGAAAGAAAGGGATGTCTTACCGACATAGCTCTTCCCGAGAGTTGCATTCCCATGACAGCAAAGATGAAAATAATGATGCAGAGAACGAGGGTAAGGTTCCCTAGAGCACCCACGGTTTTCCCCATGATGGATATGAGCAGGTTTAGGGTTGGCCAGGATTTTGCGAGTTTAAATACACGAGTATCTGAAGGTACGTAGGACGGTAAGGCCTGAGACATTGGCGAGTCCCAGTTCGATGAGGGAAAGAGACACGATGATAAAGTCAAAGATTTTCCACCCCTCCAGAAATAATACTTGGGCTCATGGCCATCAACTTCATGCAGGACTCAATGGCGAAGGTGGCGGTGAAAAACTGGAATTTAAAACAAAATGAGAATTAAAAATATTTGCCATCATATTGAGAGTAAAAATACCAGGAATCTAGCAGCAATCATTTCATTTCTTTGACTTTTAGAAACTTGCCCTAATATTATAATGCATCATTACTGTTAGGCCCATCTCACTTCCTGCCTTGTGGGTTTCAACCATAGAGATATAAAGATATAGAGATCTTATTCCCTTTAATATGGAGAGAAACATCGTTTCAGCTGTACTCTGGTCATAATGACGTATTTCTCTCCCCTCCAATAGCAGAGAAACCTCGTTCAGCTGTATTTGGGACACAATGAGGATTCAATAAGCTCTCTATGCCTTTATATCTCTATGCTTTCAACATGAAACGCGGGAATAGAGTTAGACCAGTCTCTGGGTGCCATCGAAATAATGGGTCCAAATTGTATAAACAAACTACTTCTATATTGTACCGTTTCATACGAATTATGGCGTCAATGCAAAAATAATCCACTATAAAATATAATTGTTTCCTATGTCATTTGTTTTTTTTCTCAAATCTGCAAGGAATATAAACATATTATTAAATATAATATATTAATGGCGTAGTCGCAAAAAGTCTGAGGATTATATATAACTATTCTGGATGTTCGTTTTTATTTGCAACCTTTTTTCCAATATTTAGAATGAAAATAATTGCATTTATCCTCGGTCTTCATATTATTTTTTGTCGTCATTTCACATGGTTCTGAATGTTAAAAGTGAGAAATGAATGTTGAAGTGGTTCATTTTTTCATATATGGTGGTGATAAGCTATAGCAGAGATCTTTAACAAGTGGGCAGTAATCTTAGTTTGGACCAGTCGCCGTCCTATGCGTATCATTGAACCATAAAGGATTTTGACGGGGTGCTTCGGTGCTTCTTAAAGTGGGACATATTTAAAAATATTGCTGTTTTTGATGAACCATTTGATTCAAATTGTTCTTGTGAATTCCTTTAAATCCCCCGTCGACTCCTAATATTGAAACTCTATTTTTCACAGAGATGTCATTAATTATTTTACCTCAACAGGACTCCACAAACCTATTGGTGGCATGAATGTTTTTGAACGTTCAATTCCAAGCTCATTATACTATTACAGTATAATGAATGATCAAATAAATAGAATATAAAAATTAAAAAGCTATAATTATTATGCAAGTACAAGGGCAATACATATACTATTGGTTTGGTCGGTCATATCCATGATATGCAAGATCTCTTGTCCAGCTTTAATTTTAAAAGATGAAACTTTTGTCGTATTTTATGTATTCCTTTATATAGAATATTGTTTCTATGGGTTCATATGTGTACCAGATAGCAGATAGCAGATAGGAGGAAAACATATAATGGCAATATAGATATTGATCAGATACAACGAAGACCTAAAATACATTAGCCCATTTTGCCAGCATATATTAAATGACATTTTGCATAAATTAATAATGCGATAAGAATATTTGCATTTGGCGCTATGCAGAAAAAGGATGTTTACAATGAAGACATTACTGGATAAGCTCGTATGCTATTAAGAGAAACTCTTGTTTTGAAGACTCTATTTAGTTCTAAACAAGGTAAACCATTTTGCAATTGCAATCAGCCGAATTGCATAATCTACATATTCAAACCACCAACCTAAGTAATAACTGCATACAAAGAAGAAAATTCAACCAACTTGATGACGTCATAAATGGAGTTAAAATGGCTGCCATTGTAATAGAATAGGTGGGAATAAAAGGAGGGAAATCTTACAATACATACCCCAGTGACGTCAGGCATTGTGAAATCTTTAGAAAAAAACTTTAGTTTTTATTCCATTAAGATTGCATCACTGGTTTTTGTTGCAATATTTCCCTTTATCTATTTCATAAGGCTTGCTATTTAAATTTGAAGTTTTCAGTGAATAATAATAATAATATTAATTCCAGGGAGTGCGAAGGCTCAGTACGTTAAGGCGCGTTCAACACTCAATGTAGAGGGCACAGGTTCGACTACTCCTTAGAGGGGAAGATCATTTTTGATCGATCTGAGTGATAAGATTCTAGGTTCGATAGATTAATTTACACGCTAGGATGCTTATTTATATTCATTTGGATGCAATTCTATCGAAATAAATAGGCAAATAATAATTCCTTTCTCCACTTCTTGGTTTCATCAGTTGCCCACTCCGACACGGCTCTTTCCTCTTCTTATTCCGTCTATTTTGCATCCAGTTATTATGTAGGTTGATGATTCAAAGACATATGTATGACAGCTGTCATGCATTCATCAACATTGCTCAGGGTAAAGAGTTTGGAAGGAAATTGGACGTACATACAAAATTATTTTTTGTCAATTATTACTCCGCTAGTCAAATTATTTAGCCCAAAATTTATACGAACATATTTATACTTTAATTTATTATATAATCTTGTAAAATGTTAGATGGGAATATTTAACTATTTTAATAATTAAAGGACTTAAGAAAACCGAAATACGTTTCAACCGTAAAATAAATATTAAGCAATTTCCTTCCTAGATAATAGGATCGAAACGTACTCTAAATTAAAATAATGAATGTAAAAAATATTTTAGTGTAGATGTATTATAGGTAAATTTATACATCTTTTCATGAAGAAAATTGCTCAATTTCTCTTTCGTTTGGGAGAATCCAGGGAAAAATGGAAGACTATTGAAATCGACCTTAAAAAGAAGAATAGTTCTCATCCCCAAGAAAGGAAACGGGACATAAGTTAATCATTGAAGACCATTTATTGTACTAAATCAGTTCTTAATTTTAGAGAAATGGAAAAGGAGCTTCATAAAAGTTGGAAATAGCCAGAGGGGCTTCTTGAGAAATCCGAAAATATCTGATGTTTTTATAAAATATTCTTGGTGGGAATGAATTTCAAAAAAACTTTTGATTTTTTGCCCACTTCGATTAGAGAAGAAAAGGATGACTATAGAGTTTTGTATTTCTATATTATCTTTTCTGCTCAATAGATCGTCCTTGGGAGGAATGGAAGGAAAATCAATTCTCCTAAATCGAAGCTGTACATAGACAAGGACGTCTGTCTGCACATTTGCTCTTTATATCTGCTATTGAAGAGCTTGCTATTTAGTAACAAGGAAGATATGATTGGTTTGGTGACCATTTGCATGAGTCCAAACATCTTATTGATCATTAGGTGGATAGCTACTGTAATAGTTTTAAGAATATAATATAAGGGGTTTCCGTCACTGAATGACTTGATAACATGGTTTTTATTTTGTAAAGAATATATAGAACTTACTCCCTTCAATAACAGAATAATATTGTGAGAATCGATCAGCTGTCGATGGAGGCCCAAGACAAATAAATCAATTGGCGAAAATTCAATGTTTTTGTAATTCACGTTTATTTACTTATCATAAGATAGATTTGGATTTGTTTTTTTTGTGTTTTTTTCTTGACAGCAGGCAAACTAACGTACTATTCGGATCTCTCTCTCTCTCTCCTCTCTATAATATATATATATATATATGTAATTTACCTTCTTCATTAACCAATTATACTCTGTATTTTGTACTTACATAATTTCCATTCTGAAGTGTTTGATTGATATCCGGATCCATATCATGATGATCCAGCCCCATGAAGAATGTGTTGACCAAAATGCAGAGAGTGATAAATAGATCCACGAATGGATCGAATATGATAAAGGAAAGGATCTCTGAGAACTTGACGTAGGCCACACAGCAGTCCCAGACGCAAAAAATGTCGATGAAGCGATGAAACCCTGCAACGATCTTCTCCTTGAGCCTTGGCCCTTCCTCCTCATGCTTGGCCTCGAGGTAAAGGGATAAATTTCGAGCTTCCCTCTGCTGTCGCTCCAACTGGCGGCTGGATCGGGTAGAATCGGGATGCTTGTGGGGAATTGGGCCACCCGAGGCCTGATTTATGATGTCGTTGAGGACCAAAACGTCTGTAAAAGAAGGGGAAATCAATGGCTATAAATGTGTTACAATTAAATAATAGAGAAAAATTGAACACTGTACTTATAATGATCATCCATAAAATAAAAAGTTTTTGTTGAAATGGTTTTTTTTGTAAAAATGTTGCTTTTGTTAATCAGTCATTCAAATTTGGTATTTCATATACTATTTTTATATAACAGTCAATCGAGTATGAATTGAGTTAAAATAATGAGCAGTATTTACTTTTACTAAATATCCATACTCAGTAAAAATTTTGCTTTTCAATGAGTCATTTCAACGTGGGTGAAAACTTTGTGACGCCGTTGATTCTGTTTGGAGTTACTTCGAATTTTTGAAAGCATCTCTGAAAACGTGTGCCCTTGAAATGGCTATTTCAAATTGTAAAAGCCGAATTGCTGAAAAACTGGCCATCGGAATACGGGTCCAGGTGGAAGAATTTCGGGCAATTCTAATATCAACAGCTGCAAGATATTCGGCTTTTGGTATCAAAATTCCAAACGTGGGCGATTCATCGTGAGAATATGCAGGAAATATTATCAAGTATTATCCCTCCAAACACTACAAGAAATTTCAACGCTGGCTATTACAAATACACAAAAAGTTTTTAATGAAGTAAATATTCTTAATTAGTCTTTTTAATACAAAATGTTTGTTCTGAAATTTTAAATTAGTTTTTATTTATATAAAATTAGAAAGTATGTTATATATGATTTTGTTGTTTGTTTAATGTTTGTTTGTTCATGTTTTTATATATAGTTGTGATACATTGTTAGGAATCTTATAGGACTTTTGTTTAGAGTATTAATTTTAATCTATAATGTAAATGTTAATTATATATAACTACTCTAAATAAATAAAGTAAAAAAAAAAATCCAAACTGAGTAAAAATTTGCTTGTCAATGAGGCATTTTAGTTAATTTCTAAAGTCATATAACTTTACGATGAAAAGTAAGATATTAACTGAAGCAGAGAAATGATTGTAGATCTTTCCGTGAGAATCTGATAAATTAAAGATAAGGAAAATCGAAAAACCCAATTTTTACTATCAAAACTGAATGACTGAGAAATATTTTTAACTATTTTGAAGGTCAGACGACTTTTTCTTTTTATGTTGTTGATATCCCTCTTCTCATCTACGCTCTTTATCACTGGACTAGAGAACAGCCTTAAGGTTTCTTGAACTGTAATCCAACTTGAAAGCTGTTAACAATATCCCCCCCCCCCTAAATCTGTAAGAATCTGGGAGTTTTTCAAGCAGAAACAATGCCATGAAGAGAGGGGGGGGGGGAGATTTCTATTCCACCTCTTGTAGTAGGATAATTCTATCTTATTCGTACTTATAACAAGGGATTTTTATAGCTCTCTGGATTTCATAATAATGACGTTGAGCCCAAAGGGGGTGAGATGTTTTAAGAACTTTAAAGAAAAAGACAAGGGTTCCCCTTTTTCTGAGTCAGGGTGATTACTTTTTTTTGGCATGGACAAAATATAGATATAAAAGAAGGTATCTAATCTTAAATGACAATGTTAAACGACATGGTTGAAAGACTTGCTGCAATCATGAAAGACCGAAGCTATATATGTTTGTGTGTGTATGTTACAGTAAAAGCACCCAACTAGGGATACTACGAGATAGGGCGTATTGGTATTTAGTTGAAAACCAAAGAGATCCATGAATTAATGATCATTATTCCTTTCTTAAGAAACTCTAGTATATTAAAATAGTGATACATGTAATCAATTTTTCATTGAGGGACGATTTTTAGCCAACTGAGTCATATTTGTCATATGTAGAGCTCGATGGCCAAGCGACGCTTTGCCAAGAGATATGACTCTTTGCTCGTCAGAGTAATATCATTAAAACCACATGCAAGCTAGAAGAATAACATTGTAGTATTTTAGTGTCGAAGTAAAAAAATAATAAGATAAGTGACGTTTCATGAAAACTTGAAATAAACATACCTTGTGTTGTTATATAAGTATATATCTTATCATAATATACTAATGCTCAGTTCAACAATGTCCTACCTTTGATGTTAACGGCCGCATGTCTTTCGTTTGGTGCAATGAATGGATTGTTGGATCCCTGATGACTCACTCGGCGGCGGTGATTGGTTGTTCCATTGTAGTCAATTGGGCCCCTGATGGCGGTTAAATCGTCAAACTTATCAACGTCCTATAACACAAAGAAGTTAGGTTATGAAGGAGAACGTATAATAGGTACTCTTCCAAATGAGGCCAAATAGGCTATTAAAAGCTGGACTTCTATGAAAGCCTATGTGAGTAAGTGAGTGTGAATAAATTATTGAAAGTGAATTTGCGTTAGTTAGATAGACTTGGGATGCTTGTGGTTATCAAAACGAAGAATTAAAGAGAAATAATAAATCGAAAAAAAACTTATATTTCACTTCATCCTACCCTGGATTCTTATTTCATTGATATAATTTAATCTATTTCACCAACTTATATATATATATAATATCAGTGGGTGAAATATACTCAAATGCCTAATGTACCTTAAAGCAGTCATTTTCAACCTTTAGGTCGCGAAATTATCTCGTAGGAATATTAAATGCATTCAGGAAAGATTAAATGCGCAAAATGTGTCCAACCTAACGTCATTGGGCATACATTGAATCGTCTCAGAGAGGCATGTTATGTGGCAACTCATCATCAAATACGAGGTAGGAGGACCTTTTGAACATTTCATAAGGGGGTGACAGCTTTAAAAGGTTGATAATCATTACCAAGATGCATATTTTTTTCTCTGTGGTAATAAAGATATTTCTTAATGGATGATAGTTAGTTTTATTAACTCTTCCTACAATTAAACATTAGGTATTCATATATCATTTCTGTCGACCAATAAGGTTCGTTTAAGGCCAACAAGCGCCCCAAGTCTATGTGCCCAAAACTCACGAGGTAGTTTAAAGGAATGGTGTCCTCTCCAGGAAGGAGAGAGGAGGAAGGAGAAGACTCAATGGAGGATGAGTCACTCCTCTCCACCCGGGGAACATGTGAAGAGTACGACCAGCGTGAGGCATGAGAGCAGTAAGAAAGGCGACGGGGCCTTAAGGGAGGCGCCCAACACGTCGAGGGGACGAGGTCCTCTATGAGCTTGGTGTTTAAGTGACTGCTACTGCTGCTAAGGGTGTTAGTTGTATTGAGTGCAGAGTAAAAAGGGTGATTGTTATTAGTCCAAGATTTCAACTCCTCCTCCTCCTCTTCTTCACTTTCCGAATGGATCCGAGAACCTGCCAGGGAATCGTCGGCAAAGGGGAGGACAATGTCCTGAGAGACGCCTCGACAAGTGCAGGTCCTTAGGCCAGGACCGCAAGCGGATCTCCATGAGAGATTTGAACCCAAGCGAGAGCGGCGGAGGTTAAAAGGAGATCCCGGAAGGCTAAGATTATCCTATTTCCCCCATGACCGAAGAAGAGGTTACGTGAGTGAGTAGTGCAAGAGAGAAAGAGAAGTCCAAATAATTACCCAGTGATTTAAGTTAGCAAAGAAGTGTATATATATATAAAGCGTGAGGCCTCTAGATAATTATAGATCAATAACAGCAAATGTTTCTAGTGTATTATGCCTATAGTGTGTGTAGTAATCGATTCTTGATGTTTGCATGACGAAAAAAAAGTTATATACAATGTATATTTAAGTGCAAAAAAGAAAGCAAAAAATAAGTAAATCCTATCCACACACACACACACATATATATATATATATATATATATATATATATATATATATATATATATATATATATATATATATATATATATATATATATATATATATATATATATATATATATATATATATATATATATATATATATATATATATATATATATATATACGTGTAAAGAACTCCTACTGCGTGTGCAGCCATTCTTTGTCGTGATTCGTAAACGCAAAGATAGAGGACTTTGTGTTAGGAGTTGCAGCTTAACAACAGCTAGAGTTAGCGAAAAAATAAAGACTTATCTTTTTTCTTCTTTTGACCTTAGCATCGTTTAAAATATCGTTGGAGGAAGGGAAATCATGTATGGAAGATAGCATTTGTATGCATAAGCTAAAGGAGGGGTGGGGAGGGGGCAATAAACTATGTCATATATATCTACCATATTGGCAAAGGACGATATAATATGTATGTTTAAATGGATATGTAAGGAAATCCAAGATATTTGAATGCTGTTTATTTTGCTGATTCGCAGATTTATAAAGAAGAAATAAAAAACGAACCATTGGATGATACTCGAGTGATCCAAAAACATACAAATTGCTTTGCGTGAGTTTATTACCTCCGCCGAAGGAGGTATTGTTTTCACTGGCGCTGGTTTGTTGGTTGTTTGTTTGTTGGTTTGCCAGCAGGATAACTCAAAAAGTACTGAACAGATTCGGATGAAACTTGGTGGAGTTGTTGGAAATGTCAAAATTAACAAGTGATTAAATTTTGGCATCTCTGAGTGCAGAATTAAGATGCAAAACGAGCTAAATACTAATAAATATTTCAAGTTAGCCTATTCTGCCAATAGATGTCGCTATGCTGTAAAATCGGGTGCCGGGAGCGTCTTCCTCTCGGAATTTCCGTCGAGGGGAACTCTCCCCCGTCCCTCTACGCCGCCCCAGTCGTGAAAAATCCGCCTCGGAAGGTTCATAAGGACCCCGTGACGGCGGAGGTTTGCACTCTCTGAGTGTATATATGCCTCTAGTTATTATATGTGTTATCTTGAGTAGAACATGTTGGGCTAAAAATGTTAATTTGTACAGAAGGATGCTCTTTATGGTGGCTGATACATCTGTTCCGATAGAATGATTACACAAATATTTTAATCGACAAATTATTGTCTCCGGGTTGGTCACGTTTTCTTTATTGTAATTAAGTGCTTCTTTGATACTTCTATAGAACAATGGTTTATTAAGTAATATTGTTTCTTTCTTAAATTATTTTTATATTGCCCAATTAATGGAATATCACCTTTTCCTTTTTTTTATATTTATTAATTGTTTATCTTTACTCTTACATTAGATTTGAGAAAATTTACGGTAAATATCTTTTAAAGCAGAACTGAAGGCATATAATCATTAGTAAATCCCAGCATTTATCTTATTATAAGGACTTTTTAAAGTTGTATATTAAATCCATATTGTATGGTGAAATGATTATTTATTATTTAATATGTGACATTTATTTCAACTTATATCTAATAAAGAAAATTTCATACAAATGTCCTGAAGAAAGAAGAGAACATTATTGATCTTGTATTGACGTAGGTCTCTAAATAGAAACTTGCATGACAAATCTACATGCATTTGTCAACGGAAAAATCAATTCAGAATGACTTTAAATCATGTTTTGCTTTATCATAGCTTCTTTTGGGTAAATTACAGCTATATAAACAATTTTGAAGCCTAAAATCATATGGTAGATTAGCTGTGATGCAAGATACATTAATGGATTGCTTCGCTCTTGGAAATGACTTAGTTTTCCCTCGATTATTCAAGATATCAAATTTAAGGAACAATATTTACTAACCTAAAAATTGCACATAAAAGTAATAGTATATTTTCATACTAATTACATTACTTAGTAAACAAATATTTTGTATTCAGCCAGGACTGTATAGAAACAGCCCACTAAGGTTAAGCCAAAAACAATAAGTGTGAACAAATTTAATATAGGTACAGTAAATATTCAAAAACTGACTTGATGACACACATTGTGACCGTTTTTATGATCAACAAAACTATTAATTTGAAAAGCAATGACGTACTTGACCCTCAATGCTAATTTTCCCCCTTTTTCTTGACTTTTTTGTATTACTACACTAAAAATATTTTATGTTCCGTGATCGAATTCAATGTTGTAACGTTTATTTAAATTCAAATAAGTTAACATGTTTTATGGAATTTTGTCATTTGATAACAATATATTTTTTTAAATCTGACTAGCATTTAAAAAAGTTGTTAAGAATGAACCAACAAAGAATGGCCAGGAAAGTTAAATCCAAAATATATACGAATATATTGCTGATTACATCAGTGTGCTTTCTATATTTGTACGAGCGTTGCAAATCATTCCTACCGTATCATTGCCTGGTGGTGGGGAACTCCTTCCAACATTTGCGGTGATCCTCCATTCGTGTTGGTTCGGACAGGTACGGCGTCCGAGGATAGAGGATGACTCTTCCTTGAGGTCACCTGAGGACGGATTGCAGTTTGGATCTGGAATAGGATCAAAATAAAAAATAAACATTTCCAGTTGATAGAAATAGCATCAAACCCTCCTACGTTTGTAATCTTTTGACCACTTATAATAAATATACTGGATGTAACACATGGGATGAAAAGTCCCGGGCCTAACAAAGAAAACACATTTTTTTGTTGTTCGAAATTAGCTTTACTCATCAACGTAATCTCCATCAAGAGCAAAGCAATCATTCCAGCGCCGCTTTAACATTTCAATACCACTTTTGTAGAACGATCCATCTTTTCCCCCAAAATAGGCCTCAGTTTGAGCGACAACCCTTCATTCGTGCGAAATTACTTACCAGCGAGCATTTTTTCAGGTCAGAGAACAACCAGTAGTCGCTGGGAGTCAAATCTGGCGAATACTGTATATGTGGGAACAACTCGAAGTTCAATTCACGCCATTGTTTTGATTGACTTGTGACAGGGTGCGTTGTCTAGATAAAACAAATACAATATTTGCCATATGCGGTCGTTTCTTTGCAATTTCGGCCTTCAAACGCTCCAATAACGCTATTTAATATTCACTGTTGATGGTATTTCCTTTCTCAAAATAGTCGATGAATATTAAACCACGCATATCCCAAAATACCGAGGCCATAACCTTTCCATCCGATTGTTGTGCTTTCGGGCGCTTTGGACGAGGTTCACCAGTTGCTGTCCACTCAAATGACGATCGTTTTGATTTCGGAGTGAAGTGATGGATCCATGTTTCATCCATTGTCACATATCGACGCAAAAATTTCAGTTTGTTACGTTTAAACATGGCCAAACACTTCTCAGAATCATCAGCACCTTCCGGTTTTTAGTCAACAGTAAGCAAATGCGGCACCCACTTTGAACAGAGCTTTCTCATATTCAAATGCTCATGCAATATAAAGCCAAAACGTTTTTTTGATATCTTTACAATGTCAGCTAACTCACACAACTTCACTTTTCGATCATTAAAAACGATTTTGTGGATTTTTTGATGTTTTCTGGTGTTACCGCCTCATTTGGACGTCCACTGCGTTCTGCGTCATTGGTGTCTCTACGACCACATTTGAAGTCAGCAAACCAACGTTTTATTGTTGTTTCTGATAGAGCGGAATCCCCATAACACTTTTCAAGCCATTGCTTCGCTTGAACAGTATTTTTTCTCCTTAAGAAGCAGTGTAAGATTAAAAGACGAAATTATTTTTGATCCCTTGTTTTAAAAATAACAACAGTAGCGTCACTCTTAGCACAATAACTCAAAAACTAATGAATATAATATTATGAAATTTTAACAGCTGTCTTTTGAAGGTTAGTATTAACTGATAAAAAGGTTATTGCAATAAAATACCGTCATATATGTGTTAGGCCCGGGACTTTTCAGCCCGTGGGCTAAGCTTGTAGCTAACTCAACCCCAAACTAACGCTATTATAATACTCCATTATTACCGAAATTCACAAACTTGGATCCATTCTACTAATGTTTTTTTTGCCTATATGGTTTGATTCAGTTTCATGTTGAACATGTGAGCATTATAGCATTAAAAATATAAATAACTTAGTTGAAAGGACAAGTTATCAATACAAGAAAAATAAGTTTTAATTTCTACTTTATTCAAGTTATTTAAAAGAACTTTGCTTTAATTCTTAAGAAGTTGATAACCTTTGGATTGTTTGTTTAGTTAATAGAATAGGCCCACCTCACAGGAACTTAATCCAGTATCAGCGAGTAGGAATTTATAAATATTTTGTTAATACTATAACTTCCGTCTCTTTCATTTTTTACTGTTCAATTCTTTATAACTGTATACGAAGTATGTTTAATTTTAACAATATAACATCAAACAAGTTACTGTGGATTAATAAAATATCCATAACAAATAACTCTATTTCTTTGATATCTTTTCATAATATTATTTGTGGTGTAAAGATATTGATGTATAATATGCTAAACATTCAATGTTGTACACCGACTTTTAATCAATGATAAAGACTTTTATTTTTGTACTATTCTTAGTTTTCAGTTTGTCCCATGCTTAATTATATATTGCCTTAATTGTAATTTCGCATAATTTTAATTCATTGTATTTAAAATTTTGAGTTTGGTGTATTCATAGCTTAAGTGTGCCTTGTTCTCCATTTTAGTTAGTCTTATTCTTTGTTTCAGAATGCATTATTTTGAATACTTTTAATGCTAGTTTGAACTCTGGTGCTGTGATTTTGTATCTAAGAATATAATGATGCACTTTACCGCCTCTGCTCCTGTTTGATATGAATTCATGTATGTGTTGTTTAAATACATAATAAGAAAAAAAATATTATAGCCATTTCAAAATTTTAAGAGGATGTTAAAGTTTTATTAGACTTCATGTCTATTCATAGAATTGTTTTATTTATATTGTAAAGTTTTGTTAAATATATATTTTTATTTTATTTTAGATGATACCTAAGGTTTTCTTGAATTCTTTGAAAATATTTATTTATAGCAGTAATATTTGCAGGTGTGATGAACATTTTTTTAAAGTCTAGATAATGAAGGTCAACCACATCTTCTCCTACCGGCAGACCGGCATTTCCGAACATTTCTCTCAAAAGGGCATCTTTAAGACGTCCATCAAACACATACAAAAGGAATGCAAAAAGGGAGAAGATGTCTCTCTCAAAATTGATGTCAATCGACTCATTGATATCTCGCCGGCAAGAATGTGTACTATCTCTCCGTATCCAGGATATTCAGACCCGGCATGATTGAACACATACTGAGGATCAAAGTTACTTGTTATAGAAGATTCATAAAGTCTGAATTCATCCTTTAGTGTTCTTATGTTGGAGTGCAAATTTAGATTATAATGTCTAATTATGTAATCAATTTACATATGTTTTTCAATGCTCATAAGAAATGATGTACAAAAAAAGGGTGCGATAGCCGTGCGTGTTAAGGCGTGTATAACTCTCAATGTCGGGGGAGCAAGTTCGAGTCCCATGAGGGGATGGTCATTTTTGGTCTACCTCATGGATATGATCCTTGGTTCGATAGACTAATTTTATAATTTATAGTGCTTATTTATATCCTGTCGGATGCAATTCTATTGAATTATATATGCAAAAAAAACATATTCACAATAAAAACAACAATCTTTATGTTTTCATAAAAACCGTTCTTTTAAATAAGGATAAATAATTTTGACAGCAAGATGTTTCCAAATACCCACGGTTCTTTGGCGGCAAATTCATTGATCAGCAAATGACAAAGGACATGTTGAAATAAATGACTCATCCACTCTTAAAATAACTAGATGCACAAAAGACTCGAACAAAGTCGGACATCCCGTCAACTATTACTGTTATCCAGTACTTTATTACAAAGTAGATCATATTTCATTGTTTGCCACCTCGAGTGGCAACCATTTTAACTATATTTATGACGTCATCAAGCTGGTAAAATTTTCTATTTTGTTGGGTATTCAGCTATTAGTTAGGTCGGTGACCTTTGAGGATACGTGAATGTAGTTTTTGCATCTGCTCGTTCTGACCAATTTTTGGATGAGTAGCAATAAAAAGTCTTTTCTTTCCCCTTTCCCTAAACTAAGAAAACCATTATTACTAGAAAGTTATTTGTAATAATAATTATATTTACTACACCAAGGACAACTATATTGAACAAGAAGGGGATGAAAGTGTAAGGAAACGAGACTCTAGAGGGAGAGAAGGCACACGAAAAACATAGTCCTTTATAAGTAGTCATCTTTTTGTCTTAATCCTTCGTAATGGGTACCAAGGGCTTAAAAAGAACTATGAGAATATTTTTTTTCTTCTTTACGCTTCTTCTTTCCCCTTCTCTTTATATACTGTTAGAAAAAAATGTAGTCTCTTGTAGTCGTCTTAGAAGTCTAAAGAAGGGGGAAAAATCATCATCGTAATTTTGGGCGTGGACGTGAAAAGGAGGGGGGGGGGGGGGGGGGAGGATTTTGGTCTATTAAACACCACTCATCGAGGGGTACCTTGAAGAAGATACATATACAATATGTAGGTCATAACGAGAGGAAAAGTTCTTGGAAGGAATGCGTAAGGTTTTGATGGAAGTCATTTCCTGTATTAATGTATTAAATACGAGTACAAGAACAAGAACACTGGAATAGGGGTTTCTTAAAAAACAATATTAGAAGGCCATCATGCTATTGCCGCTGTTGGTTGAAAAGGCGTTTGCTTTCATGAATCTTATTTGACTCGTTATTTTCACATATCATCCCAAAGGCTGTAGGAATCGGGTAAATCATCATAAATACATTTTCACACAAATAACGCATATATGTTTTTTTTGTATATTTTTACAAATTTAGAGGATGTTGCAAGATCTTTTCTCAGAAAAAGTCTCCACAAGAAAGCAACTTTATTTTCAAAAACAAAGCTGTCTCTTTTTATCCAGAATCACATTTACAAACATTTATTGAGCTTCTATTCTAAAAAATTATCGTCACTTTTCGCCCCGAATGCAGATTTTTATATTTGTTTTGCACATATATATATTTGCTGATTTTTCTACATATTTAGTTATTTTTCCGCATATTTATTGACCTAACCGAAATTATTATCCTTTCGAAATTCCTACAGCCCTGGTCATCACTACATACTAAATATAAAAATGTACCTGCATTTTTAGGAATTTTAGAAAACATTCAATTTTCTGGTTTTTGGAGGCTAAAAAATTGAAGAATATTTTTTTTGTTAGGGCACCAGAAATTCTTTGCATTTTTTGCGGCCGAATCCAAAAATGATCTATTTGAATATTGTCATCAAAACAGTAAAATTGAAGAAGTATAATCGATATAATTTAAATTCTATAAAGAATACATAATGATAGAAACCGTGTCATGGCGTGCCTTTGGCGGTTGGTTTAAAACGCAAATACGCCATCATCATGACATTGTGAAGCCCTAGGATCAAGTGACGCTTATTTTGAAGTCCCATCATGGCATAGTTGTGAGTCTCAGAACCCAAATCTCCATTTATTATTAGTTTTGTTTGCGGTAGATTTTAAGCACTAATCCAGCATTCTTGTGGCATGTAGAAACTTGTTGCCCGGTAATGCCTGACTTGAAACCCGGATATACCAAATGGTTACACATAGTCCCTGCGTATACAGTTTTACATTCACATATTTTTATTATTTGAAAAATAACTCTGTTCGAAATTAGCTACAAAACTCGATTTATGAAGTTTTTGTGTTCCGAATGTGGAAGTATTATTTACCACTTATAATATGTAGATTGAAAATCTTCGATTATTTGATGTTTTGTTAACATTGTACCTATCTTACCCATTTTGTATCGATGAGCCTCTGATGTGTAGCTGGTTGCGTCCTCCCCATCGAAAAAGTCATCGCCTTCTTGTTCGTCCTCGTCATCGAGGTCATCATCCTCGTTGTAATTGGAGTTTAACTTCATCTCTTCCATTGCAGCTGCTTCTTCAGCCTCCTAGAAAGAAAGAAAAAAATCAAAGAATGAAAAGATTTTAAATTTGTTAACACTAGGTGGACGAGCGGGTTATTTTAACCCACAACTTTTTTTCAAGGTGCTGTTTTTTTATTACTTACATGTCCCAATTTTTTTGACTTTTAATGTATATATAAGAACTATATGTGTTTGAAATTTAAACACTGTATCTATATTATTCACTAATCTATTTGCACTTATACCTAGAAAGACGAGCGGTTCATTTGAACCCGCGCATACAAAAATTAAAATAAACGTAAAATATTACTGACATAGTGTTGTTTACGGGTAACAAAGTTGTAACGGGCGTGTATAGATTTTGTTGAACATCAGCAACTCCAAACGAATTACCATTTGGAAAAGTGTTATTTCTGCTCATGTAAATAGAGTAGAGCAGCTTTTGCTCCATCTCAGAGCTTTTGTGCTAACAACCTGCCAACATATAACAAAGAAAAGGTTTCACTATCGACGAAATTCAACAACTTCTTTTAGCAACGCCATTGGATGAGTCAGATGAAGCCGAATAGAACCGAACCGAGTTTGATAAAAAAATCCTCCCTAGATCAAATTTAAAGGCGTCTCTTCATGAAACAACAGCCCTTAAGAATAAGAATTTGACTCTCACTCTAACGAAGTCAAACCCAGCAAAAATGTCTTCTTCCTCACTGATGTGTCAATCTCTACTGGTTCAAAGAAGCTTCCTGAATCAGTAGAATATTATAACATAATAAAGTATGGAGTTGATGTTGATCAAAAGGCGAGATTATACAGCACCAAGGTATCTTCTCGTCGTTGACCGCTGCAGGTTTGTTTGGTACAAAGATGTAACCGGTGCTAACATTTCAAGACGAGATTATCTAATAAAACTAATATCCGAACTGAAAGTACTTGCTGAAGACTGTTCTGATGGTTAGGAGAATTCGATTCTGATTATATTCCTCCTATTATCAAATGAACAGCACATGAAAATCTAGGAACAAAAAAAAACTCTGTGAAAGATGTGAAAGTTTGTAGAAAATGTGCTTCGCACACAAGAGTAATATAAGGAATGTTAGTACGCGTTATATTTTGTATTTTTCGGCAACTATGTAGAGTAACCATGTTATTGTGCCATAATGTCTACTATAAAAGGATATTAATATATAATATATGTAGTAACAAAAAGGACTATAGTGAAAACCTTGTTTTAATACAAACTAGAGGCATATATACACTCAGAGAGTGCAAACCTCCGCCGTCACGGGGTCCTTATGAGCCTTCCGAGGCGGATTTTTCTCGACTGGGGCGGCGTAGAGGGACGGGGGAGGGTTCCCCTCGACGGAAATTCCGAGAGGAAGACGCTCCCGGCACCCAATTTCACAGCACAGCGACATCTATTGGCAGAGTAGGCTAACTTGAAATATTTATTAGTATTTAGCTCATTTTCCATCTTAATTCTGCACTCAGAGATGCCAAAATTTAATCACTTATTCCTTTTTGCATTTCCAACAACTTTACAAACTTCATCCGAATCCGTTCAGTACTTTTTGAGTTATCCTGCTGACAAACCAACCAACTAACAACAAACCAACGCCAGTGAAAACAATACCTCCTTCGGCGGAGGTAATAACGAAATCCTTCAAATATATAACTTAAATTATACACATATTGTAACCTGAATTACATTCAAACAATGCAAATATATTCAAAAAACATGATAAAATCCTTGAAAAAACATTATATAAAACATTATAAGCTCTGATACCGTATGCTAAAAGATAAGGACTTTTTAAGCGGGTTGAAAATATCCAAAATGAAGAAACTACACATTCAGTTTAAATAAGGATACCTAATCACCAAGGCTGTAAAAAGTATTGAAGCTTACAAGGCCTTTCACAGCAATGATACCCGACAGGTGAATTGAACGAGCTGTTGTCTTTTTTTTTCAAGATAGAAGAATATGAAACGTAGGGGCACTACCATATCTAAGGATACCCCATTTTTTATAATATGATAGGAGAAAGGAAGAAGAGTATGAATATATAAAAAACAGGTGGTTATATACAAATAGATATTATTTCACTCATGGTTATTGAGATGTGCACTTTAACTTACAGATAAGAACCCAAAACCTCAGGATTTTAGTAGAATTTAAAAGATAATATGTCTGGTTTTCAGTTATAAAATCAAGGATCAGATTGATATAAGTGATTAAATACGGTAATACTTAACGAAATCTTCCCAAAACAAACAAATAGAAACAGAGAGAAATAGTGACGTCATACAAGAAAACAAATATAATAGCTATTTTATGGCTAAATGTGTGTATGAAGTGAGGTAAAGAAGAAGACCTAATAAGGTATACTTCATGTTCATTTTGGACGTGTGAAAGGAAGAATGTCTGAAGGGTGCAATTGAGTTCAAGCTCCTTGTTATCACATTCTCCCTTTCACACGCCCAAAATATCCCTCGACTTTCCATCTCTATTCATGTGAAATGTAAGCACTGAGCCAATGACGCTGGGGAAGTTATGCTGGCGCAGTGACTTTAGCCAATGAATGCTAAGGAAAAAGACCTTCATGAGGGGTATTTCGTACATAGATATTCCTATGATCAGATTGCGATGACGTAGAAACCTTATGAAGTGAATTAAAGAAGGAGAAGAAGAAGACCTTAATAAGGTATACCAAGGTCTGGGCAATACAAAAACAAACATATAGCATTGTGACTACTCAATGACGTCACTGGAGAACGATTCTATCTATATATCTATCAATTATAAATATATATATATATTATTCTCAATCTATTATATTCATTTCTTCACACCCAAAAACGTGTTCCTGTGGCTTTTTTAAGATATCCAGTCCCCATTAGTCTTCGCAAGCAGCGGAAAAGGAGATCAAGAAAGTGGTTAACGTTAAACTACGTACACTTTAAATACATTACATTATTCCTTTTATACTCTGTATTTTATACAGGTTAGTGAACCCAGGGTCTATTGAAAGAGAGCTGACTCTTCGCTTGTCGACGTCATTATAGACCACATATAAGCGGGAAGAATGGCTTGCAATACACTTTTGATGACTTCAAAAATAATAATAGTAATAAAATTACTGACGTTTCGATTTACATGAAAACGTGAAATAAATATACACCTTTTAGGCTATACATCTTGCGTGGAGCTACCTCACAATCGATATATTCATACAATGTGTAAAAATGAGAAAAGGAGTGTTTTTTTAAAACATGATTGGTAAAAAAGAAAAGAGGAAGGAATATTTAAAAAACAGTTGGTAACATGCTACAGAGTGTCACTTCACTCGCAGCTGAATAGGAGTCAACATTAACCCAGAAAAATGAAAGTCATCATATTAATTGTCTCTTATTCATATGTTGTCATTGATGAATCCATTGAATGAACTCCTTCTATTTCTTATTTTAAATAAATTGATAATACTCAAGTAAATATTTCTATTTTGTTTGTTCATAAATGGGTTATCTATCTACAATCATCGGATGCGGAAAAGGGAAGAAAAACAGTAACACCAAATGAGGAAGATATTAGTGGCCTTGGGAGAACAACCTCTATCCCTCCTAACAAGTGGATTGAGCTCAGCTCCAGTCAGACTTACTCTTAGTGCTTCCTCCTCGGCCTGTGCAGCCTCTTCCTCTTCCTCCGCCTTCTTCTGTAGCTCATCATAGCTCATGGCCACAATGGCTAAAATTAGGTTGACAAGGTAGAAGGACCCAGGAATATAATGACGAGGAAAAATATGACGTGCCAAGGTCCAGCCGTGCGAAGTACGCTTTGATATAAATCCTCCCAGTAATCCTAAAGGATAAAAAAAAGTATCAGGTTTGTTATTTTCTTGTGTCCTTTTAAATCAATTGTTTTTTATCGATTGCGATAACAATGGATAATGTAGGTATTCAAAGATCACTATGAACTTATCCTCTCAGAAAGAGAATCTTTGTTTTCAAGGGTGAGAGTTGAAAATATGTATCCAATAGGGCTAAAGCAATGGATTTAATTAAATGGCAGTATCCAAGTGGATATAAATGATCCCACAAGTATTAAATTAGTCCATGGATCCTGGATGGGCAACCATGTGATTGATATGGCTGTAATGTTCAAAATATTTTGTCTCAGTCATCTAATAACCTTGCTGGTATAAATTTAAAAGTAAACATTGTTTGGAAAATATTGTCATTTTTATTTATCTATTCAATTAAATCGCTGGGCAATCTTAGAACGAGTAATTAATTGGGTGAATGTTTAGTTCCCTCAACGCACCTTACCAGATGGCGTGTCATGTATGTGACAAGGCTATTGATGATTTAAAGAGTTAATATAATTCCTTAGCTCAATGATAGCTTGCTACATCATCAATGCCAGGGATAAAAGATCGCATTCGGAGAGGAAAATATCTTATAGATCAGTAACCCCAATGTAAAGATTAGATGGGTTAGATGGAATTATAATTGCAAAGCTTTAGCGATCCACAGGTATAAATAAACATACATTAGGGTTGATTTGAGCCATTTCAAGCTGATATAATATAATGAAAGAAACCATTTTCTTTGGGGAGTTTTCTATAATTAGGGTTACCAAAAAAATTGAATTCAACAATTAGTAGGTCCTGCCTAACCCACCTAACTTTTACAATTAACCACAATTGAAATGTGTAAACTTTTGTTTCCATAAATATTATAGCTTCTAGCGTTTATTGTGTATTTGATCTCTCTTTATATTTATGATAATTTTAGGTTTAATTGTCCAGTCTGGTGTGGGTTTCAGTAAAAAATATCATATTGGGCAACCCTAATACCAATAATGAATAATGACTTTCTGAATATTTCTAAAGTATAATAATAAATTACTATATAAATCATTCACTCAGATTATTTCTTTTTAAAAATAATCTCCATTTTTCCTATATAGTTAGATGAAATTGTATCCATGTGTATGTATATGAATAATTTTAAAACCTAGTAATCAACCTTAATGACAATGATCATATATTGGACAGACTTATTTGAAAAAACTTATTCATTTACAAAGAGATATAATTCCATTGTAACATAAATGCACCAAAAACTTTCCATCGGATAAATATCTACAAGTCTTTTTGTACTTTCTTCTGAGCTTACCTGAGTCATGAGCCGAAAGGCAGATAGAAAAGCCCATCCAAGGTATCAAAACTGTGTGTAGTCATAGTTTGGATTCCTTCCGAAACCCTGTAGGCAGGTGTAGTTATCCGGACACTCTCCAGCTCCAGATGAGTTCCCACAGAGCACGGGATCGATTCGGCCCTCGATCCAGTACCAGTTTGAGGAATTGAGGTTGAACTTGTGCCAGGCCACGTGATGGCTAATGTTTCCGCGTTCCTCAGAGAACTGCTGGACCAGGTAAAGTTCTTAATGCACTTCTGAGTCAGGACACCCATGTAGATTTGAAGACCCAGGAGGGCAAAGACGGACAGGGAGAACACAGTTAATATGATCACATCTCGGAGATTTTTGACGGACTCGATCACAGCTCCAACTATGGTTTTAAACCTGCAAAAAAAACAAGAAATAATCATAACATTTTCAAATTTGTATTTTCTATACATTTATCATATATTTTTTGCAAATCATAACATTTTCGGAAAGATTTCGCAAAAGTGCCTCAAGCGTATTATTTTACGGATAAAATTTACATTAAATGTCACAAAACATGTCCTTTAGTAACACTTATTGTGCATTCGTTTTGTTCTACTACACTAATGACTATTACTTTCTTTGTGAATTTATTACTATTATTGATTTTATTATATTATTTATATACAAGCCTGTTTCAAAGAAAAACATAAAGCTCATTGCTTTTAATGGATTTAAAATTAATCATTGAGACAAGTAGCCAAATTTATGTTATCAAACAATGGTTAACTTTGTTGTTTGCCATGATCCTATAGTTTTAGGCTATTATTTTATAATATAATAATATTTACTCCGAAGTACCTTTTTTGGTTGACCTTATTGACAAATAATAAAACACAAACATGATTTTTTTTTTTTTTTTAATTAAACTGTTAACATATAACAGCACAGTATAAAAAACGATGCTATACGTATAAAATACAAAAATACACTTATAGTTTAAAATTTAGCATCGCTCTTGAACAAACAATAAAATTTTTTATCTAATTAACCAGTATTAAAAGAATAAGCTGTACAAAACAATAAAATCATGCAATTTCTTAAAGTTCTTGATTATGTTTCCTTAAAATTGGTAAGCGATGACTTTGCGTCGGGTAATATTTTATCAATTCAGCCGCGAATGTCCATGATGAACCGTCCAACGATGGGTTTTGAGTGAAAAGGCACGTATCTACCTGCACTCCAGCAGGATCCCCTGATCTCTCCCCGGTCTTATTGTTTCGTCATTTTGAAAGTTTTTTTGCTATCAAGGCTTTTGCGTTTAAAAGGGCAAGATTTAGCGCCTTCGTTTTGTCAGGTCTTTCCTCCCTCTTGATGAGAGCCCAAACAAAATTATGGTTCTCAAGCTGGATGACGACCTGTCGTCTAGGCCACCAACATTTGAGAAGCAAAACATTTTCAGTTCTACAATGGCTGGCAATCAACGCTTGCTGACTTGTATGATTTATAGCATTCCGCAGTCTTTACAGGGCCCTCGTAATTTTTGAGTCCTGCCGAAATTTGAAATTGTGCCGTGAACTTTCTTCCTCCACAATGTTATTTAGTAGGATAACCTTTTATTTCATATGTGGGTGTAGTGAATATTTTTTTGTTAAAAAAGCACACACTTCTTCTTTTCACACTCAAAACATTGACATTTTTAAATGCCATGGGCATAGAGTGTTTAATCCTCTTCGTTTTCTTTGGAGAGGAAACAAGAAACCTTCCATCAACAAAAAAGACACCAGAGCCTATATTGCACGAGAGCACACTTTTGTCCTGTGCCATTTTTTTCCATGGCATGATCTCCAAGGTTTTTGAGAAGGCTTTTTGTGGCAATTCCGCCGGATGATATCCACCACTGAGTCTTCAAGGAAATTG
>CP045898.1:6194024-6217750 GCA_013387185.1 Caligus rogercresseyi | reverse complement strand
AAAAATATGTCGTATAGGACAAATCAATTAGTGCATTGACAATTTTGAAATCTCATTACGTTTTTAAAAAGAATACCATATGTGTGTCAATGTGCAAATTATTTTAATTCATTATTGGGTTGAAAAGCCATATGCTTTTCACGCTCATCCGTATAAGTATCAATTAAAACTAAATATAGACACAAATAGGATACTATGTCTCTTAATGGTTTGTTTAAATGGAAAATAAAGTGTTACAAAAACAAAAAAATCATTTTTGTAATGACACTTTTTGACATATTGCTATTTCATCTAATAATTAATGATTCCTTTGTAACTAAAGAACGTGTTCATCAATTTAGAATTGCTACCAACACTTTATCCCTGGGAAGTATATTTGGAAGGACTAGTGATGAAAGATTTTGCTTTTTTTGTAGGACTTCCTTGGATACTTTGAATCTTTTTTATTAGTTTTCTTGGTTGATGATGATGATGTTTTAAACAAGTTAAAATTGTGTTTTTACCAATTTTCAATTATTTTTAACTTCAAAGGAATTGGTTTATTTGTATTTGGGCAAAAATCAAGAGGAAGTAAACTTTATTACAGATAAAGTTCAGTATTTTTATATCAATGCAGAAGTATGAAAACCCCTCCTCCCAGATTTCCACCCTATAGTAAATAATGTTTTGTTGTGTTTATGCGTTTGAAGAAGGATTTTATGATGTGAATTGTTTTTGAAGATGTTGAATAAATAGTACCGAGTGTACAAAAAAAGAAAAGAGAAAAAACATTCTTTTTTACATATTACTACAGATTTTCCCCACACTTTGTGTGTGCCTTGAAAACATACTCCGTCATTGGACAACAACTTTATAAGTATTCATTGAACCAAGATACTCGCGTAACAACCCATCAACATAAACACCGCTTCAAATCTCCATTTCATTATCCGACAAATCGTTCTCAGTTAAGGAAATTGCTTCTTAGCATCTGCAGAGCCTCTCTGAATTAAACTGTACAAGAGTCTCACGAGATGGAATAAAATAATTAATAATATTTTTTATGACAAATAAAGACATTAAGAATCCCGGAACATGGTTCATTATAAATATCTTAATGGTCATTATGAAAGACACACACACACACACGAAGGAGAATATACACAACTCGAAATGTGACTCCTTAGCTTAAAAAACAATTACTTTTCAAATAAATAATAAAAAAGCTATTGTTTATTTTTAACTTCATAATAGGCAATAGTTTGTATTGATAACTATTAAATCCATTTTATTATACACAATAAATTATATGACTTAGCAATACTTAGGTCACAACCATATATTTTTTAATAGTAAATAAAAAAGTAAAAAAAGAAAGATTGGGCATTGCTAAAAAAGTCAAAGATGAATAAGATTAACTTTCTTGATTGGCTTCAATTAATGTTTTAAGCTATCAAACAAAAACAAATACTTGAACTTCAAAACACCATCCATTAGTGACTAATAAAAAGATATGAACTCTTCACACAGCTCTATAAAGGAATTTCAGATTGTCCACCGCCAAACAGTGCTGTGTGGCAGGTCTTAAACACCACGTCTCCTTGTATTACGGATATTTGTACTCACAATGGAGGATAAAAAATGAGCGAAATTTAAATTAATAGCATTTCGCCCTAAAATGCCAAAACTATTTTATAAGCAATTTGCATTTGACGGCAAAAGCTAATAGATTATAAATATTGTAATCACTGACTCTTTTATTAAGATAAAAATAATACTCTTTAGACAATATGACGTAACTTAGAGATTTGTTTAGTTCATAGCGCCGGTTGACGCTAGATTGATCACAAGAGTGAGATTCCATGTTTTGATTAATTTACTCGTCTGATTTTGAGCCAGCGTTGTTTGATTCCTCAAATAGTGACAGGGTATTTGTATTCATTCGTTGTTACTTAATAGAATATGTGTATAAAAAATAAAACATACTTTATTAGGCACACCTTACAAATAATTTCCAACAGTGATAATTTTATATGACAATGCATATTAATTTACCTCTACACTAAAACATATGCTTCATTTTTGTTTTAATATATATATATATATATACATATAGATAATAATAAAAACTTTATTTTAGTTTAAAAATGATATTATTATACAAATGAAAAAGATTTTACCAATATTAAAGTACTTGTAGAAGTATTAACAAATTAGCTTTCAAGCTGACGTCCCACAAATATATAGAAAACTAGCCTCGAGCAGTTAGTCCCCTTCTTTTTCGCTTTTCAATCTTATAAGGGGTCATGAAACACAATAGTGTTCTTTTTTTTGGACAAGGATTTTTTATATGTAAAGATATGGTTATATGGTTAAACAACAACAACGACGTATAAGAATACAAATCCAGTGAAAGTGTTTTCTGTTAGTTTATGGTGAAAGAGTTTCTATTAGAAATAATTTCCATCAATTTTTTTGGACGAATAAATATCAGATTAAATCATACAAGATTAATATACATTTAAAAAGTCATTTGAATACATTGTTTGGTGTGTTAACGAATATTAAAAAAGTTTTGAGCTTTGATAACAAATTTCAAAGCCATAATACTTATTCATGTCCACACGGGTGTATTTCATTAACAAAATGAACAGTAAAACATGTTATAATTTTCCAAGTAATTTTTTTAAATTCTTTGTTCTATGCTGTATGTTTGCAAGTTCAATGAATAATAGTTTTAAACTCTATAAGTAGTATCAAAATATTTGTAATAGGCCACCTGTCAAAAACAAACATTAGTTTGGATTCCTTATCAGAGTATATTTCTTCATGATATATGTTATAATTAAATAAATTATTTTAGCTATTTGGAAATATATCACTTAACCATCATATGTGTGTTAATATACGACACTATTGTCTTATCTAATGATTGAATGTAAATATACCAACCTTACGATAACTCTCATTAAGTTATTTATCTTATGAAAGGATTAGTTCAGATATTTAAAAAATATATGATTCAGTTTTGTGTTGCAGAAGATTTATATATATATTTATATACTTTTTTGCACAACTATTTTTTTAAGAATATCTTTGTCATCAACTGATCTTCTGCCAATTAATGTTTTTAAGGTATAACATCTATTATTGTTTTGTTTCAATGCAGGGTCATTTAAGATTTTAAACAAATTTAATAAGACTTGTGTTATAGAAGATCGTTTCTTAAGCCATATATATTTTTTTGCGCAAATATTTTTAGTACAAAATGCTCTTCAATCAGTTAGTATGCATATTGATGTTTTGTTTTAACGCAATTACTTTGTGATTTGATTGAAAATTAAGTAGTTTTAAAATTATACTCTTATAAACATATAAATAATATGATGATAAAAAAGGTTTAATCTAAGTGAAAGTTATGCAAATATTTGGGTTTTATATATATTTTTCAATAAAAAAGCAGTAATGTGGTCTAACATTTATATTCCTATATTGTCCAAAAGGATATCATAAGTATCTTATCACAGACGGTATTTTTCTAGCATACACAGCCTTAATGAAGAAAACAAATCTTATTATTATTATCATCTAAGTAAGTATCTTTAATGTACCTATTAATGTATATATAAACATATACATTTCTTCTTCTTTTTTATCCTTTTTCAAGATACATTACTTATAAATATTTATACATTTGTTTGTAAAGCATTTCCCTTCATCTATGTATTTATTTTCCTACTTCTTATTTTTGTTTTTCCTTATAGAATGATCGACTCCAATAAATCAAAGTAAGAAATGCTAGAGATGTATAAAGAAAAAAGAGGGGGGGGGGGGGCTAAACTATAACCCTTTCAAAAAATGAAGCAGGAAACTGAAGAAAAAAGAAAGAAAAAGAAAAGGGTGCCTTGTCATATTCGGCATTCACTAATGTGTATATATATGTTCTCATATCAAATGCATTGTATATATATATATTCATATATATACATATATATTATATATATATACATTCATATATATATATATATATTTATCGTCCTCTGATTTATTAGCTGTGACTTTTGTAATAATAAGATAATAGAAATTGCTTAATGATTTACCTTATACATTTAAAGGTGAAAATCAACTAAAGTTTGTTCAGCTCAACGATATGCCTTGTAGTAGTACAGTATGGACAAAGGGATGCTGCCCAGGTAAGTAAGGGACCCAGGAAACAACAAGACAAGATAGAGAAGAAGCCAAAAGTGTCGTTTTTGAGCATGTAATTAAAGTTATAAATATATATATGAAAAAAGTTTTTTATTATTATTTATTCTTTTTAACTTATTGCTTCACATACATATATCTCAAATTAACAAAAACAAAGGGTCAAACCTATAGATTATTTTTTATTTATTGGAAAGACATTTTTTTCCACAGTTCATAAAATATATACAAGCATAAAAAACAGAGTGTATATAAAAATATGTTAATGCGTAAAAACATAATTAAACATTTTAGTTTAAAATTTTAACATCAAATATGAACGAACACTAAAATACAATTATAATTAAATAACATGACAATCTAAAACCAAACATAAATTGACGATAAAACCGGTCTATTTTAAATCCTTGAATTGGCGTAAAAGTTTTTTATAATTTTTCCATAAGGCAGGGAACACGAAGGGAAGTAGCGAATTACATAACCAGCCCAACTCCACTTTCCATCGGTGACAGAGGGGATCTCATTAATTGTGCATAGCTAAGTTCATTTAAGTTTCTTTGGGGTATTTTGTTATATTATTTATTTTTTGTTATAGTGTTTTTAAATGTTTTATCACTTAAAATGTATGTAATACGAACTTAAATGAAAAAATTGGCCTTTATGGTTTTATTAATATAACGCTCTCCTATCAGAGTCTCAACTGTTATATATTTCAAGCTAATGGCTCACTTAATAAGCCCCTAATATGACTTCAATATGCCTGAAGATTTATGAGGTGCAAGAGGAGTTGTTATTATTATTAATTCTGTAATTTTCTATCCGTGTAGTAAGAGGATGTTAGATAAAATAAAATAAGGAAGGCTCACACACACTTCCCATTCATGAATGAACGGGAATATTGAAGGTCTTGCCAAAAAATTATTTCCTTAGTCTTTTGTAGTATTTTTGTAGGTGAGATAATCTTATTGGCTCGAGATTTTCATAAATACTTATTCCCCGAATCTCATAAAAAACTAATATATATTGCATTAGGATATAAGAAAAAAGCCTGAATATATAAATGGCAGCTGTTCGCCGCAGACTTTTAAAATGCTTATTTAATATTAAATAGTAAAGTATTGCCCTCGAAATTGAATGAAATAATCTTTTGCTACTCTAGTTATCTTAATTAATATGTACAGCTCTAACAATTTTTCTTTTGTAAAAGTGGAAAACTTTTTTGTGACGTCATATAGTTTATTTATTTATGATATATAAGGGCTTTAGCTTAAAGAAAATGAATTCTTCCGATGCACTGGGGTGTTTTTTATAATCCTGGGGATAAGATTCTCCTAAATGTGAGTCTTTATACAGTAAGGACAGGGGATGAATGTACCATCGATGCATTTACGACTTAGGAATTTACTGAATCTATATATTGATTGCTGCAGAAAAATTATTTACAGTGAATTAAAGTAAGACTATTTAACAAGAAATCATTTACTTTATAAAATGATTGGGCCAATAAAAATTATGAAAGTCAATAATGGAGGAAACAATTTGCCAATATAATACAAGAGAATATATATATCTCAATTCACGAATTTCGAAGTGTTTTTTTTAAACATATAATACAAGTATTCTTCTATAGGCGACGTTCATCGAAAGTAAATAGATTAATGATGCTATAAAGATGTAATTTCTTTATTTCCAAAATTCTAATTTAGAAATTAGTAAGAAAGATTGCATTTTATACAGCAAGGAATGATATAAATGATACCCATTATCAAATCTAGTACAACTTTTGTACAACTTGATTATGGTAATTATTAGAATGTTTTATTCGTACATACATGGAAAGCAAATAATTACCGTAAATTTATAATCGTTTGCGACCAGAGTGAGGATTCAAATAGTAGATATCTTTTCTGGGTGCCGTTAGAAACTCATATTTAAGTAATTAATAAATGAGATTTAACATACGGTCAATCATTAAAAAGATAGACTTGTAGCCATTCCTTCATGAGTTAAGTCTATTTGGTATTACTATAAGCTGCTGTATTACTAAAGAGGCATCAAAGTCATGAGCCAACTAACTCATCATGACCCTGTTATTCACTTTTACAATGGGTAAAGCCTTTAGCGAACATCGGGGAGCGTCCAAAAAAAGAAATGACGAGGTATTGCATAAATAAATTTGGAGATACCATTCCATAACGAAAGTATTTTATTGTATTTTTTATTAAATTTCAACAATAGTTGATGTTTTCAAAGTTACCTCGTGTTTTTAAGTTATTTATAGTATTTTAAAAGGGTTTTAAACCGCTTGGCTTAGGAAATGTTATTTTTATATCTAAACATTTAAAAATATATATATTGAAAACAGCTGTTATTTCATTTGTAGTGAATGGTCTAAGATGATTTTTGAATCTTGAATATCAAAGTTTCAATTCGCATTTATGGTTGCTTTTGTGTATCACATATTAATCACCAAACAGACAACTATAAGAAGTTTTTGCTAGCACAACTAAAAAATATTTTGCTCGTAAAAAATACTTAATCTAATTACAAAAACGTATTTTTCTTTTTGGTAAGTGTATTATTTTAGAGAAAGCAATTTATATCTATATCTAGCTATCAATATATATCTCTCTCTTTATATATGTATATATATATATATATATATATATATATATATATATATTATTTGTGCAGCAAGAACACTTATTCCACTTTTAAGTCCTCTCCTTCATTCATTAATGAATAAAAATCAAGCAGACCCCCGTTCGATATATCTGGTTTAATCACAGTTCTTCGTCCTGCTAATGGTTCACTCTTTGATTCATCTAGAGAGGAGGATGTTATTTGTTTCAGCACGCAAGGTTTGAGAGAAAGGTTATCCACTCTTATCAAAGTGAGGACTCCCAATGACAGCTGCTTATACATAATTTGATTTCCAGTTTGCTTTTTAATGGAGGTATGAAGAGGGATTGGTGCCCTATGGAGAAATAAATGGTTGTATGTGAGGATGTAGGAGGAGGAGGAAAATAGGAGGGAAGGAGACGAACACAATATCATATATAATGACTACTTCTACTCCTACCATACCAGAGGCTATAAAAACAATAATTTCACTGTCCTATTTCAACAAAATAAAAATATATATATTTAGGGCAAGCACCTCTAAGGGTGCCAGGACGAGAAAAAAAGTTGCAATGAAATGCATAAACATTGCTTATAAAATAATTTATTTGTTGTTACGAGGCAGATCGATTTTTTTTCTTTGAACTTTTTCATCCTTGGAAAGTGTCCCTGTACAAATAAAAGTATATATTTATCCCTTTCACATGTTTCTGCCCCGGAGCTTTTATTTTGATCTATATATTTTAGTTACATTCCAAATAAACTTATTTTTTATGGTCGTGTTTCTTACTTAAGTGTATGCTTTTTGATTGTAATGGTATTTTTAAATAAAAAGTATCTTGTTAATGGGTAATCAATTCAATAAGTGACGCAAGTTTTTATCCCTTTACTCAAAACTAAAATGGTTCCTTCATTGTTAGCATGTCCGGCTATATATATATATATATATATATATATATATTTATATGTATATTATTTGATGGATAGATTGATAGATTCTTCCGAGTGTAAGGATTTTTGCAATCTCATCGGTGATACTTTTTATTATTCTGCCAAAATATACTTCTGCATCTTGTAGATACTATAAAACGTATCAATAGATGCTTATCAAAAGGAAAATAATCGTGACTTTAAAAAATATCCTTTAGAGATAGGAAACAAAAAAATGGAGTTCATGGATCATTAAAGAATTTAACGTTTGCAAATACCATTGTAGTTTTGTAAGTAGATTTGTTATGAAGTAAAACTCTGGCTTATTTATTAAAATATACCATGAAGGCTGATGAGTTGAACAATTCTAAAGTCTGATTATAATCTGGCAATGAGGTTCGAAAATTATGAAATAAAGTACTGATGCAGTACACCATGTGGTAGAACACACTCACAATAGCTCCATAAATTTTTATTCTATTGGTTGATGGAGTTGCATCTGTCTGAAAACACGAATTAGCAATATAAAATTTTCTAAATATAGAAAAGCATTCTAGAGGACAAACACATTGAAGAATATAAAGTTTCTTTTTTACCTTGAAACAAAATAGATGAAAATGTTTTTAATGCTTATTATTAATTTGAGTCTTGGGTAGGTATGTCATTTTGGTAACGTCTCAAATAACACTAGACCATATGTTTCTTTATTTGAAATGGGAGACAATTTAGCATAAGTACTGGATGCAAAAAAATATGCATGATCTTGATGGATGAATAAGTTTATATATCTTCTTAAATTAGTACAAATATATTAATAAATTTTCATCTGTACAATACGAAAGTTCTTACGGTAGAACAACATGGATAACTCTCTTCATACTACGTAATGTATAATCGACCAAGATCGATGAAGATAAGGTTGAGCTTTTTGTGTTACGGAAATGCATCATGCTAAATAGTTTTTCTTATTTAAAAAAATACTTCCTTCCCCAGCTTTCTGTAAAACCTTATTTTAATGTGTTTTCATTTTGTTAAATAATTTTTGTATTAAGTCGAAAAAATTTATTATTCATGAAAACCAAAAAATCTAGACATTTTTGACCTTTTTGTACATATTTATATTAAGTGTTCACTTATAAGCAATTAAGTAATTATATTAACATTAAACAAATACTGATGTTCTTTAAGGGTTTATTTGTTAAAAGACCAACACAATATATTACATGTGTCCAAAGAAAATGCTACATTATTTTTAGTTTATATAGCATAAATTGCATCATCATAAGACCTACATATCAATAAGTATCTTTTAGAGTTTGACACTTATAACAAACAAACTACTGTGATGCACTACAACAATAAAATGATCTGGGTCGATATTGAATCAGAATATTATAATTCTATTTGTACAATCTTATAATGATTTCAGTTAGTTCAGACACACTGATTAAATTTAAAAGGCTAAAAGAATAAAAGTTCCTGCATAAATTACAATTGATGTAGGTTAAAACAAATAAAGATTTTTGTTAATACTTCATCATTTTCGTTAAACTCTCTTATTCAATCTGTCTCATTCATTATTTGAACAAGGAATTTTTAAATATTTCTTTATAGTTTTTGTATTTTATTTTTCTTTAATAACATCATTATTTTTAAGAGTGTAACTTTGAATACATAAAAATCAACAAATACATACGAATCCAGATGATAAGATAAAGATTAAGATCATGGACCTAAACAGGATAAATAATATAGGACGTACAAAATCCAATTGTGATGATTATACTGAAGAGTAGAGCCATTAAGTAATAAAATCTTGATAGTATGATTATACAAATATAAAAAACCAAAGAATACAAATCTTATAAAATATAATGCTTTTGAAGAGGAGACAAAGAGTTTTGGAGTCCGGGATTCATGAGCAGTTTATATACTATAGTTTTATATTAAAACTTTGTACAAATATATAATTGATTTTATATTATCCTTCAGTAAAGATAAATAAAATCTTCATTTATGTTTCTTTGCAACTGCCCTGATAGTTTATACTATGACTATTTAATGTATTTTATTTTTGCACACAATTATTTTCACAAATTACTAAATAAAAAAAATTACCGGAAAAAACTTATAAAAGTTATATATTTCTTTGGTAAATTGTTTGTTTTGTTCACAATCAGGAACTTTACCCCAGTTGCCTCATGTGTTTCGTCATAAATAAAACATTCATGGTAAACGGGAGGAAAACATCTTGTAAGAAAGTGTGTTGTTCTTCCATGCTACGTTTTTTTTCTTCTTTTTTTATATTCATCACAGCCGCACTTTCCTTCAAGCAATTGACATGATTTACGGGGGCTGGAGCAAGTTTGGGTATGTAAATATACATAAACATATATTTGTTCCCTCAACAATGACATCCAAAGACTAAAATAATAATAATAATAATGAAGACATCAAAAAGACGATCATCATCATCCAAGAGTGAAGGAAAGGCAAAAAAACTGGCTATGAATGATTTTCATATTAACCTCTAAAATATGTAGAAAACTATTTTATATATTATTTAAAAGTTGTCAAAGTGGTTTGTCTCATTAACTATTTTATTTTCATACAAAATATCTAAAAATGGAAGAGAAGAATGCAAAAATTATTTTTTGTAAAAAATACAATAAATTCGAAAAACAGAGTAAACTACTGGCAGTTGCAAAAATTCATAAATTTTTAGTTCACATTTACTTGAAGATAAAACTAAAATACAATAAAAATTCAAAAAGTAAAAGATCAATAATTGAGTTCATGATTAGGCAGTGCTGCAAAATTCAAATCACTAATAATACAAGTCATTATGTTTTCACTATTTCATTCCGCTGAATGAAATTATAACTTCTTAACTCAAAGAGACAGCATCATTTATTACAGGTTTGTTTAAGAGAGAAGTGTCATAGCTCAGTGCGTTACCCTAGTAAGGTCTAGTTTTTGATCGAACTGCTCGAGAAAAAGCAATTTCTTACCCATCACAAAGAACATAAATGGCTGAGTTTTCCTCTTTTTGCAGTAAAGAAGAGCTGTATTTAGTCTTTTTTTTAGGGTGGGTCAAAATTGAACTTCAATTTCTTTGGAAACTCCGTCGGAGTGTGTGTTTGTAATCGGTATATTTTTCTGTTTGGGCATATTAGTTACATTTGTAACTAGTCTAAAATAATAAATAAAGAAACAATAAAATTATATAAAAATTTAAAATAAATAAAAACAATAAAAACAAAATGCCATGCAGATATAGGGGGACGGCTATTCCATGGCCCTAGCTGCGGTCCTGGCTGTGTGAAGGGTAGTGGCCGACCTCAAGGCCTTAGATAAGTTCCACACAGATATTGCGTGACATGCAAAAAGCTGTCTCCCTCCCAAGTGGTACGCCACTGAAGTTGTGGACCTCATGGCCTCCTCGGGATGGGAAGACGAAATTACCAATTACCATATTTAGAAGTTTTCTTTGTTAGTACTTGAATACCTCATAATTTATTGAATCTAATAGATATCATTTTATCATTTGAGTTAGGCTTGTTTTGAGTTTTTTAAAAAAATACTAGGAGTCTTTCACGCTAATAATATTCTTATCCTAATATAAATTAAAGTGTCATTTATTGTATTATAACCTTTAAAAAGTGCATCTCATTATTTGAAGATTCTTAAACATGCATTGCCTCAATTTGAACCCGATTTTGAAGATAAAAATAGAGTACTTCTTTTTTTAATTCAAAAAATAAATTCACTCGATATACTTTTTTGTACAGCCTTTTTGTGATTTGATATTAAAGTTAGGTTTTACTCATTATATTGATTGGGCTACTTTAGGAAATGCCACAGAATTTAAAGGTGAAATAATGGCATTGATATTTTTGTCTTCTTTTAAAAGTGCAAACGGGTCAAATTTGACCCTAATACCACGTAAGGTTAAGGCGTGTTCAATTATCAATGTTGGGGGTGTAGCTCGAATCCCGAGAGGGAATGGTCAATTTTGGTCTACCTCATTGATAAGATCGTACGTTCGGTAGACTAATTTTAATGCTATAATGCTTATATAAATATATACAGTCGGATCCAATTCTATCGAACCAAATAGGCAACAAAAAAGTATATATTTCAAATAAAGTAATTATTTAACCAAGTCACAGTCATCTTTTTAAAGATGAAGGTTGTCGATAATGTCTTAAGAGTGTGGTTAATGAGAAACATAATATATGCATATCATGACGTCATCTCGTAAATATTTTTTTGGGTATAACAAGTACGATAATATCTCTCATGTTTTAAGCATTTCTATATATATTCTAGCTTTTTATTTGATGTTTTGCAAACAAAAAGTATTTGATGGAATGACATCATTAGGTATTTTCCATGCAGTTGATCAATATTGACCGTCCTCTCTCCGGGAGTCGAACCTGCACCCTCAACATTGAGGGCAGAGTACGCTTTTTATTTTTTATTTGCCAATCGACAAGCATTGTGATTTTTTAAATTTGTATGTATGATATATACGTAGGAACCTGGGTTGTTGTGGTTAGCAACCCGGGTATCCATCAAGTTATCCATCCAGACTGGGTTTTCTATCTAAAAAACGGATAGTGTTTTTTTAGGGGTGTAATTCAAAGGCTTTTTCATTGTTTCTCACGGAAGACTGAGTAGGAATATTATGGGTATTGAGTTTTAACAGGCGCCGAAATAATAAATGCGTCGTATTTTGTCTGTCTTTTTTATAAGCTATGCCTATGGAGAGGCAAAAAACGTATGAGAAAGAATATAATGTATATTTCTCATTAGCCAACGCGTCATTTTTTTAACTGCGTGGTTTTCTTCGATGTATTTATGCACATAAAAAGTTAAGTTCAAACGTTAAGAGCGAAGTATTTATTTCGTGCGTCGGTCATCATTTAGCGTTTATACGTCCAATGGATAATTTAAAGACTGGATAATAATTCGTGGATATTTCTCCAATACTTAACTGTTAACTTAAAATATGTCAAAAATATAAAATATTAAAAACGATTTTTTTATTCCTGTTTGCAATTTTAGTACATATTGATATAAATATCTCCTGTATCCAACAAAACCTCCTGACTATCGACATATACAACAAACAATTATTTTAATTTAAAAAATATTATGAGACATTATATTTTGCCCTTTTTTATTTCAAACCCGGGTATTAGTTAAAAACCGGGGTGTTATTTAAAATCCAACCCGGGTTGACTTTTATTTAATAACCTCGGGTTTTAACAACCCTGGTAGGAACACATTATTATTATAGATCCGGCGTAATAGTGTCCAATGGCATTTTGGTTCAAATCCAAATATGGCATAATTGTGACTTGTGCAACCAGAAGAAAAAGAAATGCTGTTTTGAAACGTCAATATACCATTTTTGTGGCACTAGGAATTACACCATGTAAGAGGTATTTTTAACTCCATGCAACCATGATTATGGATAGTGAAACCTGAGAGTTCATTGGTGATTGGTTTGACAACAATACTTTGTCCCCAACGTAGACCTGATTAAAAGTAATTAGTTTTCTTGACAGTAATTATGTACTAAAATATTCACTTATGTTACTTATTCAAACGCAACTGTTGAGAATATATTTTTAATAAGTAATCTAGGATTCTAGTGAAGTTTATATTTTACATTGTTATGTTTTAGCTGATAAAGAAATGAAAAAAATGTGATAAATAAAAGAAATATATTGATTTTCTATCCTTCACAACCTCCCGCCCATCTTTACAAGATCCCAATAAACTACTGTATGTTTTTGTACGAGTTTGATACGTCAATGAGTTTTAGAGTTTCCTTCATAGCAACTTCAAATGTCAGAATGTAGCCGTCAACTGCCATCTACACGATGACCAATACTATAGAGGATGCATTTTAATACATCACTTTTTAATGTCTGACAGCTGTAGTAACATTCCTATTGTGTCTAATATTTTGTGATATGCCTTTGGTTAACGAAATGGTTAATTTTACGCTCGAAAAAAACAAAAAACTTACTTCCGAAATGGAAATTCTTTAAACAAGATATTCACGCATGAAATTCAATTTAAATAAAGCTGCTAATAGGCAATTTGTAGATAAATTTGTGTTGCATTTATGCGAAACTGATTCGTTAATTTACCAAAAAAAATATTCGAATAAAAACACTATTGCAGGTGCCGAAAGCGTATGTAAAACCCACCGACATCAACTCGACATCGACTTCAGAAATAAGTCATTTTTCGCACGCCTTTGCAACAAATTCTGACAAAATAACACGACCTAAAGCCAATACATTATCCAATTAATGCAGAAACTGAAGCCGCACCACCATTCGATGTACTTTCAGTTCGCCCATGAGGCGAACATTAACATAAAAAACCAAAAGGGCGTATAGTTCTTATACAAAGAAAGGGCTGGCCACAGATCCGAACAACTGGAGGCCAATTACAGTTCTTAATGAACACTATCGAATTCTTTCTGGTGTACTTGCTTCAGAAATCGAGCCTATATTAAATTTTAAACTTGGCCCAGAACAAAAAGGATTCCTGAAAGGAAGGAAAAGTAGCGACATATCAAGAAATATAAAGACCGTCATTGAGAAGGTAACAAAAAGGAAAACTTATGGAGCTATCGTTGCAGTAGACTTTTGTAAGGCGTTTGACTCCTTACTTCACAACTTCATCATCAACTCCATTAAAAAATTACTCCCGAAGAAATTTTTCAATCCTATTAGAGCCCTACTCGTCAATGGCACGTCATTTATATCATTGGGAAACCATAGGAGTGATATAATCAACTTAAAGAGGAGTTGCCGGCAAGGCTGCCCAACAGCGCCCCTTTTATTTATTGCCGCTCTTAATAGTCTTAGAAATTCAATTTTAAAGAAATTCAAAGGCTTTGGAGTGATTTTAGAGGGGAAGAGACACATCATGGATATGTACGCTGACGATATTACCATAATGCTAGAAGCTAAGTCTGAGAGACAACTGATTAAGCGTATTGAAGTGGTTCTGGACTATTTCAAAAAATATGAGAAGAAGTCTGGATTAAAAATCAATAACAAAAAAACAGCTTTTTTACCTTTCGGGGAGTGGAGTCCTGGAAAACAATTAAAATTGCTGGCTGCTCGATCATAGACTCTATCTCAGTTCTCGGGATTTCATGGGACAGACATGGATCATCTTCTTCTAATTGGACTTCACTTAAATACTATGTGGATTCTACAATCTCATCGTCAAGAGGGTTCAATCTCCAGAAGAGGATCGATATATTTAACTACGTTATAACACCGAAATTTTATACAAAGCAACTGCGATTCCCTGGCTTGCAGAAAAAGTTTTAAATGAAGAAAAGTTCTGGCTCAACAAATTATTCCACAAATTTTACATATCTTCAATAATAAGACCTAGATCTCTCTTAGGAGGAGGGCTATCTCTTCTCAAGATAATTTTACCCAAAATCTACCGCAAGGTTTTTATAGACATCTCTTGCCGTCCTGGAATTGAATGGAGGGCTACATTTTCTGTAGATCCCATTTACACGTGGCTTATGCTTGGCACAAATAGTATTAATTCCCATTTAGAAGAATTTTCCCCTGGATAGCGTCAGCTCATAGAGTTTTATGGAGTGGAACTCTTTCATTTAAAGCCTCTTCGACCATTGACGTGATTCACCAAAATCGGAATAAGAAATTTTACTTTAAAAATCTTTTACATCCTAAAGAAATGGAACTTGTCGCTCTTAAAAACAAAATTTTATCATTACATGATTTGGAAGGCACCATTTTTAATTGTGGGAAATTTTATTACCCTCTGAAAAAATCTGCTTTAGAACATCAAGTACCACAGCCTTGGCACTTGAAAATGTCATTTGAAGACAACTACAAAAGTGAGGCTGTGGAAATATGTAATAGATTTATTACAAAGTTAAACCTTCCATGCTCCTGGGAAAAAAGATTATGTCCTCTATGACAAAAATTAAGGACCCCAAGAAATTCACAGCGCAATTACAAATTTTAAATGACTGTATTTACTTCAATGCTCCGTGCAAGGATTGCGGAAAATATTTAACTCCGTTATTCACACATTTGCTGAATGCCAGGGACTTCGCTTCCTAAGGAAAATAATTACCCTCAACATTGCCAACGTGCGTGAAAACTTTGTGACACCGTTGATTCTGTTTGGAGTTACTTCGAATTTTTTGAAAGCCTCTCTGAAAACGCTTGCCCTTGAAATGGCTATTTCAAATTGTAAAAGCAGGATTGCAGAAAAACTGGCCATCGGAATACCGGTCCAGGTGGAAGAATTTCGGGCAATTCTAATATCAACCTCTGCAAGATATTCGGCTTTTAGTATCAAAATTCCAAACGTGGACGATTCATCGTGGGAATATGCGGGAAATATAATCAAGTATTATCCCTCCAAACACTACAAGAAATTTCAACGCTGGCTATTACGAATACACAAAAAGTTTTTAAAGAAGTAAATATTTTAATTAGTCTTTTTAATACAAAATGTTTTGTTGTTTTGAAATTTTAATGTGGTTTTTTATTTATATAAAATTAGAAAGTATGTTTTATGTGATTTTGTTGTTTGTTTAATGTTTGTTTGTTCATGTTTTTTAATATAGTTGTGATACATTGTTAGGAATTTTGTTGGACTTTTGTTTAGAGTATTAATTTTAATCTATAATGTTTAATTATATATATTGTTTTATATAACTACTCTAAATAAATAAAGTAAAAAAAAAATCTTCTGATGAGAAACATTTATTCCTCAAAAAACAAATTGCCAAGTTTGTAGATTAGATCCACACAAGGGATGCAAGTTATCGATTAATAGATTAATCGTTTGTTGTTTCATTTAGTCGACTTTTAATCGTTAACAGCGCCACGATTAAGGAACCAGTTTATCTTGTGGATTTGGGGTGGGTAAGTGTATCTTTATTATTATAAGAAAAAATCTTTGACGTCACTGGGTTATAATTCTCTAAAGAAGTTTTTTATAATTTGTCGACTTTCAATCATAGAGATAAAAATATATATATCTCTATCCTTTCAATACTAAATCTGATTTCAATGACGTCTCTTTGTATTTTTCCACGTCCAAGCGATAGAGATATAAAGATAAGAGAGCTCATTAGTAGAGAAACAGCGTTCTGTTGTTTCTGTGTGTTCATAATAAACGTTCTACGTCATCGTAAGCTGATCATAGAGATAAATTATATCTTTATGATCTGCTTACGGTGACGTAGATCAAATCACTTTGTTTATTATGAACACACAGAAACAACAGAACGCTGTTTCTCTACTAATGAAGGGAATCAGCTCTCTATATCTTTATGGTCAAAACGTGAGGAGTTATTTCATAGAAAAATAAGAATATTGAATACAAGAACGGATTAAAAACCGGTAAAGATGTTGAAGTTTCATTAACTTCAAATAGAGAGCACGATCTGTCGATTAATTTCAACTAATAAACTTTAATCGTTTAAAATATTGGCGATTATTAATCGTTAGTCGATTAACTTTTTGCATCCCTAATCCACACGTATTCTCAACCAACGACTGTATGGCGTAGAATGTGGACCGTCAGCGTCATCGGTCCATATTTCTTCAAAAATGTCTGAGGAGCCTCATTTAAAAAAGGGAATATCATTACAGTCATTACATTACGATTATACATATATGGTACGATTGAGTTGTATTTGTTATCATCTATGAATAAACTACGCATTACAACATTAAATTGATCCATCGGGTTTAGGATATTTTATTCGCCTTTAATACTTGCAATGTCAAATACATCTTTGTGACATTGCTAAGCTATTTTGTACATCTCTGGATATACAGTACGCATTACAACATTAAAATTGCTCCATACGGGTCCAGGATTTTTTCGCCTTTAATATTGTAAGTCAAATACATTTGTGACCTAAGCTAGTGCTCTCTCGTTACAGTTTAAAAAATTATTTTACTTTTCAATACGGCATAAAAATAACAATAATTAAAAATAAAAAATATATATATATATCCAATTGCTTAATTTGCCCATATGGCACATGAAATTATACTGTCAGCTCATCAATTTTTAAAATATTGATTTTGCAACGAAAGTTCTTGGTTTTTATACATTGACTGAGCCTGTTCAACATTTCCCTTGGCAGGGAGAATCAGGTCAATCAACTAAGAATAATTTCCCTTCAATGCATTTCACTCCATGCATTGGAATTGCATGCTACATATATACATAGTAAGGGCGTAAATATATATATAAATGTAAAAGGAGAAAGAACCTTCCTTCTCCTCTGCGAGACACATGACTTTCATAACCGAAAACGCCTCACGACATTATTATTGTTATTTCTTTAAGGCAAACACTTATTGAAAGAGTATTATGCATTGTTCTGTATATCTTGAAGGCAATATTGAAAGAGATGTGGAAAGGTTTTAAATATTTATTTAATTGTTTGAAACGTGTTTTTTTACAGAGGATTAGAAAAATATCATATTGTTTGAAGGCATTGAGTGTTTTATAATATTACGAATCGTTCCGAATGTGTACCATTGTTATGATTGTAGAATTAGGAGAAAAGTGATGCATAACTTTGATTTTGAATTTAGACGGTATAATTTATTATTTTTATCCGATTGGCATACCGATGGTGCAAGAACTAAGTTAATAAGTAAGATTTAAACATAATGAGTGGATAATATGTTTATTCTAATCTAATAAAATTATAAGTAAATTTTTAGTGGCTAATAAAGGATCTATGTACAATAGAAACGAGGATCGTTTATAATATTGTTTATAAACAATATTTTGTTTTTTAATATTATGGTGAAAGCTCTTATTGGCATATAATTAAGAGCTTATTAATTTTTCAAATTGAAAACATTATATTTTGGGCTTACATCACAAATATAGCTGCTGACGTTATTTGGCGCCAATCTATTATAACTGTCATACCATCTTCATATTTAAGTCGTCATCCCTTTTAAGAGATATAACTTCTGATCTCCTCTAGCAGAGTCGTTGATGGTTATGATATAAATCGTGATCGTAGTCACTCCTAGGAAAGGATACGATCGTGATTCCTACCAGGAGAGTCTATAACTCTACTGGATCTCCATCTCTACTGCGACATATATATATATATATATATATATATTATTAGATTAAATAATGAAATATTTGATTTATATGTATGCTTATACATATTTAAATGTTTGTATATATATATATATAAATGATTAATATTTAAACAACCCCTCTAGATTGAAACCCCCATATTTTGAGTCAAATATACGCCTCATCTGTCCTCTGTACATATCACTTCTTCTTTCAAACATATCATCCTCATTATCATCAACTTTTTTTTATTATCCTTCTACATCATCAATCACTTCCTTATTCTTATTCCTTTCTGTAGTCACATCCTCCTTACTACATAAACCTCCATTGTATAATAATATCATTACCAGGAGTGATTATAATTCTGAATAATAATAATATAATTATGTCTGATTGGCGGCCTCCCCCTCTCCTTTCTTCCTTTACCAGATTCATTTCTCCATTCTGCTTCAACACAAACACACACACACACAAAAAGACATTAGTGCGATGACATTTTCTGCTTATATATACTTTCATGGGCTATCTTTTTTCCTTCTTCTTAGAGCTCCTATAGGTTTGCATGAATGTTTGCTATGGAATACAAAAAAGACGTCATTGATGTCATTTGTAGGACGTTTCTATAAGTATAGCGATAGTGGATTTTTGTTGAAGATATTATATCGATAGCTCTATTTTATAGAAGAAGCCGATGGTCGATTAATCCATATTTCTCATACATGCAAATCTATAGTGAATGCCATCTATAATTCTTTCAAAGATATTATATCTGATGAAATAGTAAGAAATCTAATGCAACAAGGAAATAGCGAGATTTTCTTTTTGTTTTTAACGCTAAAAAGTGGTGAAAAAGTTTATATAAACAAAATATAATTAAGTCTAAAAAAGGAGACTGAATTGATTTTATTTATTTAACGGATTTCGTACTATTGGGATCCACTTAAGAAAAAGCTCATTGCGCTTTTTTTTTTTTTTTTTTATTTTTTTGCCTATATGGTTCGATAGAATTGCATCCGATAGGATATAAATAAGCATTATAGCATTATAATTAGTCTATCGAACCTAGGATCGTATCAATGAGGTAGACCAAAAATGACCATCCTCTCTCGGGATTCGAACCTGTGCCCCAACATTGAGAGTTGGACACGCCTTAACACGCACGGCTATCGAGCTCCCTTTATTTGGTTCGACATAGATGTAAGTACACGCTAGCTTCTTATCATTATTAATCAGTTCAATGTCCGAGGTCATGTTTCCAGTGCCGTTCAGGGGAAGGAGATCTCCTAGGAGGGATCAATGGGCAGCTTCAATAGGTTATGCGAACACACATGAGCCTCTAGCTGGACAAGAGATCAAGACGAGCCTCAAGTCCCCCTTACAGCACCGTTTCGACCCCCATCAACTAGGACAAGGCAAAGAGATTCCAGCAGTTCTCATCAAATATGTCATCAAGAATTCCGTCAAAGCTCGAGGATTCTATCTGAAGTCTTCGTGGACGGACTCAATCCCGGAGGGACACTACCACCTCCGCAAAGGATTCAGTGCTTCGTGTAGATTCAATTTTGGAGGCTTAAGGAAATCATGAAATCTTAATGCTTGTTTGATCTCCAGAACCTCCTCTTTTTTATCATGAACTAATACTAAATTGAATTTCATTGAACTATACATATAACATACAGGGTGGTAAGATCAAATCTGGCGTTTTTCTTCTCTCAACTTAAAATACACATATAATCCTTAATTTCTGTTCAATTTTGTTTATTTAGACATTAAAATGTCGTACAGATGTGTAAATTTTGCTTAATCAATCCATCCGCCTTTGGGTCGATGAAGCGCTGGATCCTGAAGCGGAAGGAGGAGCAGGCCTTGGCCACCAGGGCCTGTCCAACTTCCTGGCCTGCTTCATTATGGAGTTGATCAGGGCGGCATTGGTGTTTCTGATGGTGTTGCCCTTTATACAAAGAATCTGATAACGGCATACCAGCGTTCTTGCTCGTTCGAGATAACAAGCTGTAGATTTCCATATGCAGCCATGACGATGATAAATTCAACTGAATTGATCTCTCATATGTAGTTGTCTGCTAAAAAATCAGCTGCACGGATCAGAGGACGTCATCCTTGTTAAAGGATGTCCTGAAAACCCGCCGGATGTGATCTTACTACCCTGTATATATTATTTTTCGGTCTTCGACCAGTTTCTATCTCTTTTAAACATTGAACAAATGAAGTTGCACCTCTTGATAGAATGTTCTCTCCTAATGTAACAACAGAATAATTTATTTTGAGATTTTATATCAATTATATTATTTTATTCCTTGAGATAAATTTGCCATCATCAAACGTCGATAATACTCATGTTGTTATACTTTCAAATATGCAAGATTCCTAAAGTGATATATCCGCTCAACCTCATCCACAAACTAGGTGGATATTCGTTGGTGAACTGGAGGACAATAGCTTGACAATAATTAAAGCAAAACTCTTTAAGGATGAAGATGTCGTTCCCCAACTTCCAGTCATTAAGGACGAAATTCTATAATTATGAAGGCAATGAAGACTTTGCTAAAAAAACACCCTCTGGTTGAGTCAAGACAACTCACACTGCATCATATCTCTGTCAACGACGCATATGACACCAACAATATATTGATAGCCAATGCTTTGGTAATCATATGTGACGAGGACTCTCTCTCTTACCTTCAAAGACAGAGGCTCACTTTGAAGGCATTTTTTCAATTTAGCTTACTTATATTATATTGTTCATTAAAAAATTGTCCGTGCTTTCATTAACTTTCATATTGTGGCTCTTAGTTTTATTTTTCAATTGGGATATGATTTTTCGCAATGTTAAACCCAAAAGTATTTATTTCATTCATTTGGCAGGCTTAATTCGAAACAGTGCATCCTCGATGCATAGCTTCCTTTATACGGGGTAAAATTATTTTTTATTAAAGGATTTCAATTGAAGCTTCAAATGAAAATGTAATTGCAAAATAAAAAGCTTTGCCTGTTGACACAAAGATTCAATGAATGGTTCAGAGCGAAGAAAATAATATATGTTGATCATTGGGTATTTCTTTCTAATAAAAAAATTCAAAGAGGGTTTGATAGGTGAGTCAAGTTACATGAAATAATTGTAATGACAAATATATTAGTCATTTCATATTAAATGGAAGACAATAATAACTTTTAGATATGTATTCAATAGATTCATTAGACACCATAATAAATGATTTAACTAGTAGTTCAATTCAACCAACACAAGAAGATAAGCTGAAAACTCTTACTTTGAGTTGAAAAGCTTTTCTTCTTGCCATATTTTATGTAAGGTGTAAAAATAACACTTTACTACATGTAAATTAATACTTTTTGTACAGCTTTTTTTAAAATAGAGGCTTTTATTCCTTTTTATAAGCTCAAAAACCATCCAAACTGTATAAAAAGTCCCCAAGTACATTTATGAAACTTTACATAAAATCACAGTAAAATTTATATATATTTAAAAACTGAACTTATCAAATAAAAAACTCCCAGTAATATGAACAAAAATATCACAACCTTGGCATATTAAAACAAAAATCGCTATTATTGATAAATTATACGGATGAGGAGACGTAATACTCCGCCGAAGGAGGTATTGTTTTCACTGGCGTGGTTGTGTTTGTTTGTTAGTTTGTTGGTTTGTCAGCAGGATAACTCAAAAGTGCTGATCAGATTCGGATGAAACTTTGTGGAGTTGTTGGAAATGCCAAAAGGAAAAAGTGATTAAATTTTGGCATCACTGAGTGCTTCTTTAAGATGCAAAATGAGCTAAATACTAATAAATATTTCAAGTTACCTACTCTGCCAAAGATGTCGCTGTGGTGTGCTCTTTGATGCGTCAGTTTCTTTTCTTTCCATGTACCTCTAGAGGGTAAACAATGATTAGAGATAGAAAATCGAGGGATATTTTGGGCGTTGTGAAAGGGAGAATGTTTGAATGGTACAATTGAGTTCAGGCTCTGTTTGGTGGGATCGGCTGAGGTTTGCACTCTCTGAGTCCTTTAGTTGTTCTCAATTTTAATATTCAATATATATATATATATATATATCAATATATAACAAAAATTATCTAAAATACTTCTAGTCCTAATTAATATAAAAGATGTATATTGAGAAAACTAAGTTAATTAAACTTGTTCAAGGTTAAAGCCTTTTGAGATTGATCCTGTAAGTATTCACTACTTTGTGTGTATTACACATGTTTAAATGTAAGAGTAATTTTTTATTATGTTCTTTAAAAAAATATTTTCTAAATCGTATCATATTTGATAATAGTAAAACTCAAAAGTGACAGGGGACATTTATATAATGATATAATGAGGAGGAAACAAAACTTATAATGTGAGTATTTACTATATCCCTTCTAATGGTTGCTATTTAAGTTATATAAAATCAACCAAGATTGGTTATTTACATTTTTTAATCTCATTTAATATAAATTAATTGAATTACTACGTATATGTAATACACAGAAAGAATATTTCCTTTTACAGGTATAATTATGCGTGTCAAGAAGGATAGTTAAGTTTTTGAAATACACAACCTTTAATTGGATTTCCTAATTTCATTATAATAAAAAAAAGTTATAAATATCATAAAACATTGAAAACTTTTAATATCAGGTCTGAAAACAAGTTATCTGCAAGTCATGTATGGGTAAAAATGACCAGTTTGCTTCAACCTAAGGTAAAAACCATTATACCACTAAAATAGCATTCAATCAATTTGAAGAAAGTCCATCTTAGAAAAAATATAAAAAAAACGATATTAGGTTTATGTACAGTAGC
>CP045898.1:6171936-6193924 GCA_013387185.1 Caligus rogercresseyi | reverse complement strand
CACTAGAACTTCCACCACATTCTTTTGACAACAACAAATAGCCATCATGGAACAAGCAGGAGGGACGCCATCCCGAATTGGCCGCGCGGGACTCAACCTGCTGCTATCTACAAGCTGCTCAACTACCCCAAGACCACGTTTACCGGTCTTCAATGCCCTGGAGGCTGAGGGAAGGTCTACCGCAAGGCCCACAACATGAGAAGTGACAAGATCCGCACCTCCCGCTTCCTTGCAGGCCTCGAGAAGTCCATCAAGGCATCGCCGGGGATTCCTTGTCCAGGTTGGCCAGAAACGTGGAGTGAGCAAGCAGCTGGTCTCCAAGGCTGTGAATGAGGACCCTCGGGTATAGGTCATACCGAATAGCCAAGCAGCACATCCTCACAGCATCCATGAAGGCCACCAGGCTCACCAACGCAAGCGTCTCCACAATGGCCTGAAGAGCAATGGAGGAAGAATCATCTTCTTCTCCGACGAGAAGAACTGGACTGTCGATAGAATCTACACGTTCAGAATGACAGGTGGCTTGCCGAGGAGAGAGAGGAGGTCCCTGCGGTCTTCACCACAAAGTTCCCGGCCTCCGTGATGACCCTGGGTGTCATCTGCAGCACCGGTGAGGAGATGCCCCCTTCTTCTTCATCCCAAGGAAAGGGTCAACGCGGAGAGGTATTGCGATGTCTGGAAGAGGTTGTCATCCCCTGGATGAAGGATAAGGCCGCTGGGAGGGAGTTCATCTTCCAACAAGACTCACATTCGCCCTCAGGACGCACCATCTCTTCAACTCTCACGGCATCACATTCTGGGATCGGAACACCTGGCCCTCAACTCGCCGATCTCCATCCGTGTGACTACTACTGTAGGGGAGTTGGAGAGGGGGTGTTCAAGGTCAGCCACACAACATCGAAGCCCTGAAGCTCCATTACGAGGGAGTGGAATGCTGTCGATCCCGCGGAAGGAATTAGGGGGCATGCAAGTCTTTAGGGGCAGGATGGAGAAGATGGTGGCTGCTGAGGGAGGGTATATTGAATAATGTCTTGTTTAATACCATGTATAACTTTCCATATTGTCAAATAAACTCAAATGCCCTTTTTATCAGGCTGGTGAAGTTTAAAACAGTTCCATTTAACATTATATATATATATATATATATATATATATAATATATATATATATATATATATATTGCTGATTACAATTTTTTTGTCAGGGAGAGGGTTAGCTTAATGAAGCCTTCTCTAATGTTGCAAGTTCGACTCCTGAGGAGTGTAAGAACAATATTAATCAGACTCATTGATCTAATTAATGCCAGTATACATATTGTTATCCACACGAATAAATAAACATAATTAGGACACTAAAAATGACTGTATTTCGCATATTTTGATCGTAATTTCATGACCACATAGCTAACAAATAGGCAAAATATGGGATACATATATTGCAAAAAAGATTTTTGAGCTATTTTCCATAGTACATTTGCCAATGGACTACATTTGATTGTTATATAAACATCATATATATTTATTCTCAAACATTTATCGATTTTTTTTTCAACCGTTCATGCAAAAATTATATACAAAACAATATATAAAAGCGATGCTAATAAGTAAAAAATACAATATATAAACATTATAGTTCATATTTTAGCAACATACATGAACATACTAATTAATTTCTCAAAAAGTAAAACTTAAACTATTAACACATAAAAACTAAAAACGAAGTGTAAAGGATCATTTAAATTTTTAAGCATCTCTTAAGACGATGGAACGGGAGGGGACATATTTCACCAAATCGCCATCTAGTGTCAAGAGTTATCCGTATACCGAAGGGATCCGGAGGTCCAATGCAGCATAACGAGTCTATTTTTAATAGCTCTTATCACATCAAGACCTCTAGTCAAGACCTCTTACTTTAAAAAAAGTTTTGTTCAGTAAAAGTTTGTTTAATACTCATTTTTTTAGGGTGGTAGTTCTATTCCTACCAAAAGTGAAAGGTCAATATTTATCCGCCATATTTAAAAATTATGTTAACGTTTGTCTGACCCTTGACCCCCCCCCCCCCCCAACAACGTGATATCTCTATTAAAATGTAGTTGACACCTTGCATCATTCCTTCTTGCTGCATTAATATATATTTTTCACTCTGCCTCCTCTTACAAGATCATCGCTTCTTCACTTATATAAATATTTCCACACACACATTTCCCTCCATGTTTTGACACAGTGTTCTTTTACCACACAAGGGAAACTCTTACATAAAGAAAAATTTCTTTGTCGATTCATCAAAAAAAGCCATTGGGGAAGAGAAAAAAATGATAAAAAAGAAACCAAGAGACTTATTTAGTGTGTGTGTGTGTGAGTTGACAAAGCTCTTCTGCTGTGTGACTACGTAATATTGCTGTCTTATAACTATTATTATATTTTTTTAAATCCACCATTTAATATAATTTTGTTTGTTTCTTTTAGGGGAAAAATACATGATGAGCAATGATTTCACATTGATATATATATATACAGGGTATGTAAATGTTAAACAACCTACACACACATACACATCATATATGTATATATAGACTATTTTATATATCAGGGTTATGTATGTTAAAAAACCAACAATAATAAACCCGGGTTTTTTGTCGGGTTTTTTGGTTTTTTTTTTTTAAAACCTTCAAAATTAGGGTTTTTTCAAACATCCGAGTTTTTGCGTACTTTGTAAAATACATTACTCTTCCCATATGCTAAGCAAACAGAAAGTATATTTTTTTCTGTATATGACTGAATGGAGCCACCCACTAGACGCAAAAACATTTTCCCATGGAGCAAGAAGCAGTATTGAATTTTGAGAGAGGGGGGGGGGGGGCATCAAATGTCTAGGTTGAATTCTAGATGTTGGATAAATTATGAATTGTCATCGAGGGCACGTAAATACGTGGCAATTTGAATGCTTTTTTTGTCTGATTTCACTTCCAGTTACCAATTAGTTGCTAAAGAAAATGTCAGAGGAAGGGGCCCTGACCCAATAAGAAACTACTTTGAAGCCATTAACTCGACTGAAATTTTGGGAAACTCTACGGGATCAGCTGCTACGATGCAAATCTTGTTTGACCCAAGTAAGAGGACGTCTCGAGAGAATGACGGAACATAGGAAAAAATGTTCCCTTAGACTCGGCTCAGCGTCATCTACATGTTCAAACGAACCTTCTTCAACATCGCTCTTTGTAGTTCCCTCAAGAGCGAGAGATAATCTTCCAGACACCTCTAGTCCTCCGTTCAAGATAAAATGTTCGTCTAACATCATTATGACATCAAAATCCGTGAAAGAAAAGCTTCAAGAGCAGTGGGCGAGAGTTTTTTTTCAAAAATAGATTGCCATTTAAAACTGCAGAAGATCCAGAGTTTAAAAGGGCAATGGAAATGATGCGGCCCGGAATTGGGGCGCGGCTGGTGACAGAAAGAAATTTGGCTGGGCCTCTTTTGGACAAGGAACATGATAAAACTGATGGACAAATGAAGTCACTCTTACAGTTAACTTTCTATCGTACGTAAGTGCAAATTTACGACTAATTTTCTACTTATTTAGGGGAAGTATGGTGTTGTATCTCAAGATGGATGGTCAAATGTGCACCGTGAATCCATCATTGCCACGTGTGTCCACATACCTGGGCATACGTTTCTTCTTGATGCAGTGGATGTAGGTGATGTTAAGAAAGATGCTTCATATTGCGCTGATTTAGCCAAATCTTCGATTTTAAATGCCGAAGAGAAGTATGGCTGTCAAATCGTTGGGTTTGTTAGCGACAATGAACCAAAAATGGTTCTTGTTCGCTCTCTTTTGGAGGAATGGAGAGGAAAATCATTCATCGCATATGGCTATTCGGCACATTACCTTAACTTGATTCAAATACATACAACACCATCAGTGATTAAGAACCACTTAATTGAAGTCCAGAAATATTTCCGAAACCATCAACGCGTAGCAGCTAGGTTGAAACAGATGGAAGATCCCACAATTGCCGAATGACACGAGGCGAGAAGGAAAGTTTATAAAAGGTGATAATTTCTTCAAAAGTATGACTCATTTGTTTCTTTTAGATGGCTCAGTCATCGTGACTTCTTGGAGAGTTTCCTCTTCAATTACCAATTATATTTGGATATTTGCGATCAAGGAATTGCCCCTAGTAGGGTCAAAAATATTCTTGATAATCGCAAAATCAAAGAAGAAGCGATTCATTTGCAATCTCAGCTTGATGTTGTGACAAGAAGTCTAAACATTTTCAATCTGATGATACCAATCTTGGGGAAGCAGTTGAATCATGGCTTACACTTTCATCAAGTTTTTGTCTCACCAGTGAGCTATAAGAAGCTGTCCAGTTCAAATTCCAGTACAAATGAAAGAGGAAGCAATGAAGCTTCTTGAAGATCTTGATCCATTCTTTCCTGGAATAATGGCTGCTTTTCAGATATAAGACTCTTCTCTTTTTCCAGCGTCTGCCTTTATCTCTAGTGTCAAGGATATTTTGGAGCCGATGAATTATTGGAGATATGTTGCAAAGAACACTGAATTGATGCCACTTATGGAGTTCTGCCAACTGGCCATTAGGCTCTTTACCTGCCCATCTTCATCAGCAAGTAGCATTAAATTTAATTCATATAACTCGTGCTGTATGTTATAACAAAGTATTTCTTAATTTGGCTTAGGACTTGAGAGAGCTTTTTCATCCTTCGGTCTTGTACACACGAAACTACGGAATCGGCTGAAGAATGAAAAGGTTATTAAGTTGGTTAAGATATATACCCATTTAAGAAGTCGTAACCACGATATTGACCAATCGGATAATCTAGACGCAGTTCGTATTATCTAGAAGAAGTGTAACGATGTTAACACCGACAATCTTATGTATTTTAAATATTATATATGTATAGTTCATCATAACGAGCTATTTATAGTTTAAATAGTATAAATAAAATTTTCATCAATACCAAGAATAGCTAATTAATGGTGTAAGGAAAATCCGAATTTCGAAAAACCCCACGATAAAACCCTGGTTTTATTCGGGTTTTTCAAAATTTTGGGTTTTTTTCGCATACCCTGTATATGTATATATATATATATATATATATTTTTTTAATTATACAAATGGCTCTTTTAAGAGTTATTATCCAAAGAGTGGACTTAATATCAAATATACGACTATAAACTTTAAAAAAAATTGTGTAGTCCCTAGATCAGGGATGCCAGGGTGGAACGGTCAGGGGGCCGGACTGTTTTCAAGTGGGACCTCGGGGGGCCAAATTACCGGTACATTTTGGGCCTTGCAACACTAAACACTAAACAAAAGTAGATTTTAATTTGTTGATATTGTATCATAATATTATTTATTTATAAAAACACTTCTCAAACACTAACGTACGGGCCAAATGAGATGTCCATTCGGGCCGGTTCCGGCCCGCGGGCCGCCACCATGGCACCACTGCCCTAGATTGAACCAAATTCAGACGAAAATAGTCTGGAATCAGCGAATTTAATATATTTTTCATGATAGTTTATCCAGCTCATTTTTTTATTTGAATACCAAATAATTACTATCCAATAGTTACCTCCACCGAAGGAGGTATTGTTTTCACTGGCTTTTTTTTTTTTTAGTTTGTTGGTTTATCAGCAGGATAACTCAAAAAGTACTGAACGGATTTGGATGAAATTTATGGAGTTTTGGAAGTGCCAAAAGGAAGAAGTGATTAAATTTTGGCATCTCTGAGTGCAGAATTAGGGCGCCAAATGAGCTAAATACTACTAAATTTTTCAAGTTAGCCTACTCTGCCAATAGATGTCGCTGTGCTGTGAAATGGGTGCCGGGAGCGTCTTCCTCTCGGAATTTCCGTCTAGGGAACCCTCCCCGTCTCTCTACGCCTCCCCAGTCGTGAAAAATCCGCCTCGGAAGGCTCATGACGGCGGAGGTTGCACTCTCTGAGTGTATATATGCCTCTAGTTATTGTTTTATATTTAAAAATTCACCTACACAAATAGTTGTTTTGTTTCTTTAAGGAAAAATAAATTAGATTCACGGATTTCACGGATTATGCAATCATTTTTTTGAAAAATAATTCGCGTGATCTTAAGGTAAAATTGTAATCTAGTTGGTGTAAAAACAAATATATGATTTATAACGATGAAAATAGCTTAATATTTGTCTGGTTCTTGATATGATGCAACTCATCGTAATATATTTGGAAATCAACAAAGTTGATATTTATTTCTTAGTTTATATAATAACACTTTTCGATATTTTTATTCATTTATTGTTACACTTTTTTAATTTTTCGATAGATATGCAAATAAATATCAATGAACATACAATTTAACTATAATAATAGCGTCCAAAAGACAGGATTGGCGGCGGATTGTGCCAGTTGGGATTTATAATTCCAAAATATTATAAAAAGATTGTAGGGGAGTTAGGAGTTTTTCCTGACAAAGAGTGGCGACTTTTATATACTTCTTCAGAGTACTATTCTTGGCTACACTTAGGTACCCCCTTAACTAATGAAGTTTTGGAAAAATTTCACCATTTCTTGCGTCGATGCAAAAAATTATATGGCATGCTACCCCGGAATATTTATCAGACTCTTCGATTGATATTATTCACAAAAACAGGGGTGTCCGACCTTTTATTAATAGATTTGGTGATCCCTCATCCTTAGAAAAAACAGCTCTGTGAATGGAATTATTACAATCCACGACGTGGGGGCAGCTTCCATTTTCGCAGAAGGTAGATTTAGGTTTCCTCTTCAGAGGTCTCTCAAAACCATGTGCCCTACAATGCCGTGGTTTTTAAAATTGAATCTTGACAGGCAGAAGTTTTATGAAGAAAAAGAAATAATAAGTAAGTTTTTAAGTATTTTTAGTCTTCCTTCCTCATGGAAAAAAAGAATTTCGTGTTCGACCTGGAGTATTGCTGATGGGTCCAAATTTACAGCTCAATTTCAAATCTCGACTCGGCTCATTAAATTTTTTTATCCTTGCAATAATTGTGGCATTCTATACAATAATATAATACACGCTTTTGTAGATTGTCATTTTTAAGGACTGTGAGGTATTTTATTCAATTAAATGTCTTTCCGCAAGAAGATATCGACTCCAATATCATTAAGGCATCGATCTTGTTTGGACCCTTCAGGCGAAAACAGAAGCTGGCATCTCATCATAAGGCAATTGAATATTCGCTGTTAAGCATAAATCTTTAATAGCAAAGAAATTGACGAATCATTCGTATATAAAAATTGAAGACCTCAGAGCTATAATGATTGGGACAGCTGCTCGGTATTGCGCTATGGCAATAAAATTCCAAGCGTCTCTGCATCTTCGTGGACATGTGCTGGTGACCTAATAAGGTTCATTCCCTCCAATTCCCTCCAATACCTCAATATCATCAAATCTACCATACGTAGACACCGCCGTTACAGATTGAATAGAGATTAAGTTTGTTTGTTTCTAGGTGCATATTATATATTTAGGTTTTTTTTTCTTTAGACAGTAATTTTGAATTACAATGTTCATTATGTTTTTGTTTTAACGTAACTGTCTTTAGATTTTTATATTTATATATTTGTTTTCTATGTTATTGTGTATTTCACTATATTTTTTTAGAATAATAAATATATATTTTAACCCCAAAAAAAAACTATAAAAACAAACTAAAAACAGTAATTTACACAAAATCTACCAAAATAGGATGCTTGAGTTCTAGCAAGCTAACTAATCAACTTTTTTGGCACCTCTTAGCTACTTGTATGTATACATTTGGTTCTTTGGTGTATGTACCATAGAATAACAAAATTCGAAAGTCTACTATGAAATACAAGTCTATTTTTAAGGTCATGCGAAGTTATCCTATAATAGAAAATTATGTTTAACGCATTGGTATTTAAAACTTTGTAAATTCAGAAGGCTTCCATGCTAAGAACTCAAATGTGACGACAATTTAAAGACGTTAAATAAGGAGAAGAGCATTTTAAATTGTTATAGACATTTAAAAGTATGAATTTGAAGAATAAGTGATTTACTTGATATTGTACTCAAGCATTTTAATTTTTTTTATGCCTCATGAAAGGACAGATAATGTTATGCGGCATATAACATAAATCTTATCAGATGGAAAATAATATTTAATGTATGTCGCATAAGTTTAAGCGAATACTTAACTTATATGATCCTTCAAACTTTTATTTGTTCATTTAAGAAGTTATGTTTAAAAAGTTTGATGATAATTAGATTAATATGATATAAGAATATTTAACATCGGATTGCGTGTAATTTTACTCTCTGGCGTTGCTTTGAAACTCAATATGTGACGTCTGCTACCTAGGACTAATAAATGACGATTTTGAGCCTCAAATATGTTAATACTGTTAAACCTGGAACCCAATTTTCTACTACCCTAGAACTTTAATCTGATATGCCATAGTTCTTGCTGATGAAACATGAGGACTCGATGGTAATTATCTCTCTATAAAGTAGCCCAATGCTTCAAACAATAACGTGTCTTCTCTGGTGAATAATTTTGTTAAAAAATAAATATTTCAAAAACAAACTTTATATATTCATAGAAATTCCATATAATATAATGTATCACTAAACATTAAAGATAATGGAGCCTTATTCATTTTACTTCAAACATTTTCCAATGATGGGACTTTTTATTTATTACAATTCAATTTTTTCCCACAATTCATAAAAATATATACCAGCACAAAAAAATAGAATGTATACAAAATGATTTTAATGTGTAAAAACATAATTAAACATAAAATTTTAAAACCAATCCATGTAAGAGAACAAGAATATATTCCTTCTTTTTTAGATCTTTTTGTGCATTATTGATTTTAGCCAAAGTGAATGGAGGAAATTTTAATTAAAATTATGAGCTGGACTTGTAAACTTCCTTCAAAATTTCATATATCATTCCAAGTTGATTGATTTTTTTTTTGGCCTATGTGGTTCGATAGAATTGTATCTGATAGGATATAAATAAGCATTATAACATTAAAATTAGTCAATTTAACCTAGGATCTTATCAATGAGGTAGACCAAAAATGATCATCCCCTCTCGGGAGTATTCGAACATGCGCCCTCAACATTGAGAGTTGAACACACCTTAACGCACTGAGCTATCGCAATCCCTTTCTTTCCAAATTCATTCGTATAATATTTTACTCCACGATTAATTTACTGATTTGAGTGACTCTAGTTGTCAAATGATTTATTTTTCGTAAAATAAAATTGTTAACAAATAAATTCATAACTTTCCTTTCATGGCATTCATTTTTCCATATACTTTCTTAAAGCACTAAATTTTGACCCCAAAATGGATATTGTTTTTGTGTGTGTGTGCTTTCTAGAGGGACTTTTCTATGGTAATTCTTCAAAAGATGTACTTATGGTACAAATAATAGGAACACACTATCAATTTTATTGAAAATATATGTTTTACAAAATTTGGGAGGGCTTATCAATTAATTAATTATATTTCTAAGCAATTCATATAGAAAATCCTTCATGATATACAAAAACATGTCATAGTACATTTTTACATCTTTTGAAGAATTGCCATAGAAAAGTCCCTCTAGAAAGCACACAAACAAAAACAATATCCATTTTGGGGTCAAAATTTAGTGTTTTAAGAAAGTATATGGAAAAATGAATGCCATGAAAGAAAGTTATGAATTTATTTGTGAACACTTATATTTTAATGTTATCATGTTCATATCTATATAAGTATTTTGTTTGTGCTTTTGTCATGTTCCCCAGCTTGTTTTGTGAAACTGTTGTGTAAATACGAATAAAATAAATTGTTTTTTGTATCTTGGTACAAAAAAAAATGAATAGTATAAAGATATATATTGAATAAAGATGCACCAAGAGTGGAAGATATATTTATTCATCTTTATATGTGTTATAATATAATAAACTTATATTACTTTAAGGTATATGTTTTTGTTATAAACAAAGTGATGAATATCCAATTCAACTCTCACTAAAAATGCATTCTCTAATATTCTTTAATGCACTAAATATAATTTTATAATTCCATAAAATGCCAAACCCATTCACTCTCTCCCATGGTCATACGTATATATGTTGTGGGCATTGTAACCAGAGAAACAAAAACAAATCCTAACAATGGTTTTTTGTTGAGTTATAACCAAATCTATTTTCAGGAAGGAAGTACAGACAGAGAACGCAAAGAATATGTAACAAGATAATTTGGGCTTTTGAAAAAAGGATACATGAAATAAATCAAGAGAGGCTTTTGATTTTCTTTCAACACATCATAGTAGGGAGCACAGAAAAAATACGATTTGTTCCTCCTCTTATTGTATTACCAAGGTTAATGCCCTTCAAAATGTAGGAAGCAGTTCAGGCTAGAAACAATATGCACTTTTGTACTCTTTACTTCTATTTAGATTTTGAAGCAAAATAACACCATTTACAAAAATTTAATATTGATTAACACTTGCAGAAGTACGATATGGCTCTCATTAAAATAGTATATGACAAAATGATTAAATACCACTATACAAAACCAATTGTTTTTAGCATTTAATGAGATAAAGAGAAAACATGAATTTTATTTAAAATATTAATTGCATTTTTTATAAAACCGTTTTTTCAATTGAATGCTTATGTTTAAATTTCATTATTTTAAAGAGGCTCGAGGGAGAGAGAAGTATCTTTTTCGTTAAGAAACTAAAATAAACAGTTTTTTTTTGTTTCCCATTTTGTTTTATGAAATTTCATACGTGTAAATATGAATAAGCATTGTAGCTTAAAAGTTTGTCTATTGATCCTACGATCTTTTCAATGGGGCATATCGATTTTTCATTTTTTCTCTCATCGAATTTGAACATGGACCTTATAAATTATATAGTTTTAACTAATTAATTACAGTTATATTTATTATATAACTTATTTTATTATAAAATAAACCCCTTATAAACTTTATTTTATTATTCTGAATGCTAAAAGACGTTATTTATATAATTATGTATCTTTCGCCTTAGATTTGTTTTTTTAGCATTACGTATTCTACTTCCTTACATAAGTTAATAGCATTAAGTATTATGTGGAGCATAGATTCTTCTATATCCTTATGTATATATATATATATTTATATATATATATATATATCAAAGCTTGCTTCAACAATCAATGCAAGGCAAATATATGTTTTAGCAAATGCTCGAGTGAGAATGAATCTTCATATTTTAATTCGTATAGTAATATTTTTTGGTTTGATATTCATTAAATTCATGAAAAAACGGTTATTTTTTATAAATAATCATTTGTGGTAAATCCCTTAAAATATTATTTATTGATGTTTTTCGTTCGCTTAGTTCTTATTTATATAGAACTCTAATATTTATTTTGAATATTCAATATTATGACAATTACTTGAGTTATTCACTAACAAACATATTTCGAATGAAATCATTTTTGATGTATGCTTTCGTAACTTTTTTGTATGATGTAATGTGTAATAAAGTACGAACTCCTTATGTTATCATAAATATTTTTTATATAAGTCAAATTTTTCAAAAATTCATCAAAGTGCATTTTTTTTTACTTTTAAAAATCGATGTGTTCCAATAATATAATTACAATTTATACTTTATATTTTATTTGGGACTTGCAAAAAGTGTCAAAGAACTTCGCTTTAAAATATAGTAATCGTTGTATTGCTCAAGAGATATTTGTATGTAATCAGTTGTATTGGTGACATTTAATGCAATCCTTTAACAAACAAAATATATTTTGAAAAACAGGAATATAATGTAACGTACTGGATGTACAAACGACAAATATACTCGTAATATTTCGTTGGCTTTGTAAAAGTAAAACTGTATAAAATAATTGAACAATAACATTTGTGTATTTTGAAACAAGTTTAAAGGGAAGTCTAATGGAATTTTTGTAACCATAATATATATATATATATACATATAAAGACTTAATCGGGTTGTTAATAGATGTTAAGTATTCAATTAAAAATCATTACTCATTGGTAAATTTATTTCAGTAAATGGGGATATGTTAGCTAAAATATTATTGATGTTTTATACAAAATAAGAATAATAAACCATATTTTCATTTTATATATACGCTATTTGATAAATCTAAATAAAATGTTAGAAGAATAAATTCTTTAGATATTGCATTTTTTTATAATAATATTAGCTCTATTCCAGTTTACATATATTCCAAGAGGATTTTATAAATTATTTTAGCATAGATGATAACAAATTTACAAAAATGATTGTATTATTTTAATTTTCTTGGACAAAGTTTAGAGTTTTCATATATTCATAAGAAATAAATCATTTTTAAAACATTCAAAACCTCTCTACCTTTTTGTGTTGTTACTATTAATTTCATAACATTGTTTTTATGGAAAATCCTTTGATGGATCTGGCAAAGTATTTACTATAGAAATATATTTTTTCTGTTAAAGTGGGGCTTTTTTGGTCATAAAAGCTGATATTATAAACTTGTTCCATTCACTTCAAATAAAGTAAAAACTCATATGAACAGTATAAAACAAAATATTAATGAACATTTTTAACTATTATAAAAAGCGGGGATATTTTTTTTAACCCTTTGTACCTATATATCTTAATAAATGTTTAGGCTATTTGAATATGTTTAAAATATGAAAATATTATCTATTCTTGTACCTTTTATTTCCTCATCCGTCGATCCTGAGCACTCCAATCTGCCTTTTCACCTTCTTTTGGGGTCACACACCAATTTGAAATCCCCAATAATAATAATAATATATCCTCCGTATATATGACTACAACCACCTTAGACGGAGAAGGACAAACACTTTCCCCCCAAATCCATCACAATCATACGTCACACCAACTATTTTCACACACTCACAATCCTCTGTAAGACTATTTACACACAAGTCCCCATCGAAGGGACCTCCTTGATGATGTACGTTCCTGTTTTACGTTGGTTGTTACTGCTGCCGGGGGGTGGGATATTCACCCAACCTATGGATTTCCTGCTCCTAATATCACCTTGCTATAGGAAGCAAATTGAGTTCTTAACTGTTGGCAAGTTGATAGGGCCTTTTTTGCAAAGGGGATCAAGCGCGCCTAGAAGAAGTGAGAAGAAGTCCTTTTTTTCGTATAATTTCCTCGCCGTGCTTTTGCCCCCCTCTGTTTCCCCCACTTTCTTTCTCTTTCTCTCTGCTTGTCGACGTCTCTCTTATATGCTAGCCTCTCTCTCTCTCTCTTTTATCCCAGCGGATGAGCGGCAAATATTCTTTTTTTTCACTTCTTCTTTAATTCATCATCTTATACTATGAAAAACCTTCTTTTTTGTGTGTTCTCCTTGGGACGTTTTCTTAAGGAGAAGAAAACAGAGTAGAAGGGTGCAAGGCTCTTAACTTTTTAAGTATGCATTAAAGATGTTGACAACTTTTTATGCATAGAGTGTAATATACATTGGGGCCTAATTTGTTATAATTGATTGTGCTGAAAGTCATGGTTTTTAGTGAAAGTAGGATGAAACAGTTGCAGACTCCAAAAATAATTTGCTTTCTTTATATGAAAATGCAAAAAAATATGATAGGGTGACATTTAGTGATTTGAAGTAAATGTATTTTTTCATCCTATGGTTACATCTTTTATGGATAATTTTTTGTTGATAGTTTAAATGCCCAAAACTGAAAATATTTATTATAAATGTTTTATAATATATAAAATATTCAATTTATTGTCTATTATTTTTGTACTCCAATTGTATTTACTAACACAATGAACAAAGTGCTCTTTTATGTTCAGGCAGACTCTATATGAATATAATTTGATTGACTAACTGTATAATTTTGGCTGGACACGTTTTTTTAAATAATGCTGAGCTAACGTTTCTACATTGTGATATATATTTAATTTACTTTGATTTTAAGGTTCCTATTGACCTGCAATTACATAATTGATAAAAACATTTCTTGGTCAGTTAAAGAATATGTACATTAGAAAGAGAGAAACAAGTGTTATGCTTGTCGAATCGACATTTTAATGTCGCATATTATATATATATATATATATATATATATATATATATGTAATAAATAACCATTCACATTTAGAGACTAAGCTAGTTAAGTTATTCGCAAGGACTTTTCCTAACAAATCCAACGCCAACTATTCAACTCTTGAGGACGAGAGTTCGACTCCTCTTGGGAGGAGGTCAATATTGACCTCATCGAAAACATCTTACATTCTATTCATTAACTTTAATTCCATATATGTATATATATATATATATCTACAGATGCAACTAAATATAACATATAGGCAATAATGTCAACTTTTCGTTTTTGTCATTAATATTTGGCAATTACCAAAAGGAATTTAGAGTCAAAATGATAATTATTTGATTATTTTCTGAATTAACATCATATTTTAATATTTGATTGAAAACTAGGTACATAGAGTTTTTAATATAAAGATTTATTTGAACAAAAAACAATAACTATAACAATAAATTAATCAATTATGTATTCTCGGTAACTGGTCCCGACTACCTCCCACCTGTCGACCAATTTGCTGATGCCGTTCTACCAAACATCGCCCTGTTTGGTGTCGAAAAAGTTTTTTAGTCTGTTTTTGAAGTCAATATATAAGGTAACACCACTCATTTGTTTTAATTGAGAGCAAAATAGGTTATAAACCGATGCGGCACAAGGTCCGAAGAGTAAGGCAGATGCTGAAAACCTCCCTTTCGAGCTCATGAAGTGTGGATTTGACGACTTACGCAACATGAGGCCTAGTGTTGTCGTGAAGCAAGATGACTTGGCCCTGTCTATCAGGTGCTTTAAGTCGAATAGCCTCTTTTACGTGATGCAACATGGCAACGTAAAACTCTGACTTTGGCATTTCTTTTCCATTTGCACCATGTGCTTCCAGTCCCACCAAACGCAGATAATTCTCTTTTTTTTGGGTGGAGATCCTGCTTGACTCTCGGTTTCGGCGTCTCTCCTGGGGCTACCCATTCCTTGCTTTGCTTTTTATTGATGCATAGGCATCATCTCCCATGACAATTTGGAACAAAATCCCTGTTTATGACCGTGTTTTGCCACGATTTGAAGACGTTTTTCTTTGTTTTCTTCGTTGAGCTCCTGAGGCACCCAACCTCTAATTTTTTTCGACAAACCCCATCGAATGAAAGTGATTTAGGATTGTCGTATGAGTACAGTTCAATTTTTCAGCCAATTCACGACTTGTTTAGTGACCATCTTCCTTCACTAACGCCTTCAGATGCTCTTTGTCGGATTCTGCAGATCATCCGCTTCGAGGCGTGTTGTCCAGGTCAAAATCGCTGTTTTTGAACTTTGCTAACCATTTTATTAAATAGATTCTTCATGTATATATGTATATATATATATATATATCTTTGAACAAATAAATGAAGAAGAAAAAAATTGTTTTCAACCTAATACACACTATTATTTTATATCCTATGATTGAACTGGGGATTAAAACAACTAAAAGTTTACTTGTGTTTTATAAATCATAATTTATCGATGTGCCAATTTTTCAACATCAAAAATCGTATGATGATTCAAAAGGGATGTTTAGAACACATAAAACAAGCACTCACAAGATGCATTTGCGTAAAAAACTAATTATGGATATAGCCTTCAAAATTTTGTATAAAGGTTATTCTTTTAATTAGCAGTTGATAATAATTATATTTTACCAACTGGTTTTCCTCTTCATATATATGAGTTCTTATGCTTTATATTTTTATACCTTTTCATTCCATCTTTTTATAATATCGCTTTCTATGTTTTAGTATAAAAAGTTACACCATTGTTAAGAATAAATATTTTTTTTGTACATATAATATTGAGACCTCAACTAACCTTATATCACCTTTTTTCGTTTAAAATTAGACTACCTGCAAAAGACCTAGCTGCAATAAGAACATATCAAAGTGTTAAACATAATTGCTGTTTTGCAGGTTGCTGGATTAAATTTCAGTTTCCGTGACCCTAAGATGTTGATCTTGGGGTAACTATAGAAAAAAAAAGTTTCATAAATTAAATACAAAATAATGTTGTTGCTTTTTTGCATATATGGTTCGATAGAATTGCATCCGGCCGTATATAAATAAGCATTATAGCATTAAAATTAGTCTATCGAACCTAGGATCTTATCAATGAGGTAGACTCAAAATGACCATCCCTCTCGTGAGTATTCGAACCTGCGCCCCCAACATTGAGAGTTGAACACGCCTTAACACGCACGGCTATTGAGGTCCCTTAGTCAATAATGTTGACAAGTTATGAAATAAAATATAACATAACACTTAAACAAATGATAATAATCTAATACTTTTGGTTGTAGAAGCAAAAATATTGTTTCAAATTTTCTTTAGAAGGCTTTTTTATCGTGTCTTTTCCTTTTTTGAGACTTTCGTCATAATGAAAGCACATGCACCATGGATATTCAGCCTGTATATTGTATTAAGTACAGCCTACCTCCCCTACATCCTTGTAGATATTGATTTCACTTGCTTTCGTGATGCATGAAATATTAATTTGGGAATAAGTCCTTTGTATAAAAAGCATAGTTCCTCATGTATTGCAACTTTATTTATTCCTTTAATTGTTCTTATCAAAGGGCAATTACATTGGAGTCTATAATATAAATAAGTAATTTTTTTTCACGTTGAAGAACAACATTAACTAGAGGCATATATACACTCAGAGAGTGCAAACCTCCGCCGTCATGAGCCTTCCGAGGCGGATTTTTCACGACTGGGGAGGCGTAGAGAGACGGGGGAGGGTTCCCCTAGACGGAAATTCGAGAGGAACACGCTCCCGGCACCCAATTTCACAGCACATCGACATCTATTGGCAGAGTAGGCTAACTGAAAAATTTAGAAGTATTTAGCTCATTTGGCGCCTTAATTCGGCACTCAGAGATGCCAAAATTTAATCACTTCTTCCTTTTGGCACTTCCAACGACTCCACAAAATTTCATCCAAATCCGTTCAGTACTTTTTGAGTTATCCTGCTGACAAACCAACAACTAACAAACCAACAACAACAACAACAAACTAACAAACCAACAAACGCCAGTGAAAACAATACCTCCTTCGGCGGAGGTAATAACACATTTTTTTATTAATGAAGATTAGCTTTCATCAAAATTCCACCCGACACCGATGATTCGTGGATAAGCGCGGGAATGTTATCAAGTTTCACCCTTCAAAGTCAAACAGATATTTTAAGATTTTGAAAAGAATAGTGCAAGGTTTTAATTAATCAGTTCATGTGATACTTTTATTGTAACGCCTTTTATTTAACTATTTTATTATAACTATAAAGTTTATTTATTTATACTTTTATATAACCATCTAAATAATAAAGGAGATTTGAAGAAAAAAAATAGCTTTCTCAGCTAATTAAAGGATGCTGTATTTTTTTAACAGCGTACATTTATTTCAAGATATATAACACTTACATTAAATGGCATACCTTTCAAATTGTTTTAAAAAATATACTGACGATTTGAATAATATATAAGATAAGTATAATCTTTTTTTATGCAAAAAGTGATATTTAACAACTATTTAAAATGACTCAGAATTCTTAAAAGTTAGGAACATTATTAGAAGAAGCGTTTTGGGATTCTACTACTGCTTCAACGCAGAAGAAACAATTTTATTCTTCTTATGCACTTTTGCCATAACGAACACCTAAGGGAAGGGTATTTATGACAGTCTTTTACATAAACAAAGAGAAGGAATGATGATGATTTGTTTGGCAGTATGATGCTAAAATAATTCATTTTAATGCTTTGAATGGACAGTGTTGAGCATGTAATCTCTAAATCTATTATAATAATTCGGTAAAAAACTCATTGGTCGTTAAAGTACCAAAATAAACAAGGCCTCTTATTGTTTTAAACGCTTTCAGCTGATCATAAAAGGAACATACAGTGCTATCAGCACTTTTTTTACACTTATGACTAAAAAAAATATCAGGCTGGACATTAGCAGAGAGCTGTTGACATTTCTGACAGATGAGTTAATTGAACTCATAAAAAAATTATCATGTCCACATATAATAAGGGATGAAATTATGCAATTTCAAGAGATACATTGGGTGAAAATTGTTTTTAGCGGATACACTTTTTATAATGATAATGTTTGTCTATGTCTGCAATGAAGAGAAGAGGAGTAGACGGGCAACCTTGTCTGCATCTCTTTTTTAGTTTTATAGATTTGCTTTTTTGTTCGCCAATCGTGATTGTTGAGGATCCGTTCAGCAAAAGAGCTCAAACTGGATTTAAAAAGCTACTTCGGAAGGAGCTTTTTAATTCCTCTAAGAATCTGCAAATACGATATAGAGTCAAAGGCTTTTTAAAGTCAATTCCTATCACAGCTCCGTATTTTTTTCTATCGGTTACAGACTCAATGGACGCCTCAATGTTCCGAAGCACGTCTGAGATTCTTCTGCCTTTAAGAAATCCTTTCTAAGGAGCACCAATTGTTTTGTTTAGCTCTGGTTCCATTCTTTTGGCCAAAATTCCTGAGAGGATCCTGTAGGATTGATTCAGAACCGTGATTGGCTTCCAATCATTGATATCAGTCCCATTTCCTTTTTTTGGAATAAGGACAATCCTACCTTTTGTTAGGGCTCGTGGCAAACTACCTCTCGTCTCCATCGACTGTCCATATTGAAGTAAGAACTTAGAACATTCATGTGGTAGTAAAGAATAAACTTCTCCTACTACCCCTTCAACTCCCGAAGCCTTGTTATCATTAAATTATTTTTTATACACAGTTATGCTTCTAAAGTCATAGATTTAGTTGTGGATGTTTGTTTTCTTGGAAAATTTGGTCTGTTATCATTAACCATAATTAATGCTTTGAATTATTCATAAAACAAGTCTAAAATCTCGTTTGTTTTCGATAAACTCGTCCATTATGTAAAACTCTTGACACTGAAGAGGATGAACAACTGTCCTGTTTGTGTAGTTCTTGATCCGCCTATTTGAATTTTTTTATCACTCTACTTTTTTCGGCCATTTCAATTTCTGCCATTTCAGAAATCCTAAAACATTAAAAACTTCTGAAGTAAAAATTTGGATGAAAGGCGAACGTTGGGTTAAAGATTTTCATTTGGCCATTTTGGTTTTCCAATCTTCTTTTATTATGGGATAAACTCAATGTGGGCATTTTAATTATTCGAATAAAAACTTTTGCCACCCGTTCCGTAGAAAGGAGCAACTAAAACTTATAACCAAGTTTTTCCTTAACATGTTTTTAAACTGTGGCTCCTTAAGGATCCATTTGGGAATTTTAAAAGTATATGGTTGTCGGAACAAGTTCATCTCAAGCTCTAAAAAAAATGTCCGAGAACGGTTCCGGCTTGTAGCTTGCTTTTTATCAGCTGCAGTACTGATTGCAAACTATAGCCATATCTATTCTGGATGACTGGTAGCCTCTTTTCCACCAATAGTTTTGTGGGGACTATTTTTTTGTAGCGTCTATCAGGTCAAACTTAGAAATTATTTTTGAAGGATTGATTGCCAGTGTTATGCATAAAAAATTCATATACTCTATTCCCAATTACTTACAAAAAAGTTATGTACAGATGACTTTACTCAAAGGTAATTATAAATACTTTTGATAGTATAATAAAAATAAACTATTTCTGGTAAAAATCTATCGTTCTATTTGCAGTCATTTATCACAATAACTTGCAATATATTTTTTCTTGTAAATTGAATTATAGCAATTATTTATGATATATACAACAACAAAAAAGAGTGATCCAATACAATATTTTTAATAGCCAAATGTTATTTACGAAAAACAAACTTTAAGTCGTTAATTTTTTTTCTAAGAAGACAAAATAAAAAGGTTTTAAAGGTAGAGTTCAAGCTTTTGGGATTGCACCCTATTTTAGTCGAAGCCGGATGAGCTTAATTTGATATATCTAAATATTAATGTGCCACTAACTATTTGTTTGGAGCAAGCTATTACTTTTTTTACCTAATCTATTATATATAATATATTTAATTTAATTATGATAATTTTGTTAAGTCTTAGGAGGAATAATAAACCTGTCCAGTATGTCTTTAAGTATAAAAATATACTAGAAAGACGGTATAATTAAGCGTGTATTCCTTGTTGTCTTTTTATTCAATTTATTACTATGCAATATTATTAATTGCCATGCTAATTGCTTACACTAAATATAATATATATAGACATAATAAATGCATTATATATTACTAAAGGTTCAATATTAATTTATTGTGTTGTATCGGCAAGAGGAAAGAAAAGTATTGCAATGAGTGTGCAAAATAATAGAATTCATTTGTATGGAGCAATACAGGGTATTCGGAATAAATAGACCCACTATGATGCTTATAAAATCATATTAATAAGTAAAAGAGGATGTGTTTGCTCAATTATAGTTATTTTGCCTATATGATTCGATAGAATTGCAGCTTCCAACTGGATATAAATATTAGCATACTAGCGTGTCAATTAGTCACTCAAACCTAGGACTGAGGTCGACCAAAACTGGCCTTCTCCTCTCGGGAGTATTCGAACCTACATCCCCAACATTGAGAGTTAAACACGCCTTTACGCACTGAGTATTCGCACTCCCATTTTATTTTATCTTTAGAGGTAGTTGCCGTGTAAGCTGGTCTGTTTGATCGCTGGTACGTATGAAGGGATAAGCCAAACGAATTGATGTTATCTTATTGATGCTAACAAACTGTCTTTGCCAGAAAAAGAAACTATTATTTTTTTAAATAGGCATTCCTCTTTCTAACGATTATGTTAGAACAAGGGTGCCTATCCAGTCAATCACTCGTGGAAGCACGCTAGTTTCTAGTGGGTCGCAAGGGATATATTTTTTTGGCTTTCGTGTTCAGCAAGCCTCTAAAAAATATCGTTAATAGAGCTGCTTGGGTCATTAGCAACACAAATTGTTTTCCTTTAACTTTGTCACTTTTTATAATAAATGACCCGACTTATGCCCGGCTTAGTCCTGGTTTAAAATATTAAACGATTATATATAACGATTTAGGGTCTATTTGAAGAGTAGATATATCAATTTCTAAAGCACATTATGAATTTGTAAAAGTACAACGCGTCTGCCAAATTTTTGATCCAATCTTCAGACACATATTTATAGTAATATAAGTATAAAATCAGCCTTAAAGATTTGACATGATGTTACTTGAATAAAACAAACACCCGGGGTATATGTTGAAATTCAAAATATAATTTAACCATTGATTGGCGATAAATATAATGAGTTTGACATAAATGTTAGGAATTAAAATCTGTACATATTAGTTAATTAAGTACAAAAACGGTGTTTTGGCCCAGAAGGTCAAATAAGCATCAGGCAATGCTCGGTTCTGGACAATTGTCTTTTTTCCCACTTACTTAGGATCTCCCTGACTTTGCATATAAAAATGCAACCTCCGAGGTGGACGTTGCCATCACACTCCAGGATAAGAGTTGGGACGAGTGAACTCAGAGACCCAATTCATTGGGTTGCACTGCTGTGGTTAACATGGCGAAAACATGGAATTATCTACAAAGATGAGGCAGGCAAACAATCCTTCTGGAGCAAGGCGAGCGGCAACAAGCTGGCAAAGTGTTAAAGACATTTTAATTAGTTCATGTAAATATCAAGTCGGTTCGTTAGGTCGCTATCAGTATTATTATTTCTAATTTATTTGTATTTTTTAATATTATAGATATATAATTTATTTTTAACTAATTTTATTATAAGCTTTAAGTAGCTCTGAAGCAATTGTCAAATCGACATCATATATTTATATAATCACACACACATACATATAAATTTTATATGTTGGTAGTTTTGCCCTATAATATATATAATTGGAAGCGAACCATAAGTGTTTTAATTTTT
>CP045898.1:6129112-6171836 GCA_013387185.1 Caligus rogercresseyi | reverse complement strand
TTTAACATTTTATGGATTTTTTTCCTAATAATGACTATTTTCATGAATTCTGAAATAAATAAGCAAATTTAGATTTTAGTGAGAAAAAAATATATTTTTTTTACTTTTATGTTACGAGCACTTGATCCACGTTGCATCTTTTTGCCTAAAATATGAAAATGGAAAAATGAAGTTATTTTTTTGGAAGTGTATTATTTCGCTTCCGTATGGCAAGGATGATAAAAATTTGCTCAGTCAAACTATCATTATTTATTTAGGTAAATTTCAGAGTGACGAGTTCAATCTCTTTCATTATCATATTATGTTGAAGAATAAACAATATGTAAATTATAATAAACAATTATAATAACAATTCATTATTACATCCAAACCAAGCTTAATTATCAGCTTTACATAAGATGTGTGATCTTTTATATAGATCTTTAAATCCCCCAGACATCTTTAATTGTCTATCAACCAGATACATATATTGTTTCCTATAAATACTAATGATGTATCAAAAAACCTTTTACAAAATTATATGTTTTTAGTTCTCAATCCTGAACCTCCTTGCCAGTTTTCTGGGTATGGGAAATATAGCCATCTTTAAAACATTTCGTACTCTCAGAGGACTCAGACCCTTGAGAGCCTTATCGCGAATCGGAGGCATGCGAGTAAGTTTTTTTTTTTTGTTCAGGATGGTTTATGTGAATTTAATGAACTAATTAATATAGATACTAATAATACATATATATATATATATATATATATATATATATATATATATATATATATATATATATCAGGAAAAAACGGTACACTTTTTTTCGCCGGGACCCGGACTTAAGTTTTTCAAGCCGGGCCGGGACTTTAATATATTCGTTACTTCGTCATTCTAAAAGTGATGACGTTTTTTAGAAAGAGAATTTTTAAAATTAAAAGATTATTTTCTAAAAAAAACGTTTTAATTATTTTCTAAAAAATTGATTTTTATACACTGGGCCGGGATTTTAAAAAAGCAACCGGGATATTTGTATATATATATATTTATTTATTTATTTCATGTTTATATATATATTTTTTTTTTGTTGATAACTTGGATTTTAATTATTATAATGATAATAATCCCACTTTATTGTCAGTATGTAGCTAGGTACCAGATGAAATCGGCAGTGATATATGTATATACATTTAAAAATGAGTTATTTCCTACTGACAACTTCAAATAAAAAAAGTTTTGCGAGTTTTATTTGCTTACCTTAAGTTAATTTGTTGTTTTTGGTATGTTGACAAAGATATCCTTTCTTCAAATAACCCTGTTTGAATAAATATTTGCATTGAGATTATGCATCGTTTAATGGCAATTGTTGATATAGTACCTGAAATTTAACTTGCATGTTCAATCAATCAAGAAAAGTTATGTATGAAATTTTGATTTTGGTTTGTACGATTTTTACTAGCAATCATTAAAATCTTTCAGGAACAATAGCAATGCACAAAAAAATGAATGTATGGTCCAATTTACTATCAAGGGATCACATTTGATTAATGGAATAAGACTTAAAATGGTCTAATCAACTCATCAAAGCTAATTAGATATAAAACTCAAATGGTGTGCAATTTTAATTTTTAGTTTTTTATGGTAAATTAACAGAGATTATAAGAGTGTTTCTAACGCTATAACTTTTATAATATATAATAAATGTGCTTAACATAATAAAATAAATAATATATTTTTTAGGTCATTACAAGTTTATATTACATAATAATTTTCCAATAATCTTTTGATTAAGTTAAATTACTAACAATTAATAATTATATTCTCTCTCTTTCCTTTCTCTCTCTATCTATCTCGGTGATGGCAGGTTTCACTTATAAACTTTACGGCTTCTTTACTCGGTGCTAGTGGGATCCAGGCATTTAAGACTATGCGAACTCTTCGGGCTCTAAGACCCCTGAGGGCTATGTCTCGAATGCAAGGAATGAGGGTATGACATATATGTATATGGTACATCATATAACATGTTTCGTTATACAAAAAGAGCTCGGTAGTTTCGAAATTAAGAGTAAACCAAATAACCCGCACGCAGATTCAAAACTTAATAATAGTAACGGAACGACTATTTTATTTTCATATTTTCTATTAGTTTATAGTATATGAAGAATTCAATATATATATATATAAATATAATATTGCTTTATTTTTCATATTTTATAATGAAGGACATGTTTTTTGCAATTATTTTAATTTCAAAGTTTTTTGAATGTTGCGTTTTATTAACTTACACAGTAATAGCAAAGAAAATAATTTACAAACTGGTTCGAAACTAATCAAAAAGCTTTGAATTTTTACTTAATCATGGATAGAATTTAGAAATATTTTATAACTGTTCATTAACAAGAAAAAAGTCAATAATAAATATATTTGGCTTCAATTAACTGAATATTGATATATCAAAACAGCTCAGAAGTCCATGGTTTCAAAACTAAGAAGGCATATTAATATTTATAAAATTGATTAGAAAAAGGGATTTCAAAAGTGCTCAAGTGTTTTATATGAGGTCTTGATTTGTAACCCATTATATATGATCACTGCTCAGCTCTTTTTGGATAACACAACACTTATATAAAAACTAATATCTTCGACATTTTGTTTGCCACATCATTTCCGCTTTTATTATAATCATAAAAAACTTCCTTTACTCTTAAAAGAATGTTTTTTTTTGGATTTTCTTATAATATATTTTTGGCAACAATATTTCATTTCATTATTTCTCATTCTTCGTTCAATTATAGGTCGTTGTGAACGCCCTGGTACAAGCAATTCCCAGCATATTCAACGTCCTCCTGGTCTGCCTCATATTTTGGCTCATTTTTGCAATCATGGGAGTTCAAATGTTTGCCGGGAAGTATTACAAGGTAAGGAATGTCCCATACTATAGCACCCCCCCCCCCCCCCCCCCCCAAGAAACCTTTCATACGTAAAAGAAATACCCGTTATAGACGAATGTTTTGAAAGGATGACGAAGAAGACATTTTGTTGAATGATTGTATTGTATTTTTATGGACAAACTTTGTCCCATGATGAATTGCAAGCAATAAGTATTATGCAATAATATTCTCAGTACACAATAGTAAACATTTGAGTTTATGAGAACTTTCGAATTGATCAATGGAAGGCCCTTTGGAATTGTACGAAATTATTGATCATAACGTCATAATGTGGTGAATATTATTCCTAGTATTTATTTGCTTCTTTGACTAGCTTATAGAAACATTCCTTACCGGAACTTAATATGTTAACGGTATTTACATTTTAAATGTTCCTCAGAGATGAATTCTTTTTATAAGTAAAATAGAATATTTGATGAAGAGAACGAGTGACTTTTTGTTAACTCACTAAAACAATTCATATCCAATACTATTCCCTACATTCTGACGTCAGAATAAATACATACGATCCCTATGGGTATCTAATCATTGGATAAGTAATATACATCGTTATAAATTTGGTGCTGGACCAAAAAAATATATGTATAAAGGTGATGGAATGACCACACCTGGAAGTTATATATACGTCAAAAACGTCCCTTTTCCCAATCACTTATAGCAAGTCCTTAGTGTCCTTCCTTCCTATAATGGGTAAACACAAATCCATCTTATTAATTCAAGTATCTATTTCTCTCCTATTTATTTTGCCTATCTTTGGCACGATACAGTGCGTGGATATTTTAACAGGGGAGAAAATAAGTGCAGAGATCGTCCCGATGTAGTCACATGTCTTGCAGAGAACAACACTGAGTGGGTCAATAGTCGAATCACATTTGATCATGTGGGCCACGCCTACATTTCTCTCTTTCAAGTCGCTACCTTCAAGGGCTGGCATCCCATCATGAATGATGCCATTGACTCCAGAGATGTGAGCCAAAAAATATATATACACAAAGCATGCATTAAAGTGACGCCCCTCTTTTACTTTGGTGTTTTATTTATTGCTCATATGTTTGTGTATTTTGCATGAAAATTTGATTGGTTTGTTTAGCATGCCTCTTGAACTGATATTTTATCTAATAAACCTACAAGTATTTATTTTGGCATATTTATTTATAATAAATGTTATATAAAGATATAAGGACTCTTTGAGAAAAATGAAGAAATATTTTTTTTGTATTAAGCTTCACCAAAAGGGTATTTTATTTTATTTCCGTATTGGCAACAATATGCACAGAAGACTAGAGAAATAACAGAAATTAGATTTCATTTGTCAAATCTAGTTTTATAATCTTTTTACTTATTTATAAATCAATTATTATAAGAATACAAGACAATTATAATAAATGATATTAAACTATTTACATTATAAGACGAGTTAAATGTTTGTAGGCCTGCTAATTCTAGCTACTAATTTATTTTTGTATCCAAAAGAAAAATACACAATTACTCATACATACCTAAGCTTCAAGATCTTGATCACTTATGGTTCATGACGCTTATATTTTATTTTGAGTGAATTTAGTTTTTAGTAAGTTCATTCAAACATGCCCCTTTTATTCCATTTCTTTATTTAATAAATTCAGATGAAGATGTCAATATTATTCTCTTGAAGGCTAAGTGAACGGCTCCACTTAATATAAAGTCAATTTTTTTATCTCAATCACTGTTAGTCAGAGCTGCGACTACTGAATGTAAATCGGTATTTAGAACTGGAAGCGTTGTTACCTGGTGTGAAGAAATTGAACTTGCGAAATAAATAAACAGCTCCGGAGCTGAAAGCGCATTTATATCGGACAACGTATAACAAAAGACAGCTAAGAAAATAATTTGTTGCTATTGCCTTCGATTTCCTTCAAAATCCGAGTGTATATATGATTTATATAAAAACTATTGTATTAAAATTCAAATATCTTTTAATTTTTTTAACAAATTATATACTTATTGTCTTTGGTTATAATTGTCCGATACTAAATGCATATGAAGAAGTCACAGAGCAGATACATAAATAAATTTATCTTTCTTTCTTATCTACCGCACCAATCGATATTCGGTGGATATATAATAAAAGCTACCAAATACCGAATCAGCGGTACTGAATCACAGCTCTGCTCTTAGTAAATACATTTTATTAATTAAAAACAAATTTAAACATATTTTAAGGATATATTTTTATTAGCTTAACCTACATATACATTTTTTGCTGTATAATGATACAATTATTTGCTATCATTATTCAAAGAAATATCAATATTTAATCAGACCAACATAAACATCTATCATTAAAGTTTGTACATCAAAAATAACGCCAATAAGGACTCTCTCTCTATTTTCAATTAACGGGGATTCGATTTAGTAACCAAGAGTATAAGACTCCTGCTTGCTAAATATTGCATTTTTGAGCTACCCATCTATTATATGTTTCTATGTTTTCTTGTGTTATTCATATTTACCAATCACATTCGTTCTACTATTTAACGTTTATCCAATCACAGTGCATGTTTTATTATCCCTTTTTGTTTTCCTCCCCCCCCCCCCTGTTAAACCTAGTGTGAAGACTCCGAGGGAAACCGACTCAGCGCATCCATAACCCCAGATATGGAATCCTGCCTGGAGCAAAATCAAACCTGGGTCAATTCCCTTCACCACTTTGACAATGTGGGGAATGCATATTTGTCCCTGTTGCAAGTAGCCATCTTTAAGGGATGGGCGGACATTCTGTATGATGCTTTGGATTCCAATGGAGTGAGTCAATCTAGAGTGGAGGAGCATTTCCAAAGCATTTCCTTGCAGCATCATACATTTACTCCTTTTCAAACCCTCATAACTTTTTCCCCGTTTTTTTCTTTTCTTTTTGTACGGTTATAATTGTGAATTATGGATCTATAAAACACAGCTCTAGCTTAGACCCAGTAATTTAATTTGCATGAATGAAGTGCTCCAAGAAGAAGAAGCATAGCATAAGACATTGTAGGAAAAAAGACCAGTGGTTCCTGAGGCTCAGTGTGTTATATACTTATATCTGGATATTTATACATACTTTGGAAATACTTTCTTTTTCGCAGCGTGCTAGTGAACAAGAAGGTTTTTTTAACATCTCCCTTTGCCTTCCGGTCAATTTGACTGATTTTATTATTTAAAAAGCCCCTTAAAACGATATTTGTAAGCCAAAATTGCCTGATTTCTTTTGTTATTGCCGTAGTGATTGAAAATTATTTTTTGGGAGTTTTAATGGTTAGTTCTAGTTCGAAAAGTATAACTTTTATATTGATTACCGAAAGAAGTTTTATCAGCTTGTTTTTTATACGGTTTAGTCTGACTCAAAAGTTAAGGGATTTTATCAGTTAAGGAGTAAACATTGTAATTATTTCATTATCATGTGGCTGATTTCAATTCAAATTTGTTTTTATCTATGTGATTTAGTCTTCATGATATAAAGTTATTTGTGCGTTCAAAAAAGTTAATCGAAATATTTTTAATGATAATTGTTCAAAGAGTATTTCTTCTAGGATTGAATTTGGGCACTCCACCTTGAGAGTCGAATACTCTATTATGAATTTATTGTCCCTAACTACGGAGTTACAATCCTACAGGCTAAAAGTATACACAAGTTATATACTTTATCACTTTAGAAGACAGCACAACCGCAGGGCAATGGCTAAAAACAAACAGACACATCATTTTATTCGGGCGTTTCTCTAATATATTTAAAGGATTGTAATTTAATCACGATTTCATCATATAAATACTGTTATTAATTTTCGTATTCACAAAAAAATCCTCAATTTCAAAATCAAGTAGCTTTAAATTAAAAATAACCAAAAACATATTTCTTAAATATTTTAAAAAAGACTTTTGATAGTCTGTTTTTTGAGCGTCCTGGGGAACCACTGATGTGTTATACTATTGGTTTTCACGTATTTAACTCAATTTCGCTTGTTTTCAGATCGGGCAACAACCTATAAGAGAGGTCAATCTCTACATGTACTGGTATTTTGTATTCTTCATCATATTCGGATCCTTCTTCACGTTAAATCTCTTCATTGGAGTAATCATTGACAATTTTAATGAACAGAAAAAGAAGATAAGTATCAAATCCTTTCTCCTCGCTGTACAACAATCTTATTTGATAAACAGTTATCTTTCAAATATTGACCCTCTTTATGAAACATTGAACCACGAAAAAGTACATTTATTTCATATCTATGTTTTCATTTCTTTTTGACACTGTGAAGACGGTAAGTTGATTTTTGATTGGCTTTTAAACGGATTCAAAAATATGCAAGAGCAAAGAGACAAAAATGATCCAACGGCTAATAATTTTAGACTTTTAGTCGGATGTAAAAGTACAATAATTTTAGACAATAAATGATACAATTTGAATATATATGTTGTGAGTTTAACAATTTAGAAAAGAGAAAACCAAATAAATATTTTGACTTTTACACAGTTCTTTATAGATTGAAGTAGAAATTAGTCATTAATGTAGTATTTGGGACTGAGGTCTGTTTTGGAGGAACATGCGGTAGGGGAATATGAGTTGAAGTCTATGTCACTATAATATATATATATATATATATATATATATATGCTTAGACTGTTATTTGTATTTAATTAATGGATATCTTAAAAAACAAATTCGAAATAGGGCATATTGTTTTTCTTTGTACCGTTCTTCATCCAAAACAATGAAAGTCAAGTTCAGCAAAAAGAAAAAACGCTTCTCCAGAGAGGAAATAAGTTGTAAGTTATAGAAATTTCAACACAAGCAATCATATAGTTGAGTGCTAAACCAGTCGATCGTTCGCTAATTTTAAACCGATCGGAAAGAATTATCGCTAAATGAAAATGTCAATTCCTTTTTAAGAAATCTTCTCTTATTTTTAAAGTTTGAAAGCACAACATGACGCTTAGCATCCTATCCAAAACAAACTATTTAAAAAGTAAATATCAATTCCAAAGAGTGTAGGCAAACCTGGCTACTTCTTTCTGTCGAAATACTATTTGCACAAATAACACATTTGTTCCATTTCAAAACAGACCTCAATAGTTCAAAAAAATATACACGAAATGTGACAAGAGTTGTTTTTCAAAATAGTCGTGACTAGGGACAGTGTCTGACGTTGCTAATGGTAAAAGCTTTAAGTGTGAAGTGAGGTGATGAGTGGAAAAATAATGATTGATCTAAATAGAAGAAAATTCATCCCCTTCCTTTCTCCTTGGAGTCGTACAACGACCTAATTACTAAAATTTGATATTTTTAAATAAAATAAACCAGGGAAATCTATAACCTGGAAAGGGAACTCCTCCTTTTATGTCAAAGTTTAACTAACTTCGTAAAAAGGGAAAAGGGAAGGATTTCCTATTAGGAACTCTCTATTTCCCTTTTTTACGAAGGTAGTTAAGCTTTGACATATAAAGGAGGGAGTTCCCTTTCCAGGGTATAGATTTCCCTGGATAAACTAACTTACTTTTAGTGGTCTAGCATTGTTTTAATACTATAATGGTTTGTTATTTTTATTCAGAAAAAGGTAGAAAGGTTATTACTAATGAGAGTGAAATATTATGCAATATGCCGGTTTTAAGAGTCATTTTATAGGCAGTTTCAACATAAAAATCTCTTTTTTTGGTTATGAATATTCATTCTTAAACCATGTTTTTAAAATTCAAGGGTACTTTTGAGCACCAAATCAGTTCATTAAAAGTTTTATATGTATTTTATTTATACAAATTTAATGAAATAAAGACAGGGGGGGGGGGGGGTCATACAATTTACATAATCTACCATTACCTTGATGCCCTGGAAACTCAACAGACATACACCGAAAAAAATATGCCAGGGTTTTGTGTGCCACGTCATTGTAACATTAAAAATAATTATTTTGGATATTTTTTTGCCTATTTGGTTCGATAGAATTGCATCCGACAGGATATAAATAAGCAATATAGCATTAAAATTAGTCTATGGAACCAAAGATCTTATCAATGAGGTAGACAAAAAATGATCATCCCCTCTTGGGATTCGAACCTGCGCCCCCAACATTGAGAGTTGAACACGCCTTAGTATATTTTTATGGCTCTCTATTTTTCATCAACTGCTTAAAAATATTAAAATATTTGCTATATTGGTTTGTTTATGATCTCATTACTTTTAACAGCCAAAATAGTTTATATAAATAGTTTGAGTAAGCCCGGTACATCACTTTTAATCATTTTAAAGTTATGGTAGTTAGGATTTTTCTTTAAAAAACATTTATTCGGTGAATACTCAACGCATAAAAATATTTCACTCTCCTCAGTATAGACTTGACTGCCTCATTCTAACGTTAACATTAAGTAATCTTTTCTATGGAAGCACAAAGAGATTGGAGTATTTATTCGTTGACATAGGATGCGCCTCACTTACGTGTAATGATTTGCACCCATGAAAAAGTTGCACTTTGTTAGAAAATCACTTTAGATGTACGTCGATAGCCTGCCAAAACAATTGAGACAATGTGGCAACTGCTTATCGAACTAGTATGTATGTTACGGAAAATTCTATTCCACCATTTTGTAATATGAATAAAAAAATGGTTAATATTAGTTGTCTTTGTTCTGAGATATTTAAATGATGAGATATATTAAGGAATATAAAAAATCAATTTAGTTTTAGGCCAACGGGCAAATATGTAATACAAATCATTTCCATGCAATGACAGTTTTCAAAAAGGCATATGAAAGTAAGAAATAGTGAAACAAAACAATTATATATGTATATAGATAAATTACAATAGATCAATCAAAAAAATGAAAATTTAAACTGATATTTATTGGGGTTTATTTTTGTCATCACAAACCCAATATAAATTTGTTGTCTTTGTGATAAAACTTCAAAATTATGTTGTTGAAAAAATAATAATATTATATGCTTAGTTTCATATTGATCTTATTGTAAGCTTTCAATCCAACTTCTTGAAGTTCATTCCATAGCTGTGAGAAGGAATGCTTACAATGGCTCTATACATTGCTAAATCTAATACAAAGTTTTAATAATTACTATTGTTTTCTGCAAATAACTTTTTGTAAAATAAAAGTAGATATTATAAATAAAAATTTAAAAACTATAGACTTAATGACATTGGAATTATAGGTAATCAATGATTTGTAGTCTTCGGTAGCCTCATCAAACATTGTAATCAAGTTTGTTTAGTTGGAGCAAGTACTTTCTTACACTAGTATATGTCATATGTCGTCATATGCAATAGATACATTTATAGACCCTATAATTATATTTTGATTCTGGTAAGTGAATACAGTTCACGTAAGCGGAGCGCATTCTATTATTTTGCCCTCTCAGTAAGTATCATCTTGGCTTCATGAAATCTATAACACTAAGTCCGAATATCTGATACTTGATGATGATTACAAATGGGTTTTAAGTCTCCGGAATATTTGAGGCTGATTGTATCGAATTTTAACAAAAAAAATAATGTCAACTCCCGGGTAAAATATATGACTCTGTGGAAGGGTTCGAATCAAGTATAAACATCTAAGAACCTTCAACAAAGAAAGGGATTCAATTCATTATGGAGGGAGGACACTACAAATAATCTTTGGGTTATTTTATTCTCTTGTCCTTGGGCTTGACACAAATTATTCTAGAAAGTATATTAAGGGAAAATTATAAATAAATACTCAATTATGTAATTGTTATTTTCATTTTAAAGAAAAAAAAAGCTTTCTTCTTCATGACATTATTTAGGGACTTTTGTACTTACTCATTCGATATAATCTTACTATTTAATGAATATTGTTTTAACAAAAAAAATATTGATTTTATATATTTTAAAGAATCAGCAGTCATAATTCCGGAGAACCAACATTACTCTAAGTTTTCAATATATTATATTAACATATACACTAATATATATATATAAAAGCTTTTCTGTATAACAAGGTCATCTAAGAAATAGAGAAAAGGGAATAAATCTATAAGTTAATGCACCTTAATTACTTCCTAAGATCCTATAAAAATAATTATAATTCAAAGATATACGATGAATACTATTAGATACTTGGATAAATTTATCGTTTTCTCCATTCCAATGACCCACCCACATATATAATAACAGATAATCCAAGTTAATCCAATAAAGAAAAAAAGACGGATTGACAACCAAATGTTATTTAGAATGTTAGTATTTATGATAGTTTATTTACAAAAGTTCTAAAGATAGGAACTTTATATTTTTGTACTATTTATAAGATTTGTTTAACATTATCCACGACAATTTATGACTATAAATATTTATCTATTTATATTTAAAGGCTTAATCTTTACATATTCTTACGGGAAGGGGCAATATCCTCCACTTACAAGATACAAAACAAAATATTTGTCAATAATAACTTTGCATATTTAAAACTTGAAGGACTTTTTTCCTATCTTTGAAACACTTTGGTATATATTTCAACATTAAAGATTAGATTTATTTAAACACTCAAAGCATTTCATGAAATGCTTTGCTTTGTCTTGGCTTCTTCTCATCGATAAATCATGTTGCTATATATGTGTGGGGATGCTTGGGCCTTGTTATACGGGTGTCTTACTATTTCTCCGCGGGTCAAGAGGAGATTTAGAGAAAATCTTACAAAAGGCTTTATGATCATCTGTAAATATATCTTTACGCAGGAGGCTCTCTTGAAATGTTCATGACGGATGACCAGAAGAAGTACTATGCTGCCATGAAGAAATGGGGAATAAGAAGCCGGTCAAGGCCACTCCAAGGCCGAAGGTAATTTTTCCATAAAGTTTGCTTTCCAGATGACTCTTTATGTAAAATATCCGAATATTTAATGTAGCGATTGGTAACATTGTTTAGACTGTTGGTAAAAAATCATAAATAAAGTTTATATTCTTCTAATATATTGGTTTAAAATAATGTATATAATTATATACTGCTATGACACAGTAAGTTCAAATTCATATATCAATTATGGCATTTGTTTTCAAATACCCTGATATTCAGCGCTACCATACGTTACTTTGGCACTCAATATTCTCCATGGTTTGAGCCCAACCATCACTGGGACCTACTTCATGAAATGGGTACATATAAAAAAAACCATAAAACATCAAAGTAGTACCAAACTGTAGTATAAACTGAGAAAATAAATAAACTTATAACTAGATTTATTTTAATAATGTTTACATTGTGATTTTTGACTGGAAATTCTTATAGGGTCAACTCAAGAAGTCCCTAACTACGTGTTATTAATGTAATATATATATATATATATATTCGAAAAAAAGTGAGGACTTTTTTTAGAAAAGAATCTCCAAAATAAGTGAGGACGTTTTTTAAGAAAAAGACTTTCCAAAAAGAGTGAGGACGTGTTTTTAGAAAATAATTTGAATGAATCCTTTAAATTTAGCATAAAATTTATCTTCGTACATATTATAAAAAATTGAACACTGAACGAAGGGCTTTTTCTTGGCGTTCCGTTCAGTGTTCAAATTGATTTTGGTGTTCCGTTCACTGAACGGTGTTCAATTTTGCGTTCCGTTCACAAGCCTGATATATATATAATATATATATATATATATTATATTATATAAAATATTATTCTCATTCATTTTTCAAGAAGTACATTTTAATATTAATATTTTTATTTCTTGTTTTTGCAGTGGAAGCCCCAGGCCGTCGTCTTTGGAATCGTCACGAACAAGAAGTTTGACATGATCATCATGATCTTCATTGGTCTCAACATGCTCACGATGACCCTGGACCACTACGGCCAGAGCGAAATGTGGAGCTTTGCTCTTGACAATCTTAACATGGGCTTCATTGTTATCTTTAGCACGGAATGCTTGCTTAAAATATTTGCTTTGAGGCTCTACTACTTCCGAGAGCCATGGAACATTTTTGACTTTGTTGTCGTTATTCTATCAATTTTAGGTAGGGGAAGCTTTACAGTTTTAATGCAAGGGAATCCAGAGACATGACCGCTAAAGCCCAGCGAGTCTTAATTTAAAATTTATTAAAAATATGGTCAAAAGAATAGAATGCTTCACTTTTTACAAAATTGATTATTAAATAATCAATTTTGTAAAAAATTACATAAAATTAATAATGCAAGTTTAAAGTTTTGTTGAACAATTTCAAGTTTAAAGTAAAAATAATAATATATACTTCATAGGTATTGTATGTACTAATCAAACTTCTTGACGTTCGCGTAAAATTGTTGTTCGTTTTTCGTTCACCAAATGCTGTCGTTCATCGTTCGTTTTCAGATTGAATCTTTTGTCGTTTGTCATTCTGAAAAAAAGTGACGTTTTTTTTTTTGAATTTGTCCGATAAAAAGGTTACTAATTTTTTAAACGAACGACGAACGATATGAATTTTTTGTTGTCGTTCGTCAAAAAATTTGTCGTTCGCGAACGACAAACGATTAGAAATGAATCACAAATCAACAAGTCTGAAAAATATATATATTGGGATTGATTAATATTACAATTTTGAAGTTGTGATCTCCTTTGGGGCTTCGAATTAGTTGAAAATAGATACTTAAGCAATAATTAAATAAAAGTGATGATAATTTTTTAGAAAGGAAATTCTGAAGATATTTTGATATTTTTAAACGAACGATATTTTTTTGTTTGTTGTCGTTCGTTAAATTTTGTCGTTCGCGAACAACAAATGATTAGTAACGACAAGTAAAACAAGTCTGGTAGTAATATATATATCCATGGTACACGTATGAAAAAGCATACATGTCGTTACATTTACTTAAATTACTAAAGACGATCGATCTCTTTGATCGCATTGAGTACACTATGTTGTTATACATTTAAAATCTTTGGAACCAACAGCAAAGAGAAAAATATGTATAATATATAATGCTTATGTGGTTTAGCTAAGGGTAGCTTGTTAAAAGTTACACGTGTTATAACATTCAAATCCCCTCCATTATCATGACCACAATAAGACTATTAATATCTTCCATTCATAATTTAAAAAAACTAAATCTACTACATAAGACTTGTGCATCTTCCTTATGTACTCATTTATAATATAGAAGCAACGAATGGCAGCACTGAATATCGTGGTATTTGTGTTCTCTTCAGTGTTGGGGAAAGACAGCAACAGAAAGAGTTAAAGAGATAGGGAGACTTCATATATCTAATATATATTATATATATATATATAGGGAGTGCGATGACGTCACATAAATCTCTATTTCATGAATTAAAAGTATGAAATCTGACTCTCTCTTTAATTCTTTCGCTTACTGTCTTTCCCCAATATAGGAGAATACACAAATACCCCGATATTAAGTACTACCATTCGTCGGATTGGCGCTCTATGACCGTACATTGAGTTTATGACTATCAACCCTCCAGATAATCACCCCCCGGGCATTTACCCCCCGTGCCATTCACCCACCTCATTACTAATATTTCTTATCCCTTAAAGTCCACTTATGAAGTTAACTATGTTTTCCTTATGACAAAATTCCATTAGTGTTTAAAACATATGTTCCTAATATCGGACATATGTTTTATATGACCGATATTAGGAATATAGTTTTCAAACACTAATACAAAAGAAAACATAGTCGACTTCATAAGTGGACTTTAGGGATAAGACATATTAGTAACGGGGGGTGATTGTCAGGGGATGCTATTCTGAGGGGTGGTAGTCCGGTTACGAGATAAATTATATTTAATGCTTCGTAAAATATGTCTCTGGATAACTATAGACAATCATTCTAAATACTTTAACTGTGCTATTAATTCGCAAGTGCAATCATTGTATCCTCTTTTTCAGGAATCGTATTGAGTGATCTGATTGAAAAATACTTTGTGTCTCCCACGCTGCTCCGCGTGGTTCGAGTCGCCAAGATTGGTCGAGTCCTTCGTTTAGTGAAGGGTGCCCGGGGCATTCGGACTTTATTGTTTGCCCTGGCCATGTCCATACCCGCCTTGTTTAACATTTGCCTCCTTCTAACCCTCGTCATGTTTATATTCGCCATATTTGGAATGTCCTTTTCATGAACGTCAAGAAGAGGGGAGGCTTAGACGATGTTTATAACTTTGAGACCTTCGGAAAGTCCATGATTCTACTCTTTCAAATGTCAACCTCCGCGGGTTGGAGTGATGTGCTCAACGGCATTATTAATGAAGAAGACTGTGAAATGGAGAATGAAGAAACCGGGGTTGCAGGTGAGAAGGGAACCTCTTAAAAGTTGCAGGTGTAGTAAACCCCCAAAAATGATGTATATGTAAAACATATATTCAGAGACAAAAGATGACATCAACTAAATATAAATGTTTTAATTTGAAAATGAAAATATAAATAAGGTGAAAACTCATGACAAAATGATCTTATTGCAAGACGTTACGTTATAACGTACATTTTTTTAAATTACATTACTGCAATAAAATAAATATTTGTATGATATTTACTTTTTTATTATAATGGATAAACGCATAAAATATTTATAAAAAACAATACCTGTTTAGTATGTCTTTTCCTTTGTTAGGTCTTCATAATTTTTAAAGTTTTTTTTGTAAATTTGTGCCTAATTGGTAAAACATTTCTGGTTATCAAGGTACAACTCCAAACTTCTTTAGGAGTGGCATGTGCTGTATCGACACCATCCAATCCTTATTTAATTCATACACTATATCCATAAATTCATTGATGTTCTCTTGACTAAGAGTATTTATCGAGCATTTAGCAGAAAATCAATTATTAAGGGGGAAAGGGAATAATTAAATGGAATTACTAAGAATATTAATATATTAATTACAGAAATGCATAAAAGTTATCTAAAAACTTTTTTATTTTATCATAGTAAATGTTTGAACAACAATACTGAATAGTTTGCATATCACAATTATATTTTTAAATATCAATAAACCTCTGTTTACGGTTCCAGGGGATTATTCTATGAACAAATAATTTAAAATATAAATATATCATAAACTACTTTGTAGTAAAACAATAAACTACAAGGTTGTCTAACCGTTTGGTATTTTCCGAATCTTATTTACTTTTTATTTGGCTTTTATTTTTTATATTATTGAAACGAAGTATATTTACACGTCATTATCTAAATTGAAATGTTATATGTAAATAATTAAAATAGTCATAAGACTTGTTTGCTATAAACCATTCTCTATTCAGGATAAATAAATCAATTGTCACCGTTGCTTGAAATGTATATGATTTTTATAGTGTTTTTTATTTAAAAACTGTACGTTCTTTTTTTGTTATCCGTTATTTTTGTGGTTGTTTGAAAGCTTTAATTTATCTGTTATATATTCGCCTAGCAATTCATTGCAAAATTAGAAGTCTCACTCCCTCTTTATTTATTTTTCCCTTCGCACTAGTATGCATGACTTTGGCAATCTATGTTCTCTATTTTTAGACTCCAAAAATTTATTTATCACACTTAAAAAAGGTATGGGAGAAAAAACTTGAATTTAAGCTAAGGAAAAATATATATACTATCAAAATATGTGACAACCATTTTCGTAATAAAAATACGGACCGTGTATATTATAATTAATCAAGAAATTAATAAATTTCCTAAATTTTTATAACTTAAAATAAGTTTATTAAACATAGTAAATAATGAGATCTTTGTTGAAGAAAGGTTGAAGTTTCAAAACTATTGGAGGCCACGGAACTTTCTTTCTGCAGTCCCACGCAACCTTTCATTTTCAGATATATTTTCCCCGGCTATTTGTCTTTCCTTGCTTCTTGTTAGATATACCTTTCTATTCCATACACATTTTTGTACAAATATATATCTTTTAGTTTGTTTCAATTAATTAATATTTTTTTACTCGGACACATCCCATAACAAGAATAAAACTAATTTGTTTTCCGGGGAATGCCATTGGGGCTTAATATTTCATTGGCACCTCAAACTTATTCATAGAAAATTTATCAGTTTATTTATTACTAATTAATTATGAGATACAGAGGATCGAACAAACAAAATAAACTGATTTTTTTTAAATTATATATTTTGAAGGGACAACCAATTAACAATATTTCACGGCAAACAAAATCCTTCACATGAAATCGTGTAATATTTTTTTCGTATAAAATAAACATATGGAAAAAGGAACTTCCAGGAATACCCAAATAGTTCACAACAAACCCACACTTCATCCACTAAAAATTCGTTCCTACTCTAACGTGGCAATTTTAAGAAATTGCAAAAAAAACGTTTTTGTGAATAAAATAAATATTAAGATATTGATTTTTTGACAGTTACCACCACTCAAGCACTAACCATTGCGATAGCTATGTGCGTTACGGCGTGTTCAACTCTCAGTGGTGGAGTCGCAGGTTCGAATCCTGAGAGGGGAAGGACACTTGTAGTCAACTTCATTGATACGATCCTAAATTCGATAGAATAATTTTAATGGTATAATGCTTATTTACAGTGTGTTCCATTAGAAATGTAATTTCTAAATTGCGAATTAGAAGTACTTAAAATTCGTCAAATTCCCTCATAGATACTTCATTTAAAGTAAAAGAATGGATTTTTATGATTATTAAAAATTTATTGTCCTATATCATAAGAGGCACATCTGAAGCCTTATTAAAGTTGCTGGAAATGACCCCCTCCAGCCTGAAGACAGAACGACGCACGCTTCAGGACATTCTTGCAAACGTTTTTGATCATCTCCTGGCTATATCCTTCTGCGAAGGTTTGGACACATTGTATGAGAGACTCAATGGAATCTGGTTTTCCTTATAAACTCGAGTTTGTGCGGCAGCCCAGAAGTGGAAGTTCAAATTATGTCCTGGAGCAATCTTAGATATGAAACACCATTAATCGACGACAAATGGCCATCATCTTCAAGGAATGCATGAACGATTGGAACCATTCCATTAATAATGGCAACGAAGATCATTACCCTAACATTATTCCTATCATTTGTTTCGCAGATATTTCTAGGATTTTCATTGTTCTTCCACAGTTCTTCGTATTTTCAATGTGTTTGATGGAGGCTAAAGAACTTCTCCTCAGTCCAAATGATTCTATCGACAATGTTGGACAGTTACTGCAGAATCTACTGGCTAAACTGCCTTTTTCAGGTTTGAGGGCATCAGTTAATGGTTGAACGGAAGTGTAATGATAAAGATCATGTCTAACGATCCTCCATAACGTTGTTAAGGTGGGTGAAATTGCTGAGAAGCTTTCTGAGTGAGCAACTGGGGTTTTCTTCAAAAAAACTCTTCACCTTCTGAATCACTACTTCTGTTCTTTTTTTATTTTGTTTTCATTTGTTTTTTCTTGTGGATGGAACCAGTCTTATTGAAATGATCAAGAACTCTTGTGAACTGAATCAGCTGGTAAGATTTCGCCGCCCTCCCACTGATCTTGAAGTGAAGTATAAATTATCGGCGTACTGTAGAAGGAGAAGGTGTTTTGCCAAACTGCAGGATGATCCATTTTTTCTCAAGCTCAAAAACATTTTTCAGGTTGACAATCAATGCAGATTTTTATATATTTATAATAATATCCTCTTTATGAACAAATGGCGTATCAATAATACGATTTGAATTATTTTACATACTTCTAATTAGCAATTTAAAAACTACATTTCTGATGGAACACACTGTATATCCTATGGGATGCAAATCTATCGAACCATGTAGGCAAAAAAAAAACTTCCTTATCCTACAAAATTATGCATGGAAAATTTGGTTATGCATTAATCAATAGTTTGAGAGACATAGGGAAACGATCGAATGAATGGACTCATTTGATTTGTATAGGTGTAGTTTAAATTGATTACTTCAAATGCTTTTTCAAAACAATAGTAGTAAAACATTAATGTCCTGAATTATTAACAAATTATTAAGAAATAATTCGGTTAATTATGAATAATTAATTTGTCATATATATAAGTCCTTGTTTAGAGACAATATGTTTTATAAATTTGTTGCCTGAAGACAAACTAAAAGTATTTTTATAGGTAACAATTTATTTATTTTTTAGTTAAAAAGAGGAAGCTTAGAATAGTCTAACCATAAAATTTTTTTTCTTTCTTTCAGGAAACTGCGGTAACATGGCAATGGGTATTGCGTTTCTCCTGACGTATTTGATAATATCCTTTCTCATCATTATAAACATGTACATTGCCGTCATCTTGGAGAACTACTCTCAGGCAACAGAGGATGTCCAAGAGGGCCTCACAGGGGATGACTACGATATGTACTACGAAATTTGGCAGCAGTTTGATCCCAATGGAACTCAGTACCTCAGATATAGCGCTCTCTCGGACTTCTTGGACGTCCTGGAACCACCACTCCAGGTGAATAGGACATTCAGGATATTCTTTCTAAATAACTACTCAAGAACCACTGTTATCAAGCTTCTGGATCGGAGTCTTCTGATCGGTGATCCATTAGGATACGCGAATTTACATCACTGATTGAAATATCGTAAAAGACTCTGATCAGTTTAATACAATATTGCAAAAAATAAAATCTATAATCGGATCCTTTTGATTTAAATTAAAACTACATGAATAAACAACATAAAGTGGCTTCCATTAGTTATTTTCATTTTTTAAAGGGGACTAATATTTCCCATCATTAAGAGACTGCATTAAAATTCACTTTTTCAAGGTAACTAAAGTCATCATGACTTTTATTATGGTCGATATTAATTTCATCTATATTATTGGGTTACGTAATGTAGTTTTATTTTATTAAATCCTTTAAATTTTACATTTATTTATAACCTTACAAGATGTTAAATTTAGGCATTGCCCTCTAAAAATTCAGAATTGTTAAACTGTGATAAAAAGCGAAAAAATAATGAGTTCTTTGCCAATTATGTTATTTTTCGATAGTTTTTCAAATAACGTTTATTTTAACAAAATATAATTCCATTTTACATCAAAACAATATATATTTCCAGATACACAAGCCCAACAAGTACAAGATAGTAAGCATGGACATCCCCATATGCAAGGGCGACCTCTGCTACTGCGTGGACGTCCTAGACGCCCTCACCAAGGACTTTTTCGCCCGAAAGGGCAACCCTGTGGAGGAAACCGTGGAGCTCGGCGAGGTCACAGCCCAGTCTGAGCGCCCCGGCTACGATCCTATCAGCTCCACGCTCTGGAGACAGCGGGAAGACTACTGTGCCCGACTCATTCAAACCGCATGGAGAAAGAGAAACATTCGGAACACATTCGGTTCCGGACTCTACCCCGAAGGGATCACTCCAAGGAGCTCAGAGGCCAGACGAAGGTCAAACCTCACACCCGAAGGGAACGAAGTCGTTAGCGTCGTACTCGTCCACTCACGCTCCTCATCCTCCTCCTTAGGATCCCCCATGGCTGTTTGAGCTATTTTCGTGCTTTCACTGACTTTCTAAAGCCCCCCCCCCCTCTCTCTATCTACTCAAGGACAAAACATTTTTATAATCTATTTTCTTTTTTTGTTCTTTAACAACCATGTTTAACAAACTATGTATATATATATAATCCTAACTAACAAAAACAACAAGTATTGCCTATGTTATATATGTTATAACCATTTTAACAACCATGAAAATGTGCAACCACACAAACAAACGACCACACACACACACAACCACATACACAACCACACACAAATAGACACATTCCATCTATTCAAAAATGTATTGAATAAGTTATATATAAACTGTGATTTTTTGAGAGAAGAAAAAAATTTAGATATTGATATAAGTATTGGTTTTCTTGTTTATTTATATATTTGTAGTCTTTGATAACGTAGTTGACTCTCTTTGATGTAGGTAAGGTGTTTCTTTCGATAATGCAGGGGTTCTTAAATATATGTAGGGGTGGGGGGGGGGGAGAGATTTAAAAAATGGCTACCTCAATGATTTATAGATATTGAACAAAAGATAAGAATAGAATTTGGTCATTCAATTTTGCATATCAAAGATCAAACATCACTATACATAATGAGATTATATGTTCCATGTTTTTTATGCAACAGGTCATTTATATGATATTTACAACAGAATTCATAAAAACCTAAGATGATGTATGAAAACTCATATAAGTAAATTTCAATTTACAATTATTTCTAAGGCTAAAAGCATTATTTTCAATCAATAAAATATCATTGGAAAAAAAATCATTTGACAGATGTACTGAAAGATATTAACATAAATTTGAGCTTTAAAATAACATTACTTGCCATTCTTAAAATTCTTCATTATTTAGATAATGTCTTCCGGGAATGGATGGAGGCAAGAGAAGGGAAGTATTCATTTCCTTCGAAGCCACAGTCCATGAGTCAACTGAAAGGGAGGGGATCTTCTGGTCTAGGGAAGCATACCTTGCCCCTGCCGATAGAAGCCCAATATCCGACGATTGCAAAGGGTCTCTCGAAGTATATTTCTGTACTTTTGTACACAAGCTATCATCTAAATTATAAAAAGTCTTCTGTGTCTAATAAATATCATGCTTTCTCAGGGCAATTTTTTCTACATCGTCTCGACAGAGATCAGATCCTTTTATCGTCATGACTGGCAAAACAAATATATTTTTTTAGTGTGAGGAATCCTTTAATTTACTTTATAATGATAGTAAATGTAGTATTTTATAATGTAAAAAAGATATGATTCATTCATGAATTCGTATTTTTTTTCTTCGGGGCGTATAAAAAAGGGGATTTAATATTCTTAAGATTGATATTCTTTTTATCTGTATGCCCACATCTCAATGAGTGAAATGATATCTGTTTTCGATATGCCAAATGCTTTTTTTACGCTCTTTTTCTATCCACGGATCACGGTTTTGGCATACCTTAATGACGACTCATCTGATGTTTTTATAATAATTTTGTAATTGATTTTCTCAGATTCAACATGTAAAAATAAATATGTAAAATATATTTATATAAGGTGTGTTCATCAAAAAGACATTCTTGAAATTCCTTATCTATAGTCTTAATGTTGAATGGAATTTTAATTGATGGACGCCATTATGTTCATTTTTCCATTAATATTTTGTTGAGGGAATCTATTTTGGCAAAGTATTATTTTGAATATATTTTTAAGATAAGTCATTATGGACCTCACGGAAATATCTTATCCGAGTCTCAGCCGTTATGAAAACTGTCATCAATAGTAGGAAATAATATTTAAGAGCAATTACTTAATATTTCTTCGAATTTGAATTGCGGGAAATTTGCCTTATCCGTAATAACGGATTTTAGAAAAGATGTTTAAACTTAATGTTAATTAAACTAAAAGTATGTTATAAGCTAAAAACATGGAATCATGAGTAAGATTTTATAATTATTGAAAGCAATTACTTCAAAAAATGAAATAGAAGGAATCTGCTATGATTTTTACTATTTAACAATATAGGTACGTCAAAACAAAATATTTCAACGCCATTGTACAATTGGTTATGAGTGATTTATAGACTGGTTTCATTTTTATTCAGGCAACAAGAATGTATTCTCTGTATAGAAAAAAGATTATTCTATTAGGTTTGAATCTAAAATTATTCTTCAGAGAGGATCCTTGTTTTGTAGCCAAGGCAATATTTCCTTTAAAACTATATGTCGACACAATAAAGCAGCAGGTTCTAGAATAAGAGTCAACTTCACCATCAGAAATAACTTAAATGCATTTGTACGATATATTGAATTCGTTTGATGCAACATTTTCATATCTAATTAAGGAATTTATTATATATATATATATATATATATATATATATATATATATATAACAACCATAGACAAAATGAATTGGTAGTCAATACCTACAACACGGTGATGAATTCAAAAAATCTTCTTAATGTGCTTCCAATAGAATTTTACATTGTTGGGATGAAATTTAATGAGGTCTTCGGCCCATTTCCATGTTGAGCTCCCAAATCAGGAATTTTGACCTCAATAGGGGATAGCAGCTTCAATAAGGATAGTTCCTCAGTCCATTTTTATACTATTTGTACTATTAAAATTAGTTATCTGGCTTAAAAAATGTAGTTATCAGGCTAAAAAGATGACTGATAATGAAATTATCAAAAACGAAACATCAGGCAATTATAATCTCGACGGCACACGATACAACGCTTTCTCAATTAGGATTCCTGGTACCGACAACATTCCTAGGAAGTATGTGGGAGATCTGGTGCGTTTTTACCCCTCGAGTTCCAATGTGCATCTACATTTTCTTCAGCGAATTTTACGGACTTACAAAAAATTTAACAAAACACCAATGTAACACTTTTACTTTAAAAAAATATGATCATGTATTGTTAACTGAATATTTTTTAAATTTATAACCGACTTGTTTGAACCATCTTTTTGGAAATTAGGGTGTTTTGAGATATGCTCTGCTATATAATAGTTTGTGTAATCTTTAGATTAAAGATATAATTTTAAATTAAATGTTTATTTATATATGTATATATAATATCTCTAACTCAATATAGTCTTTAAAAAGTCCATATTTTTTATTGTAGATCAATTGCTTAGTGACTGGGGTGAGATTTACGCTTCAGACTCTAAGCACCAAAGAGAATAAAAGCATTTGTATTATTGATAAATCGTCTTGTATGTCACAAACGACAAGTAAATTTTTATCATCCTTTTAGAATGGAACAATCCGCAAATATACAATATAAACATTGTTAATTTATTATTGAATTTGTATCAAAAGCCTTTTATAGAGAAAGCATTATGCTTCATTATATTTAAAAAAAACCTTCATATTACAATTTTGTCTATCATAATCAATAACCTGTTATATAGCATTAGAATATGAGATATAAAATATTTTTTTATTCTCTCACACACTTTCCTCTATAAGTTAAGTATAAAAAACAAGTGCTGGAAAGTTCATTTCCCCTTCGGAATATAAACCATTATCCATACACAAATGTATGAGGTACTATTAACTCCAAAAAATATTACTTTCAATAATCTTATGTAAAACATATGGATAAAAAGTAATCATATTTATACTCAGTCAACTAATAACACACCTTCTTCCATTTGTACCGGGAAGATCCCTCCACCTTTTATAGGATTTACATCTTTAATGATGTTCTTTTTCCCATTCTAATCCATATAGCTTCTTTCCCTTAGGTTGCGGGGGACGGAGAGAAAGGCAATATATAGGATCATGTACTTAAAGAAATCATATTTGATTGCCCTTATAATCATTTAGAATAAACATAATTCTTATATACACATACATAAGCTACAGCGATAAAATATTCAAGTGTCCGACTATATAATATTGTTTATTATAGAGATCGGTTGTTCAAATGGATAGATCAAAATCTGTTAAACAGTGACGTCATTGGTGAAATACTGATATTTATTATAATATGTGCTGAAGTATTACTTTTCCAAATATATTTTATATGAATTTACACCCATTCACATAGCTTTTAATATTACAGAATCATGTAAAGGTTGTTCAAATGGATAGATCAAAATCTGTTAAGCAGTGACGTCATTCGTGAAATATTGATATTGATAATAATATATGCTAAAGTATTACTTTTCCTAATATTTTCTATAATTTTACACCCATTTGACATAGCTTCAAATATTACAGAATCATGTATAGATCATTTATTTAAGTATATAAAATATATTTATCTTATATCATTTATTCCAAAATCGATCCCTGCGGTCTTCAGATGATATGGAACAAGAACACTAGGATTCTGAAAGTCAAGCTTTCATAAAAAAAAAAAATTCAATCATAATATTATATATTAAAGTATTTTAAATAACATATCAAAATAAGAGTAAATTTTCAGTGAAGCCCTGAGGAGTAGACAAAGAGAATTAAACGAAGCCAATTATTCAGGAGTGTCATTATATTTCATTACTAACTTTCTTTGACAAAAAAACAATATCTATTCACGATGCCACTAGACATTTTACAACTTATTTTTATATGCAATCATGAATAGGTAAATGTTATTGTGAAAATTGGCTCTGATCAAAATTAACTTATGTAATCTTTACATTTAGGATTATAAAATTATTTAAGAGACTCAACTGTCTGGCACTCAACAAAAATCATGAATGATGGAATTATAGAATCTGCCACAGTCCATACTTTTACAACATGATGCAATTTGAGATATTTGTAACTTCATCGTGAATGTTTTGCCATCGTATATCTTAGAGAGCGATCCAGTGATTCGCTTTTTTGCCTACATATATGTTTAGTAAGAATTGCATTCGAGTGGATATAATAAGCATTAAAGCATTAAAATTAGTCACTCGAACCTAGGATCTTATCAATGAGGTAGACCAAAAGTGACCATCCCCTCTCGGGATTCGAACCTGCGCTTCCAACATTAAGAGTTGAGAGTTTTAACCATCTAAATAATAAAGGAAATTTGAAAAAAAAATACCTTTCTGCATTTTTCTGGAAGTAGAGCAATTTCAAATATTTATGCGTCATGTTGTCCACCTCGTCATTATGAGTAATTTTCGACATCTTCAGATGTCAAGGTATTGGAACACATGGAAAGTCAAAATTCCATGAGCACATTCTTCCAATTCTTCAGGGTCCTCAAAGTTTCGAAAGAAAAGGTGTTTGGACTAAAAAAAATCTTATTATATCCACAGTGGATTCATTCTCAAACGCAGGTCTTGTTTTCCAAATAATATGTTGCACTGATCCCCAGACAAGAGATAATTTAGAGATTATGTCATTGCTGAGACCAGTACCCTCCATAAGCCAATATATATTTTAAAAACTTATTGTTCTTCGCCATTCTATTGAAAGATTATTGCAAATATTAATAAGAATTTTTATATAAACTTTAGGTAAAATAACAGAGAGTTGAGAGATATATTCCCCAAGGAATCTTCAGAATATAGTTAAGATGAAAAAAGTTCCTCAACAATTTCCTTCTTCCTCGATTGCCCTCTCAGCAATGCAAGGGATAGATTGTGCTTTGTAGATAACCATAGGAACAATTTTCGTATTATGAAAATCGATTCTCTATTCAACAACTGACCTCCTTCTCTTTTAGTTCTCTAGAGAAGTAATGAAAAAAACGCCTTTTCGACACCATTATATCCCCATTTATATTTTTACCTTAATCTAACATTTGCAGAATTCTTCACTTTGTAAACACACTTCCTTTTAATGATATAAAAGATTATTGAAGACTTTAAAAAAGTTTTATTTATTTTCAAATATATTTTTATAGAAAAATCTTCTGAGAGAGTTTCTAAACACATGAAGAAATATAAAATGAGCATGAATACGAGTAGCATGAATAAAACTCTGAAATACAACATTTTAGTCTTTACAAAAATGAACTTGGCACTATGAACAAAATATTCCTAGGGCTTCAAAAACTTGGGAAAAGGATGACATATGTTTATGGAGGAGGGTTTATACAACACAAAATATTATTAGGTAGGTTTCGGTAGATACATGATGATACTGTTTTTAATATATATTTTTTTTTCCACTCAAAAATGATGGTTAAAAACTGATTTGTATGGATAACATTTACTTAATATACAGGGTTCAGCAATTAATTATACTTTGCAACATTTTTTTCATAAAAAAGAATTGAAGAGCCCTTGGATACCCCATAGATATGAATTTTAATTAAAAGTAAGAATGAGAATGGGGGATTACTGTACGATTCAGGGGGAGAACAATTGTAACTTTACAACTGATGGTCTTACAGGGTCTTTTGAGGAATTTGGACATGAAATATTGATATCTAGTCCTTCGTTTTATAATATATAAATAAAAACTTAGTAATTCAAAAGTTATTTTAATAATGCTTCAATGCCTAGCAACAATTTTGTAGCTTTAAAGGGTTTTTTTTTTGGGGGGGGGGGAGCAGAAAGTAAAAGTTAGAACTATTTGACTCTAATAAATAAAAAATACAGTCAAATAGCGTTAAAAGGTATGACGTCAGAGAAGTATTTTACAAAAAGTTTATTTGTACAATAGCGTACAGAGCAATTTTGTATAAGCATCTAAGTTGCAAATCGTGGAGCTCTGAAAATACTTAAAATGGTTCCCTCAAACAATAAATACAAACTCTTAATTTTGATTTAAAAAGACTAATAAATATATCAAGGCTGAAGTTTTATTGGTACTCTATAGAATTATGATATGTTTACTTCTTGAATGATATATGTGAAACTATGAACATATATTGGTTACTAAATATTGTTTTTACGGGCTTACCACACCTCAGGAGTTTAAAAAAAAAACATTTTTGTGGTCCAAATGTTCTCCTTGTCGTTATTGAAGTTCCTGTACATATTAATATAATAATAATTAATACTATTATAGCCCAATCAATAGTTTTTGGAAACCCAAATCTACCCAAAATTTATGCCTTGTCCGAGGAGGATGCCCTTCTTCAAAATACCGTTCACATGGGTTTTCTCAATTGAGAATATGGAATGTCCAAGTAACGTATGGTAGCACTGAATATCGGGGTATTTGTTAGCTACCCATAGATTGGGGAAAGACAACAACAGAATTAACTGAAGAGAGAGTGATATAATATATATATGGTATACTAGATATATATATACATATATATATATATATATAGGTATATATATATATATATATATATGTTTGAAATGTTATCCGCAAACTTGATTTTCTTTTTTTTTGTGATAAAAAAGGAAGTCGTGCAAAATTTGAACTAAATCGGAGAATGCATTCCCCTTGCTCAACGAGCTCAAAGTTTAGACAATTTAGTAAAAAGATAGATTTCTTCAAATTTCTTGAAAACGGTCAAAAAAATCGGCATTGCAAAAATCCATTTCATTTCTCTCTTCAGATAGGAATATATACACAATTACAGCTTGATACTATCTTCTATTTGTATAGAAAAAGAAAAAACAAGAAAAACAAGAAAAGTGAAGAATCATAAACTTAATAAATACAACAACAACAATGGAGAAATTTAAATAATTTCTTTCCGTGGGATTTTAAAAAAAATCATTTCCATGTAGGCATCATATCTACTATTGCTTTTCTTCTTTTTTTCTCTTTCTATGCAGATAGCAGGAGGGGCTATCAAGCTGTAATTGTGTATATATTCCTATCTGTAGAGAAAAATGAAATGGATTTCGAAAATGTATTTGCTAATTTCTCTTAGAGAAAAAGCGATTTTCAAAACGTCAAATATATAAAATTAAAGCTTGAAATCCCAGCTATAATATTTTTTATACACAATCATTTCAATTTTATTCTCTCTCTTTAGTTCCTTCTTTCACTGTCCTTTCCCCAATAATGAAGAGCTAACAAATATTCTAAATTCAGCACTACCTTACGTTACTTCTGCACTCTGTATTCCCTATGATTAGCTCTCTTTTCTTACAGATATTTATTTAATATAATTTGGTTCTGAGGGAAAATAGAATACTTCAGTCAGGAAGGTTAAGGGTCACTCCAATGCTTACTATTATTATACTGAGGAAGCAAACATTGGCCAGAGAGGTCGAAGACGAATTCGAGTAGACGAGCCTTTGTTCGCCCTCAGTTCCCCTGGAGTCCTCCTCATTGTTGTTGAATGAGAGAGTGTTGTATTTGTCCATGTCGATCCTTTTGTCCTCTAAGTGAATGAGATTTTGGTCTGAGGAGTCTCTCTCGGGGTGGGTGTTTTTCTCACTCTGGCTCACCTCGTTCCACTCCTGGTTTCGGTCTTGAAAAAAGTCAAATGTGTTGGAGGAGGAGGAAGAAGGGGTTGTGTGAGAGGAGTGAGTTGGAGGAGTGGAGACCACTAAAAGAGAGGAAAAGTTTAGAAATATCTATGATTACAGATAGAAAAAAAAGTAATATCTTTGAAATAGTTTTAAAAAATCAATGGACATTAGGCTACAGCTTCAAATGACTATTTTAGATCAATTTTATACATATTCTAAAATCAAAAAATATATTTTATTTCTAATTTTTCTAAATGACCCCTTTGGCCTCTAGAATGGCTTCAATCCTCGGCCTGAAAGCAGCGCAGCTCTTTTTCACGAACTCTTCAGTCATTTCGTACCACTCTTTCTCAACTACTGCATTGAGGGACTCCTTACTGGGATGAGGTGTTGCAAAGGCCTTCCTCTCCATATTGCCCCAGATGACGTAGTTCAGGGGTGATAAGTCAGGAGGCTACATTTCCCACGACCAGATATACACCAAGTTTTTCTGGCACCACTTCTGAGTCAGGCTGGATTTGTGGGATGGAGCAGAGTCTTGCTGCCATACATAACCTTCATTTGGACCATTAGAATCCAACCACGGCAAGACGACGTTCTCCATGACCTCCAGGTACTCCTGGGTCCCCACTCTGAGTCAGATTCTCCTCAATCTCCATTGTGATGACATCCAGGTACTCCGCCGTCCTCGACTTGTTTTGGCCACCACTGCCGGGGCCTGTGATAAGGCTTTGACCATCATTTTTGAGCTCCTTTACTTTGAAGATTGAGCTCTCCGAACACTAAAAATCCTGACGATGTCCTTCGCAGCCACCTCTATCTTTTTTCACTCATTCTCTTTTCCTTGACAATTGATTCAAATTTGTAGTAAACAAAATGTTTAAAATTGTCTGTTTTCCCTTGCGTGACAAGATTGAACTCGTTTAGGATTAAGATTTATTTATTTGTGACACTGTAAAATTTACGATTTGCTCTCCCACACTTTATCGCCTCTATGATCCTTGCCAGACCGGCACTACGTCATAAAAAATAAATCGGAGTTGCCAACTTAATATTATTAATTCATACTCGGCAGTTTGAAAACAGCATCCTTAGCTATCCTACAAACATTTTTTTCTGTTCTGCAGAACAGGTTTCAAACTACGTGTTGGAAGAACATGTGGCTCTTCCTTACATATTGTTTTGCTCAGATTATAAAGCTAGTATAAAGGTGTATTATTCGGTCAGATTCTCAATCGGCAATTGCTGCTATTCTAAACCCCTTTACAAAAAGTGCCACAGTTATGGAATGCAAAGAAGTATTAAACAACGCAAAATCCAAAAAAATATACATCTTGATTGGTGTAAGGGCCATTCAGACATCTCAGGCAACGAATTTGCAGGCTACCTTGCAAAGAAAGGAACGCAAAGTAAAAATTGCTTATGTGTTGGAGCACCACCAAGCTACATAAAGAAAGTGATAGATGGCTTCTTTTATGAAGTTTGGTGCAACAGATACAAAAAGGATCTGGAATGAAACATACTCATAGTATGTTGAATATTCCAAAACAAAAGGTTGTCGAACTTTCACGTCCCAACATGAAATTACTTGTTCAAGCCTACACAGGCCATGGACCATTTCTGGCCCATCTGAGCAAATGGAAAAACACAAATGCCATTTGTAATATATGCATGGAGGAATCCCAAACCGCTGACCACCTAATCAACAGATGCCCATCGCTTTCATATGAGAGATACCAAGTCATGCAAGAAGAGGATGAAGATCTTCGTATTATTAAATTTATTAAATGTAAAAAGATGCAACAACTTATTGATTCTAACTTTAATTTAACTGCTTCATAAGTAGATTATAAAATAATTTCTATAATGTAATACTCAATATCCATTTTTGCTGTTATAGCACATATACCCCTTTGTGTGGTCGTGTTCTTTTACTGTATGTATGTATTTGCTTTTACCAATGTATAATTGTAACATTTGTATGTACTATGGTAAGACAGCAATAAATTCTTAGCTAACGAAAAAGGTGTATTAAAATTAACAACAGACATTAACCAGTTTTCAAATATAATTAATATTATTAATCTGAGACAAGTAATATTCACATTTTTTATTTGAAAAATGTTGTCAATTTAATTTCCATTTTTTATTCAAATGACTACTTAATAAAACCTTTGATTTTAGACAAAATGATAAACAATTTGTGACTAAATGATTTAACATCACTGAGATATAATTATGTAATAGATTTGAAAATTTACTTGAAATAGGACGTCTGTAATTATTTAGCGCTGTATTATTATCTGCTCGTTGGTCTATATGTTGTAGCTTTTTTTTTCTTCATTCAATTAATGTTTATCGTGTATCATATTATTCAAATATATTTAGACATGAGAGTGATCAAAGGTAAAAATAGCAATCAGATCAAAAATAGCAATGAAAAATTCTTTGCAATATAGCGATATAAAATCGTGGATTTTTCCGATTAGTGATCCAATCAATTTTTTAAAAACCTAAGTAAAAAAATAATGAGGTGACGGAACAATCTTGGAGCTCATTCCATCTAATACTACTTTACATCAGAATATCTCAAAGCTTTCTGTGAATTTTTCACCAAAACTTTGTCTAATTTATTTCAAATCCGAGCAGCTTCACCAGGGATCTTCCGAAGTCATTTCAACTGTATCCAGGCTGTAAATGGAGTCTTGAAAGATTAGAAGAGGGATGGCAATGAATGCCACATTTACTATTTTAGTAGCTTTCTTTTTAGAATTTTTTGCTGGCTGGGTTAAATTCGCCTACAAAATACAAATCATAGAAATTATTTGTCGCTATCGCCATTTCCAATCATGTTAGGCTTATATGAGACATGGCCTAAATAAGGGATATTTCTGGCGTTCACTTCAGCATTCAATCTTTTGTGCGTCGTTCAAAAGCCAGCCTGGGTCTGACAACTATAATAATGGGTGTTAAAGTCACTGCTAATAGCAAAGATACGCATAAGACACAACTAAGAGCAGCAATGCTACTTAAATACAAATGGGACCTTCGAGTTTAAACCAGGTAAACTAAACCGAATATTGGGGTTCTAAATCTTCCCTCAATAGTGGTTCCTAGCCCTCCAACCTTGGGCTATTGGGTCCTAGCGTTATAATAAACAGGTATAATAGGGTTCCAAACATTCTGTCTATAGGTATTCAGACCCCACTAGTCTTGATGATGGGTTTTGGAACCCCGATTTCTCGTAATTGTAACTTACTGGACCCGATCAAGGTCCGATAAGCGGAAGGATTTGGAACCCCAATTCCCCATCAATGAGATTGTTAGGGCCTAAGTACTCATTGGTGGGGAGTTTTTTAAATTCAAATAACAATGGACCGGTTGCACTAAAATGGCGGCGGTGATTTGCATAATACAAATTTTTCATATTTTGTATATTTTTCCCTTTTTTAATTATTATATACAAATTGATCGATATATCACTATTGTTTTACTGTTTTTTTTTTTCGCTCAAAGATCAACAATCAGAGCAGTTTGCGATCAGCGGTCAATGATCGCTATATCGGTACAGAAAAAACTCCGATCAACAAGCCTGAATATATTTAAATTACGGAAAAATCAACTTGATAATGAGACTTTTAGATATTAAGTAATTGAATGCAAGAAAAATATGTCTACATAATAAATTTAGTATATAAAGGATGTTAAACTAAAAATCTCAAATGAAATAGTAGTACTCTTAATGTACATTTAGACATTTTGTGTAATAGGTTGCGTAAACAGTAAAGACATTCTTGCTAATATTTTATATGTTTATTTAATCTTTTACATGTTAGGGTCGTCAAGGACCCGTTTGTGTATAAATGGTCATATTTTTTATTTATTTTATTTTAATTTGAAATTTTGTGACTTTGTGTGGTTAATCAAATAAGTTTGAAAATATTATAAAAACTTTATCAATATTACTTTTTATACATGAGCCATAAAAATTAAAACACTCATGATGTTAGGGTCCTTTTTGACATTTTAAAATTATTAAATACAAATGAGTTATTTGTAGCTATTTATTCTTGTATAAATGTTTGAAAAATAGCCTATTCATACTAATATATATTCTACATAAGGACAAAATAATATCACTTTAAACTAGAGGCATATATACACTCAGAGAATGCAAACCTCCGCCGTCACGGGGTCCTTATGAGCCTTCCGAGGCGGATTTTTTCACGACTGGGGCGGCGTAGAGGGGCGGGGAGGGTTCCCCTCGACGGAAATTCGAGAGGAAGACGCTCCGGCACCGATTTCACAGCACAGCGACATCTATTGGCAGAGTAGGCTAACTTGAAATATTTATTAGTATTTAGCTCGTTTTGCATCTTAATTCTGCACTCAGAGATGCCAAAATTTAATCACTTGTACTTTTGGCATTTCCAACAACTCCACAAAGTTTCATCCAATCCGTTCCGTACTTTTTGAGTTATCCTGCTCACAAACCAACAAACAACAAACCAACGCCAGTGAAAACAATACCTCCTTCGGCGGAGGTAATAAATCATCATCTTAATGAAAATAGTGGATCTTAATATTTTTTTGGGATACACGTCAAATAGCGAGCAAACTATTATTCTTTCGATAGGTATATTTCATAGAACTATATCGCATTTAAAGATATTATTAAAAGATATAACACAAGAGAACGTAGACAGAAATGTTACAAGTGATTCATATTCGAAATACATGGGGAAATGGATTGGCACACTGCCTGCTTTCACATATACTCAATATTGGCATGGATGTGGTTATGGATGAAAGATTAGTGTTTTACCAAGGAAAGGGTCCCTTTCCTAATACCCTTAAAAAATAGTGAAAAAGTTTGAGTAATTTCATTATGTTTGGAGTTCTAGGAAAATCAAGGAGTTTAACTCACTTTAATTCTTACAGTACATAACATAATTGGTACCAAAAAATACTAGTTCTGGACAAGCAGAGGAACTTCTCGTATAATGACAATTGTTCCATCATTTTTGAAAAATAACCCAAAACGCTATTGAAGTTACTTAAATTCAAAGGTAAAAAACAAAATCATCGGTTTTAATTTCAGGGATGATATCCCTATAGTTTCCTACAGTCAAAAGGAATATAAAATAATGACTTCTGCTTTCTACATTATTAGATGTATTTTAATTCATCAACCTACTTTATTGTTAAATACTCCCCATACATTATAATCATTCGATTCTGCCCTGGACTCAAGACTCGACTTCAATTCGTACTCTTGGATCCTACCCTCAAACAAACAAACAAACAAATTATAATCAATTATATAAGAAGGAAAGGAGGAATTACTGTATTTATAAACTTACGACATCCATTAAATGCAAGTGAATGAAAATAATATAGCCATATGGTTTTCTGCAGTATGCTACACATATTGGTATACAATGTATTTGTTTATCAGTTCATGTAGATAAACCATTAAAAACACGTCACTCTATATTACTTTTGATGTGTTATTATTTTAAAAAATCCATATTTTTGCCACCATTGTCCTCATAAAAACACTTTTATTCATGGATATTTTATTAAGAAACCTATAGTAAACAAAACCTTTCTTTTTTTTTCTTTTAATATTGTTAAGCTTTTTTTACTCACTGTACACTCTAGTATGCATATCATCTTCTCCAAGGGAGTTCTTAGCCACGCAGTGAAACTTTCCCATATGTTTCGAGGTTACTTTTTTGACAATGAGAGTGGATATGAACTCGTAGGTCGAAATGGGCGTCTCCTGGATTTCGTAGTGCCTGCTACTCTTCTCCCCAATGAGGGAACCTAACAAAAATATTTTTATTCTTCAAATATCGTTAGAGGAATGATAATTTATGTTTTGCCTTTATGAAGCCAATATATGAGGCCTTGGGATACCCACGAACGTTGCACTTTAGAGTGACTTCGCTTCCGAGTGTTGCGGCGACCATTTGCCGTGGAGAGTTGATTTTTGGAGGAACTGAAATTAAATTAAAGAGGGACATCAAAGCAAGAGATAGAGAAAGGGATCGATATAATGATTTTAATGCTTCAATGATTATTTAATAATGCAAGTTTATATGCGTATCATTAAATTTTCAATTTCTGGTTGTATAGCATTAAGTTCTATAACTTACTCTTTGTATTGTCTCAAATCAATGATAAAATTGTTAAAAGAGTTGTTTCGCTTCATTTTTCAAGAACATTTTCGTAAAATACCTTCATTTAAAACTGTTTTTTTCTAATTCGTACTTTAAAAAAAGAACTTGACCAAAAATAGTATATCCGTATTTTAGGTTATATTCTAGCAAACTGTAAAGGGATTTTGATATGAATATAACATTTTGAGAAGTAAGATTGAAGCCGCTTAAAAAGTATGTATTTATTCATTTAAAACAAAGTTATTGACCACTCATAGGTTTTTGTTGAGGTTAGAAACACAATTAATAAAAGTATGTCTTTAAATACATTTTGGTTCATATTTTTTTGGGTTGTCCAATAAATGAAATTAATGAGTTAAATCTGGTTCATCAATAGTTGCGATTTTAATAATAATAAAGAAAACTATAAAATAGATATGGATCTTTAATTCTAAAAAAATGTATAAATACAAATTTAATTGAACAAAGGTACTTACATTGAACGTTTAAATACATCTTTTGCTTACGGCGGGCGGTGCTCCGTTATGAGCAATGCATAGGTAGGCTCCCATATCTTCTTCGGTAACCTTGGGATGACAAGAATCGAGCCATTGAATCGTTCCCTAAAAAAAGTAAAAGTATAAAGTTATTTATTAAGAAAATTCATTTCGGAATGCTATACTATTTTTGTACTCGTATAAATGTACATTTATGTTAATTGGGTCTATGTTTGACTTATAATATCCTTTTGAGACGTTGTATTCAATTATTTTTTGCATTTTTTGATGTGATTTGAAATATGGGCGTGGTAGGATCCTGTGATGGGTTGTCAATGCATGACGCTTTATATTTACATCAGTGTCAATGAAATTGAAACAATCATAAAAGCAAATAGGAGCTCATTTGCTCAATGGAAGCATATTCAACCTCAATCTTAAAGGCGCTGGTTGATTCAAAATTGTATTGGTAAATAGTATCTTAGGTTTGATGAACTCATTCATTCTTATGCTATAATATGTATTCATATCCTTACGTGTGTAATTCCAACTATCCAAGCTTTTCAGATTACAGTGTAAAGAGCATTTTTTTTAAACCAGTTAATTTATTATGTAAATCTAAAAATAAAGCCATACATAAATCCAAAGCAAATGTGAATAGCATTTATAATATAAAGCCTAATATACCTTATGTTTTTTTAATAAAGAGAATTTGGCGTAAATGATACATTATCACCTGCTTATGGCATAATTATGATTGCAGGGGAATGTGGTAAATGTGTCTTTTGAATTAACAAGTACTTTTATTATTATTACTTAGTATTAGAAGGCAGTATACATTTGCTTATACCTTCGATTTGAAGCAAACAGTTGCCAAGGAAAAGCATTTTATATTCTTTTCTAAATTACGCAAATAATATTTTCAATCCAAAGTTACGAACGGGATTTTTGTTCATATTAATATAAGGCACATATATAGATAATATATTTATATAATATAATATACATATTATATATATATGTATATATATTCGATATGTATGATTGTATATATATATATATATACAGGTGGACCCTACATACCTATGTTGAGCTAAAATATCAATTCATTGATGCAAGTAAGGATGAATATTATCTTTAGTTGCCACAATATCTGATATTCAAGTACAATCTGTGACCCTTGCTGGATCAACTCTCCATCATCTCTCTGTAGGTTAGAGAGCTGAACCTCATCTACCTGCAATGATCATCGTCCTTTATTCTTCTTATTCTTTAATACCTTCTTGCAGCAAAAAATACTTATTTTTCTTATTTTTGAAATATAAAGTTCATCACAATTAAGATTAAATTTTTAAATAGAAATATACTTGTTATAGTAAATACACTGGGCAAATGCCAAACTCATTTTTCGTGATTTGTATCTATCTAATTCCAAGGCCCAGTTCTTGGACTTAAACTGGAACAGTATAAACAAAAATACCTTGAACCATTATTTTCAGGGAAGCCGACCTCGTATTTTGCCATTGGGTATTGATGGAATCTCTTGATGCTAACTATGAGTCCAGGGATTGGTGTATCTTCATTGACTTATCAAAAACAAGTTTTAAATTTGTCTTGCTCCATTTATGGAATGTTCTAACCGTCTATCCCGTCTCTCTTTCTCTCTCTCCTCTCTCTTTATATATATATATATAATCCCCTTACCCAAGCCGAGTCCCACCGGCGTTTTGATCGTATATTTTTCCCATCCTCTCTCCGCCATGCGATTTCTGGCTGTGGTCTTCCCTTTCCAAAGCATCGCAGCGTTTGCCGTTTCCCCTTCCCTGAGTTCCAGATCCGAGTTGTGAGGCTCATGTCAATATCTGGTGGTACCATGACGTTTAGGTGGCGCCCTGTGATAACATGGGGTCCGTGTTGATTTGACACATGTAGTCCCCGGCGTCCTCTTCTTTTATGGTCTTGATAGTGAGAATGAACGTGGTCTTAAAATCACCAGAGACTTCGATTCGGGTTATACGTGATGACAGTGTCGTGGATGGCCTGAATGGCTTTCGTGTCTGACTTGACCCAGCCAACCTAAAAGAAAAGTATTAATGAAATAAAATATTGTATTTTGTTAACGCAATGGCGTAAGTTTAGTTAAAATTCATTGACATACTAAACATAAATACTTATGACATTTGTGGTTATTGCTACTTTGCACGAAGATACTGGGCGTGAACCATTAAAATGATGAAAATCCTGATTTTCAAAAAAGGCCAAAAAGTCCAAACTTTTTTTCAGACAATATTTAAGTGGCATTTTTGTAATATACGTAAAAAATAGGACTCAATTAGGAATTTCAGCCTCGGGACAAATCCTTTTACATAGTGTTATATGTGTTTTTGAAATGTAATAAACACAAACAGTAATAATCATGCCAGCCAAAACTGATGCAGGAAGTAATTTCTAAAAGTTGATAAGTTAATAAATATAATTCAACTTTCACCTTTTGAAGTAAGCGATAATAGTTGTTTTTTATAAAGTTTGAAGGGGCTTTATTATATATAATTATCCATATTTTGTTTGATTAAACTTGCATACTTTATTAATTATTTATTTTCTCGTTTATGATGGTCCATATCAATGGTTGGAATCAATATTATTGGATGAATAAGCCATAAATGTCATTTTAGTAATACTTTCTGTGAAAAACATCAAAAAAATTGAAATTAAATGGCACTCTTATGTCTGAGCATTCATTCATCTTCGGTTTCATTTAATTACAGTTTCAAACCAAAACAAAGTTTATATTTCAATACTATTATTTAAAATAAATCTATGATTTGAATTCCATTGAGATAAAAATGTCAGATATGTCTACTAGCCAGACGTAGGTACCAAAAGAACAATATATGCTTTGTGAGCCATGTTTTCTCTCGAACCCTAGTATATACCTATAAACGGTTTTTATAGATTGTCTCTTTAAACTCCTCATCATGGACAAGGAGAACTTTTAGATACGATTTCGAATGTTAAAAGATCAAGGACAAACTGACCCTAATGTTGTTTGCCAGTCGTTTTTTCAATAATAGGATATAAATATTGCGATTAAAAGACATTCATTAGGTGTTGGTAATGGGGAAGTAGCAAAAGTACATTTGTTGATGATTTCGAGAAACTTTCACAATTGCCAGTTTCGAACAAACCGATCATTAGAGTTGATAAATACATTCTAAAAACCTTGATCAGGGCTCACTGATTTGCACTGAGCAAATCCCTACGTGATAGGTTTCAAGGCTAATGACTTTGGTACACCGAGGTAAGCCATCGATTGTTTTTACTCATAGTGATAGCAAAGGGTTCATATTGCAAACTGACAAATACACATTTTCTTTTATTATTTTGATAACACTTTTGTTTGTCTACTCATGATAGTCAGAGTGACGATCCATTAGTCGACAGATACGAGCAAACAAAATAAACAATATTGTTTCGTCGAGATGGAGGAGATTTTTAATTCCATAATATTATATGTGTAACAGTCCATTCAAAGAAGATTCGACAGTGACGTCATGGATGAAGCCCATAAGAAGATAAAATTGTACTTTTAAGTATGACATTATTATCTTTGATGGATATTCACTTTAAACAGCCGCGAGTGAAGGGTATTATGAGGCAGAATTTAGTTTTTTTATTATTTAGTATCTCCTCACCTCTTCTTTCAACTATAACTTTTCAAAATAGCATTTTTGTCTACCCCTACTCAATAGCCTATTTATATGACAACTGTTCACAAGTATGTGTGTATGTCTTGACTGCTACATAGTGGTATGAAGTTTTAAACTAGTCTTCAATAATTGCATTAAATATATATATATATATATTTATATTAGTGATGTTGATCGATATTTGTGTAAAAGTTCACGAGCTACTCAAGGTACTCCCGCTAGTTTTCCAATTACTGAAAATGTCAGTTTTTCTTCCTCGATAATATGTTCATACTTAAAAGGGCACTGTAAATATTTTATAAGAACTATTATTAATAGTTTTAATCAATATTTGAATTCCCCTCCCTGCTTAACGCCCTTTGTTTCTATTAGACCATTCATAGCCTCAAAGGAGGAAGACCAGATGCCTTCAGACAGCTTTGGCCCCGGAGGTGCCTTCCAAGAGAACACGCATCCCAAGTCAGTCATGCCCATTGTCCTTGTGGGAGTCCTCATTCCCATTACATCCATCTCCATGGCTTACTGCATAAAAGCCTGGAGGAAGGCCTCAGGCCCAGAGATTCCAAGAACTGGAAGACCTATCGAAGAGGTGAGCGGCCTACGCAGTAACCTAAGCAAGAGTCTGGATATCCATACCTTTCGGAATTATTCAATCAAACTGAAGGCTCTACGAAGAAGAGAACGGAGAAAGGAATTGAAGTGGGATCTCTTATCCGCATATATTTATGTCTTTACGATTTTATACGACCACTGGCTATGGAACATCGTGACCGTTACTCTGCGGGGAAAATATGTTCCGTTATTTACGCCATGTTTTCCATACCGCTTTTTGTTTGGTATATTGTAAAATTGAGGAATTTATTCAGGATCAGTTTTAAGGTGTTGGTCTTGACTGGAATTAAACTTATTTTCTCGGTAAGTTGAATTGTATTTTTCTTAACACTTTGCCCCACACGTTCCAGAGCCTTCCCCCCAAATCACCTTGCTTTATAATCACCACTTAAATATATCGATCATAATGGTCCTCAAACAAGTGTTGCTGAAGAGTAATAGATTATATAGACAGACTCCTTGAATAACTTTTTATTCCATTTAATATTTCAGCACAATACTGTTGTTTTTAATATCTTGAAGCAATTTTAATTCTATTAAGCGGAATTAATCTTTAATTGGCTTAATTGACTTTATTTGAGATCATTGTTTTAAACAAATATTGTAGGTTTTGTATATATAATTCATGAAGTACTGTTAAAAAATACAATCATAATTATATAATGAAACCATCTATCAAATTCGAAGAAATATATGTATTTGAACAAATAATTTGGTTCAATACAGGATATGTTTTGTGCATTATGAGGTAGGGCAGGAGTCGGCAACCCACGGCGTTAGAGTCTCATGCAGCTCTTAGAGCTGCCTTTATGGCTCCCTGAAGCTTTTCCAAAAACGTTAGAAAATGATTAACCATTACAGTATAGTTACATATATATAGTATATGAGTTGGATTATTTATACACATTTACACTTCAACATTCAGTAATTATTAATTTAATAGAATACGTTATATCTTTTAAACCTTCTGTATGATTTATATGTATTAAAAAGTGAAAATACGGATATTTTTATGACCTTAAACATATTTTTCGTAAAACAAATTCTGATGATGTTGTACAGTTTCAATCATACTCAAATATAATAATGAATATGATTCGTCTCAGTTATCTGTAAAATATTTATTTTCTCTATTATTTATATTCAGGAATCCCATCCATTGTATCAGTACATTCTAGCGCAGACGAAGTGCAATCCTTACGCTCTGGGACAGTTCTGATTGTTTTCTTTTCTTTTTTTTCCATCATATTTTCGCATTTGTTTGGCATAGCATTCTGGATTCATTTTTACGCAGTGGTATCACGTATTCCACTATCGGATTTGTGATCTTGACATATTCGTGAGTAACAAATTTCTATATTGTATATAATACTTATATATAAATATATTTATATTATATATATATATCAGACTTGTTGATTTGTCGTTGTTTATAATTGTTCGTCATTTCGCGAACGATGAACAAGGAACGATAATTTTTTTGACGAAAGACAAAAAAATTATTATCGTTCGTCGTTTGCTTTTGGCGGCAAAAAAGACAAGATTTTTTGTTTTCTTGGAAAAAATATTAATAAAAAACGTCATCACAGATGGTGAGAGAGAAATTCCTTCCTAAAAACGTCGTCAACTTTTTTTCAGATGTCGAACGATGAACGATTCAATTTAAATTAACGATGAACGATTCAATTTAAAAAACGACGACGATAACTTTTGGTGACGACTACCGATTGACACTTTTCGCGAACGTCAACAAGTCTAATATTTATTTATAAACTTCTAATAATATATACTTTCTTAGTACAAATTAAGTACAAAGTGTGTATTTTCTTTGACAAACGGCAAGACCCCTAAAATCTCTGTCAAGACAGCCATATATGTACCATTCCTAAATGTGCCAGGATTAAATCAGGGAGCGGTTGCAAGGCTATATTAAGCCACCTCTATGCCTTATGAATGTTCAAAGTAGCCAAAAGATTATAAGAACGGCTCATGCACCCATACAAGTTATCTCAAATATTTTCGTACATATTGGCCCACTGGTTTCGAAATATACTTTGATGCAATTTAGGATAAAAATTGTAAGGTTTTTTTTTGCTACGTCCGGTATCTTAAAGAAGTGTAACTGCTACTTAGTATTATTGCTATGATTTTTTAACGATTGCGAAGGCCGGCATAAAGTACTTATTATAGTAATCTCTTCATTAAAAGTAATTAAGTAGGATAATTATATACCAATACAGTAAATGTTTGAAGGATTCTTACCATTATAGGTATGTTAAGTGATAATGCTAGATAATGTCAAATTTCCTTTTATTTATTTATTTCATTACTTCTGAATATCCATAAATCACATATTTATATAACAGTTTTTATAATTCATCTTTTATATTTAAAATTGCTCCTACTTATAAAAAGTATTGTTTTTATTTTATAGACGCTCTCATCGCCTCCATCTTGTTTTTGACAGTTATGGTAATGGAATTTCATTCATGTACTTGGATACGTTCTTGTATCCGCGTGGATTTCTTCAGTTTTAGACCTTGTGTTAGTGGAATAAAATTTCCAAGTGTATTTTAATAACAAATATTTATTTTTTTATTTTCAATGATTCATTTTGGGTATAATCTATACGATAAAAAAGGAATCCCATTCGTTTGTCCTCTTCATTCGTTTCCCTGTTTCCTCCAAACGATTGTTTAGATATTAAGATCTTTTTACATACAGTTAATTAAGACATATCATTAATATTCATAAAATAATGAAGGTATCCATATGAACATTAATATATCATATATATATGTAGAATATATTATCCTTGACTTCACTCCGGACTTTCCCACCGCTTTGGATCCCCAAGATACTCTTGGGATCCCTGCAGTTCTTTGTATGCTAGGGCAATTACTCCAAGACTGATCGCCACGAGACCCCTACCAGAAAGAGGCAGCTCTTATGTACACACGATGAAGAGACTAGGGAAAAGGGCTGCACTTGAATGTAAATGGATTTTAATTGGACCTTAAATATGGTTTTGCATCCTATATATTAAACACACTCTTTTTAACCCT
>CP045898.1:6105940-6119327 GCA_013387185.1 Caligus rogercresseyi | reverse complement strand
AAACTTATGATTTATCCAATGATTTAAATACATATGCTTTAATTATTATGACCTTGTCTTAAGACATTGCTGCGCTCTTTGTTCCATTTACTCAAATCAGGAAAACTACTCTATATGCATGTAAGTTGAGCTCTCTCTATACATGGTTCATAAAACGGAGATAAGTAGTCTTACTTTTTGTCTTTGAACCAAAGGGAGGAGGGGAAAACTAGATATGTATGTATATAGTTATATCCTTAACCCTAATGTAATAAAAAAGAAGGAAAAGTTTATTAATCCACCTTAAACACAGTTTTAAGACTTCCTGACATAGAATAATTTCACGGACGTAATTGAAGGGAAGCGATAAGAATCAGTCCATGTTACCTAACGTTGTACCGAAAAATTTATCTGTTTATTAAAGAAAAGAATGAAACTGGTTTTTGTTTTTCAAAAAAACAACTCTCAATGTTGGGGGCGCAGGTCGAATCCCGAGAGGGATGGTCATTTTTGGTCTACCTCATGATAATATCCAGGTTCGATAGACTAATTAATGCTATAATGCTTATTTATATCCTATCGGATGCAATTCTATCGAACCATATAGGCAAAAAAACCCAAAAAAACTGGGTTCTACCTAGCCATCAGAATAATGAGGATGAAAAGAGAGGTTTTCTCCCCACATATGATTTTGAAATAGTTTCCGTATTTAGTGAATGTGATGCTTCTATTACGAAGTAAATTTGGAAATAAATCAAGCTTTTCCAATAGTCCAAATAGTATCCTTTTTTTAAATCACATATATTTTATTATCCTATTTAAATCATACAGAGAGGAAAACTAAAAAACGAACATAGTACAAGGCTTTGAGGTCGGCCCGACCCTTCACGCTACCAGGAACTGCAGCTAGGGCAATTGGATGCAGCGTGCCCACATAATCCATGCTATATTTTATTTTTCTTAGTTTTTTCTTTTAAACATATTTTACTGTTTTTATTTATATCTTTATTTTAGACTAGTTCAAATGTAACTAATTGCCCAATGGCAAAATATACTCGATTACACATAAATACAAAGGCGAATATATACCAATAAAATAAAGCTTTCAAACAAACACATAGAAAAAGCGATAAAAAAACAGACATACAAAAGTATTAAAGGGATAGAGAGCATAAGAAAAGGGATGACCGAAAAGCCAGAAGCCTCAATTATGAGATCACGACGGATTCAAGCGAAAGATTGAGTCCCGAAAGTGATACTGTTCGTTCACATTTTCCATTTGCAAAAAGTCACACAAAAAGTATCTTTTTTGTTTGAAATATGAAATGGGTCCTGACAAGCGTTTCTTCCGCAGCTCTTGACCGAACTTATCTCATCAGAGCCCTCAGTTCTCACGCGCTTATTGAGTTGATTGATGAGCTTTTCTTTGCTTATCCTCTTCATCGCCCGCTGCCCGTTTCTTCATGCCCTGTCAAACTCCTCATTCTGGAACCAGAATGGGCCGCAAGGGTTCAGATCTGGCTGTTCCTGGGGTAAAAACTCCTTTCTTTCCACGGCAAATTGAGGACGGACGTTATCAAAAGAATAAGTAGTCAGTAGTCCTTCAAATTAATCTTCAACTCTTGAGTACCGGTTGAAGCATCATCAACAGGTACTCAGGACTTATAAATACACCCATTTTCTCCGATAAATTCAACACCATTGATCATTTGTTTCCATCTAGCGCTCTTTAGTGTAACTAAGAGAGCTGCAATTTGATGATGATTTACATAATAAATTCTTCCTTCATCAGCATTTTTTAATGGAGTATCTACACATAATGAACATGCACATAATTTTTGATACACTGTACTTAGAGTTGACAGACAACAAACTTACTCATTTCCTCATTAATCTTTCTCGTCTTTTGAAGTCCTACTTCTTTTTATTGTCCCTCTCTCGCTCATATTACCACCCACTCTCCCACCTACAATAAACCAGCCAGCACTGTATATGAATAACACAAATCTCTGCCCCTTAAAAAAGACACAACAAAGCCATAAAAATGAAAGAGAGGAACAGGGTCTCACATGAGTAATTGTACAGCATTGCTATCTATTTACTACATATATCCATGAAAAATAAAAGTACCACTACCATGAAATGCTAAATTAAATTTCACTAAAAACATCCGTCAAAAACTTGTAAAGAAGTATGATGATATAAGAATTTTAACCACCTTGTTAGTGACTACTACTACTGCTTAACTAAAATTATAATGCTGCATTTCATATGAGAAATAACTATTAAACGGTCTTTACTAGCTTTGCATGTGTAATGAGCTGTTGATTAGAACTCCTTTATTGTTGATCTTAGTTGTGACGCTCTAGTGAATCTTTGTTTGTGATTTTGTGCTGGACTTGTAGTGTTGAGGCTCCATCAAGAGAATGGAGCCTCAAAAGCTCCGAGAATCCGTTGGAAATGGAAAATCTTCCGGAAAGCCTTCATCGAGGAAAGAGAGGTTTATGAAAAAAACTCAAATAATTCTTCTGAAAGTAAGGAAAGACAACAATGGAAGAAAGAGACGATAAATCAACATCACTCTCCTAATCTGCTGTTGCAAAAGAGAAAAAGTTATTGGCACTCCCTCCGGTAAGCCATCTTTACAGGCCTACAAGCGCAATGGGAAATATATTGGCAAGAACTCCGATTGGGCTGGATCAAGTTCTCTCTATTTGTTTGTGAGGCAAACAGTGGAAAGAGAATTACCTTCCAGCAAATGAACTTGGAAAATGTTGCTCTAATTGCTCGGGATGCATTAGGACTTAATCTAATGGATGTACGGTCCGTGTCCTGTGAAACTCCATATCGGCCAGAAATCATTTTAAAAAAATCTCAACCTCTAGCTCCCTAGGAGAAAGAATTAATTTCCCCATCATCATGAAATGAAGATAAAATGATGAGCCGTTCAAGGCAAAGATTGAATGTCGGGATTTCACTGACATTATGCAAAGGGATAGAACCTTCAATATAAGACTGAAGGGCGCTTGGGGAACTGTATCATATGATGAAGTTGCCAGACACTTGGCCCCCTTCGTTTGTGTATAGGGAATTAAGGTTGCTCAACATAAGCAAAGTGAGATTTCGGAGCTAAAGAACTCTTCAATTCTGAAGCAATTCCCTCACCTTTTAAAACAGCCAAGTCCTTCATTGAATATATTGGCAAAGGGTACCCCTAAAAACTTACCATCGTTTTTACCTATCAATGGTAAAATATTTCATATGGAATTTTCAAATGCTGTTAAGCAATGTTCTCTGCTTTAATTTTGGACACGGAAAGACAAAGTGCAACCAAAAGGCCAGGGGTTACAAATCCTATGTCCAATGGATTCTAAACAGGCTAAAAAGAAATAAGGACTGCATGTTCACCCAGGAACTCGAAATAAATGCTGAGGTAGAAAGTCAGGTAGAAACCTAAAACGCCATCAATTTATTATGGGGAAATCACTGGACTCAACATGTAGACTTTGTGGAGAAGATGAGGAAACGCCTTACCACTAGATTCACGATTGTGGCTGTACAATGCAGGAAATGACGGAATTGGCGGCGGCCGCTCAAGAAAAAAACTATCGTTGGAGGACCATTAATAAAAATATACAACATTTTATGTAAATATAAATTATTTAATAATAAAGCTACTTGCTCTTAGGTAGACCTCTACCGCTGATACCAGATTAAGTTCTGGTGTGGTGGGGCGTATCTAGGAGTTAAACAAACAAACAAACTATTAAACCTTTTGTCTCATGATTCCTAGAAGAGAATATCTTCATTTATTTATGTACTTTATGAGGCTCAATAAACCTACTTAGATATTTATTCTATTAAAGTTCTTTTAAATTACTTTTATCTATATTTAAGAGATTTTATATTTGCAATTCGTTTTTTTATTATTGATTTTATATATATTAAAATATACGTTTCCTTTTGTGATGACTTTAGTGTAGGACTATAAATTTAATCCTTGATGTTTCTATTTGTAGTAACTCTAAACAAATAATGTCTTGGAGAGAAAACACTTTGTTTTTGTGTTTTCACTCCTTAGAATAACGATAGGTATTCATGAATATTCTGTTTATAAAAGCCTAATAAATGTGCTGTGAAGGAACTCTAGAGAAGGTGTTTTTAAAATGATCTGTTAGAAATTTCGTTTATGTTAGTTTTATGAGTAAATCGGCAAACATGATTTTAAATCTTTATTTAAATTAGCAGAGCAATATAAATGACAGTTTGGTATTTTTTCGGCTGATTAATTTATCATATTCCATGGCTTCAATGATATTTAGATACATTCTCGGGAATATCTTTATTTTTTTTGCTATAATCCTAGCAAGACATTGATATTTAATGTTATTATAATAATTTAGAATCATAGCCAGACTTTGATATTTATTACCTCCGCCGAAGGAGGTATTATTTTCACTGGTGTTGGTTTGTTGGTTTGGTAGTTTTTGTTGTTTGGTTTTGTTTGTCAGCAGGATAACTCAAAAAGTACGGAACTAATTCGGATGCAACTTTGTGGAGTTGTTGGAAATGCCAAAAGAACTAGTGATTAAATTTTGGCATCTCTGAGTGCAGAATTAAGATGCAAAATGAGCTAAATACTAATAAATATTTCAAGTTAGCCTACTCTGCCAATAGATGTCGCTGTGCTGTGAAATCGGGTGCCAGGAGCGTCTTCCTCTCGGAATTTCCGTCGAGGGGAACCCTCTCCCGCCCCTCTACGCCGCCCCAGTCGTGAAAAATCCGCCTCGGAAGGCTCATAAGGACCCCGTGACGGCGGAGGTTTGCACTCTCTGAGTGTATATTTGTAGTATGCTATTATAATAATGATTGTTATGGAATAACAATTTCTTTGTGGTCATTATCTATTTATAGCCAACTAAAAACAAATGGACAAATATTCATTAAAAATAAACATCTTAAAAAATAATTATTGTGTCAACAATCTTGTTAATTTTTTTATTACACGTTTTTGGATCTGTGGAAATCGTTTTTTATTTATAAAACAGTAAACTCATCCAAATATATTAGCCATCACAAAGATACTATTGATTCTTATATACATATTTAACATTAAAAATATATATCAGATCTCCTGAAACACTATTTTTATGAGATTATATTCTTTCAGTATTGCTTACATCACATTTTTATCCGTAACAAAAAAAAAATAATTGTACCATTTTCTCCTCCTCGAATTGCCTATAAATACATAGGTATTAAAATATTACCTGCTTTTTGAAATAAATAAAATACACTTTAGTATGCAGCTGGGCACGACAAATGTTTAATTATATATATATATATATATATATATATGATAATTGCTTTATATTACTCAAACCACGAATGTCATTTCAATATATAAAATATAACTATTCTACATCCAAAACCGTCAACTTAAAAAACCAGGTTTTTTCTTCACCATCAACACAATGTGATTAAAATATTTCATAAAACAAAGGAACTCGAAATATGAAACAAGATTCATGGATGTCGATGGTGACATAATTTTTTCCCTACCACAGACAAGAACAACTCTTACATGAAATAATTAAATGCATGCTTTTCATGTTTGAAATGAAAGTTAATCATATTTTCTTTTAATAATAAAAGAAGAAATGATATGAGACTACATATTTTCCTTCAAACTTAATAGGTATTCTTGTCCTTTTGTTCTTTACAAACATATATTTACATCTGACACATTATCTTACCCCTCTCATGTAGAGGGGAAGAGGGGAATGGAGAGAAGCAGTGGAAAGTGTTGAATGAAGAGGGCTCTAAGTGATTTTTGATGGTTGAATCTATTAATTAATAGTTGTAACAGATGGCTCTGAGCTCCGTCATTACTTTGTTTATTAGATAACTCATGTGTGAACCATACTTCAGCAAACATATTTGTTTCTTTGACATACATTTTTTAGAAAGTCTTTTTTTAAAGTCAATGGACCTTTCATACATTGTGTAAAGTTTTAGATTTAAAGTACTCAAACATAAGTGCAAAAACAATTAGGGAATATAGTCTTTTAAAAGCATTTTTCAGTGGCTAATAATTCCAAACGTGGATTGTTCTTCGTGGGAATATGTGGGAAATATCATCAATATTGTCCTCAAAACCATACAACAAACTTTCAACGGTGGCTTTTGCGAATACATAAAAACTTCTTAATAAAAAATGTATATTCTAAAGTAGACTGTTTAGCATAAACTGTTTTGCTGTTCTAAAATTTTATTTACTATTTACTATATTTATAGAAGATTAGGTTTATATGAATTTGTAGTTTGTGTTTTTTTTTGTTTGTTCATGTTTTTTTATTTCCTTAATATAATTTAAGGAATTCCGTTTGACTTATGCTTAGAGTATTAATTTTAATCTATAATGTTTATATATTGTTATATACAACTAATCTAAATGAATAACGTAAAAAAAATCCTTGACTAATAGTATATCCTTCTGAATTGCTGTTCTTTTTTCTTTTACTAGGAGAACCAACATGTCAAATCATCCTCAAGGTCTTCTTTAACACACTTCCAATATGGCTGACAACCGAGACCACCCTTGTCTTATGCTCCTCTCGTCCTCTACAGTATTCCTCCTTTACTCGATTATCTCCTCTACCCTTGGAGCATCTCCAGGACCTTTACCTCGCAATGAGCTGATTGAAGGTGGTAAGAGCCTAACACCCCTTTCTCCCTTCTATCTCTCTACCTACACATAAAACCCATTGCTGGCCTCATCCATCAATATAATGAGGGGTATTTCCTCCTTACTCTTCCTTGCACAATGAAAAAAAGAGATATTTTTGTATATATATCATAATAATTATTGGTATGGAAATGTATAATATATATTGTGCACTGTGGTCTACTCTTCTTTATATGCTAGTGATCCCGTACATCCATTAGGTGAACAATTATCATTAGAGCTTTATGGATTTAATATTCAATCAAAGCGGGCATATTTATTATTTGACGGTGTTGTTGTTGTTTTATGGTTATATTTGCAAGTCAAAATAACTCTAGTTTTCATGGCCACTTATATATGCAGGTAGATAAGTAAGAAACATATAATTAAGAACAAGAAGAAACAATAATCAATACACTACTTATATATACTCCAATTTATAATTTAATATTATTATTACATCATATAAAGTTTCATAATAAAGTGACCTTGAAGAACTAGAAGGACCTATACAGTTCTGCAAGTTGTGCCTCTCTCATACTCTATGAGATGCCTTGGAGATGTCGAAAGCAGCGAAACGGTTTGGGAAGGCGGCCTTCTACATACATGCATACCATAAATTAAATAAAAAGATGAGGATACTTAACAAATGCATAATATTGAGCATGCAATCTGACATGCTTAATCTCTCTTTCATTTGGTCATATATCCTTACACAAATTTATTGAAACAAACAATTGAAGAACGACTTCAAGTGCTTTTTTAACTCATGAAACGTTTCCATTCAGAAGAGCACACAATGAATTGGCCAGTAATTTATGCACCTTCTCGGGTTTGAGGAGCGTTTTTAATACAGATTGACATAAACTCGACAAATTTTGCACAATCAACTCTTTTGGTTTTTCGAATTAAATAAAATTGCACTTCTTTTTGTTGAAAAAAAACGTCTTCAATTTTTTTCTGAAGTCACAGAACAACACTTTCGAAAACAATATAAATTGATCGGACGAACGCCAACAAAAAAATACCCGTTCGTCCGTTCATTTATATTCTGTTTAGACGTTCGATTTTGAACGAGCGTTTGCGAACGGAGTTCGTTTTTCCGTTCAATCCACAGCCCTGCCCAGAATTGAATCAGTACCTGAGTGAATATGTCCATACTAGTTGATCAATCATTAGAATGAAGTCAACTTTTTGCATATAAACCACTGATTAATGGGATTGATAACCGGTTAGTTCCTGGGTAGTTTAAGTACTTCCATAGGATTGTTTGTCATAAATTTATGTGCCATATTCGATGTATGGCATGACACAGTCTTCCTTGAAAATTCCAACTTCGTCTAATTTGGTAAGCTTTCCAGTATTTTTTACATAGTAAACAAAAATGACAATAGAGTGGACTGTTAACTTGTAATTGATGTAATAATTAATAAGTAAAAATCTACATGTTTGTTTCAATTAATTTCCTCAAGAGTTTATTCCAGATTCAATATGGTCTTAGTGCATGCGTATCAAAGTCTAACTAACTTATGTTTGTTCTCTGCGTATGAGTCTTTGCTTTGACTTTTTTATATATTTCAACTTTTTGTCTAGAATATGTTTTCGAAAATATAATTCCTCTTATAGTAATGGTCCACGCTTTGTCAATCTCAAGCATTGTATTGATATATCCTTTTTGAGTAGGCTATGAGGGATCTTCCCATCCTCTTTCTCAAACTCAATGTATGTAATTATATTCCCTTGGTTGGCCTTTACCAAAAAATACAACCATAAGTTCAGTCTGATGATGACGTCATAATAATATTTCAGAAAAAGTTATTGCATTTTTCTATATAAAATGCATCATTTGATAATCCATTTAGAAATAGTACATAGTTGCAATAATGCATGATAGAAATAAGATACGTAATAATAGAACAAGGCACTCTCAGAGAAGAATTCCCGCCCAAGAAGGTATTTGAATAGATTAATGGAATCTTCCCCCCCCCCCCTTCTCCACTCTTCTTCTTGCTATCTCCTAATGTGTTTCATGTGCTACAAGACCAAAATAATATATTATATGTACCTATACATATATACAAATACACACATATATATATATGTGTGCAAAGAAAGAGGGAGAGAGGAACCATAAGAAAGCCAATAGACGGTAGAAAAAATGTACAAATAAAATTGAAAATAATTTGTCAAGATGAATGCGGCTTATTTGTTGTCTTATTATGTGTTTTGTTGGTCAGGAGGCTGTTTTTTTGTTCTTTTAAAATGCAGATACTACTTGCTCGCATTCTCTTTCTCTCTCTCAAGCATGGATCAAAAAGTAATCTTGAATAAATTGTGGATTTATTTGTTGGTATTTGTATTCATGAGAAGGGTATTTCCTCATTTGTATCTCTGGAAAGATAAATGAAATAAATATAATATGTGAAAGAGGTGTGGGCCTCTCTCCCCTCAAATACAATTGCTCTTATCATTTATATGCAATTATTCATTCTTAAGACCCCTTACTTTGTCAGGAGTGCTAAGATATCTTTTAAGAATCTTTAGATTGACAAAACACGTGCAAGCCCCGACATACTGGTATGAGCTCTTCTGGACGCTATTCTTCTCAGAATTATTCACAACTATTCTGGCTACATCAATGTCCTCATATAAAAGGTTGACATGTCAAAATCCATTTTCCAGTAGGGTGTGGTTCGAATGCATAACGTAACTGATTTAGTAAGTGTGGTTGGAGAAGAATTTCTCTTCTTTTTTTGAATTTATGGCCAGAAAACTTTTCTTTCGTTCAACACTTTTGAGACATTATTCTGGAGAGGATGTCTGTGGTTGAACCCTTGATCTATAAGAGTTTAAAAAAATAAGGCCGGAGTTTTAACAGATTATAAATTATGGATGATTTGATATACTGATTAAGCACTTGGAAATGCGATAGAAATTTAAGTAAAGCTATTGCAGCGTTATCAGCACGATTGAGATGCTCTGTCTACTTACCCTTGGGATTTGCACTTTTATTGCTAGTAATATGTTTTAAGACTTACTTATGGGAGTTCGTGGCGTCGAGTCGTTCTTATTTATTTGCCTTTTGACGCCACTTGTACTACCTTAGATGATTCTATAATACGTTGGGAAATAAAAAATAATTGTCCATTCTATCATATATGACGCAGCATTTGATATTACTAAAAATAAAAGCTAAAGATAACCATACAAAAAATGTTAAAGATATGTTCAACATTACGTAATTCAACTTATACACAAGATAAAATGTTTCACTACTGGAGATGATCAGACTAACCTTCCAAAAAGTAAAATAATAAAATAGCTATATTTGAAAGCCAATTTATTCCATTGAGTGTTTTAATTTTTAATCAAATATGAATGAATAGTATGAATTACTTTTTTGGCTAGAGGTAAATTTATAACAATTAATATCTCACGAACGTAAAAAGGAAGCTATCGTTTCTACCTACGTAATTGAGGATTCAATGAACACCCTTTTCCCAAGCTCGAAATGTTCTACACACAAAAATATTCAGATTTATTACATTAAAGTTTTTATTTTCAACACAAAAGTATACCTCCTTCAAATATAAGACCCTTTGGCCAAGAATCTGCTTTCTACATGCCTTTAAAAAATATGACATTTTGATGATTAGATGTATGGTTTTTAATATCATATATTACACTTTAGAGCAAAGTCCATGTAATTTACTCCCCATTCAATATGTACTATTTTTCATTTTCAGGCTCAAAGGTTCCACTTTTCAACGGTCATATTCAAAACATATCCGTGGCAGTCGGCAGAGACGCCAGCTTTGTGTGCAACGTCAAGGACCTTGGAAAATTTAGGGTAAGGAGGAGAGCTATAACGATTAATTGCATCTATTACAGCCTCAATTCGTTGAATGAGCACAAAATATACCTATAGTATATAAGTATATGAAGAAATAAAAAAGATGTCTTCCATGGCGATTCTGTCACAACTGCTTCTTTATGGAGTAAAAAAGAGGTAACACATATTTTTTTGTTGTTTTACAAAACATTTTTATCTTTATTCCACCTACATATGAAACACTTTATATATTAGCCAATCTTATTTTTAAGAACAAATATGAAAAGTCAAGTATTTTATTTTGTTGTTTGTCTTTTCCCGAACATTTATTTTACTAATTTGGATAGAAGTGGGGTTTTGAATATTTATATATGACAGCTTGAGATACTTTTCATATGCAAATTTTTATTTATTTACCTTTTTCTTACAATGTCCATTCATGGGTCATCACCGGAGACCGGAATAAAACGCGATGGTATTTATAGTCAAATGTTTTTATGAAAGTCAGAACGTTATTTTTTCAACAGTTTTCAAAAGTGTAAAAGGTAAATTTTTATTTGAATTGAACGAATATAATTTCTTCAAAAGTTTTTTTTCTATAGGAAACTTATATATGTTATATATGTGTTTGGACACATCACACATCTACTTAAGATTCAGTTGTACCGATATATAATATATCTGAACAAAAATTACAACATTATCAAAAATGAAGTTAAAAAGGCTGGTTGATTTGATTACAATATTTCAAAAATATTGTTTGTGCACAAGTAAAATTAATTCGCTACTTTTTGCTTGAACAATTAAAAATACACTAGCCGTGTATTTTATTCGAATAAGTAGCGAGTGTGTTGTATGAAGGGCTTTTTCGAGATGGTAAACGAACCAGAATAAAACAATATATCCTTTAATTTGTTTTGACAAAAAATATCATGAAATGTATTGTCTTTTTTATATCAAATTATGTAATTATTTTTTGCCGAAAAAAGTAAAAAACAATTTAAAAAATAGGTAATTCACATTCACTTTATAATCACTTATTTATCCAATAATATCGTAATATACTTACAAATATTGTTTGTTTGTTAAGCTACTAGATCATCCCCACCCCACCGGAACTCAATCTGGTATCAGCCAATAATAAGATACTCTAGGAGCTAAACCTGTTTATTATTTAGTATAATGTTAAATTTACATATGTAGTTAAATGCTTTAAAAGGAATTTTTCAGAATACGTTTTTTCCCATCAATCCCGTCGGCTATTTCCCTCATTCCAGGTACCTTACAAATATTTTAGCCCTCGGAATTTCATAATAAATAAACCATAACATAAACTAAATGGTTTGTGAGTAAACATATTATTCACTGTGTGTCTTTAGTTCCTTTTTTAACTAATAATAAAAACATCCGATTAAGTTTATTTCCCCCCTTGCTGCTATAATGGGGTGTCTCAAAAAATGAAATATAGAATGAAGATAAACTTATTTCCCGATGGGAATCCGTAGTTTAATATCTCTCTTAATACCTAATTAAATATGTTAGCTTCATGGATTATCTGAGTCCTTTTCTACACAGTTGAGCATGTTGGATGTACGTTAGGGTTTGTATGTAATTATGGGTTTAGTTGGAAATAATTATTATAAAAAAGTAACTTTGCCTCCTTACCTCTCATATTTGTCTTGGAGTTTAGTTTATATCCCTAAAAGATAAATGGTTTGTAAGTGTATGACAAAATGATATCATGGCTTATATCTCTAATCTAATTGTTTAGCCTCAACCGTCCAAAGTAAGTAGAGCTACTTTAAGGCCAAGGGGGAAAAAATACTTTCTATGAACATAGGTCAGGGGTCAGCAACCCGCGGCTCTAGAGCCTTATGCAGCTCTTTAGATCTGCTTTTGTGGCTCCCTGGAGCTTTTCCGAAACGTTAGAAAATGGGGAAAATGGGATATAAAAATATATAGGACCAAAATGTACACCGTTTGAAGGTTATATAAGGATAATTTTTTTTGCGGCTCCGGACACTTTTTTTTTTTTGGGTCCGTTGATGGCTCTTTCAACATTTTGGGTTGCCGACCCCTGACATAGGCAGTTTTTCAAATCGTCAACTTATAAAACGCTGACGCGGTAAGCCGTTAAAATGTACAGAGTGTTGAACTTACTAAATTTTACATTTTGTACATATATCTTTGAAGTTTCCATGGTCTTCATAAAATGCTGTTGGTTGGATTAGGAATGTACCATAAATCTCAGGCTTGTTATATAAATATACCAGATGATCCAAAATTGGAACGGCAATCGTTATTATAACATATTTTTGTGCTGATAGAGATAAGTTGGACTACAGAAGCGACGCAACATATAGTTGGCAATTGTATCTTAACACAGCAAAAGGAGATACTTTATTTTATCTGTACTTCTTGATTCGACATGAACTTGGGAAACTGGGACAAAGTTACCTTTAAGCATCCTAAAGGGTATCCTTCAAATTATGCTGTATGTATGCAAATATCCTCGTGTTCTGTCCAAGTACATTATTATTTGCTGTTAAAAAGATGTGTTTAAATCATTTTGTTAAAGCAACCGAGAGACAGAGTTTTTTTATTGTACCTAAATACTTGATATGATGGGATATCCGTGTTGACATGAATAATCATTATGACCTAAAATTAGTCCATCGAGCTTATTACCTTTAACTAATGTTGATCAGCTCTGATGCTTCCTCTCGAGTGTCAAAACCTGTACCCACAACATTGAAAATCGAGCACAATGCATTCAGTGAACCTTCTCCAGGTTGCTCCGATGGTATGAAGCTGTGTAGATATAAGTACGCATCATAGCATTAAATTAC
>CP045898.1:6086842-6097419 GCA_013387185.1 Caligus rogercresseyi | reverse complement strand
CTATGGAACCAAATGGACAAAAAAGGCTAATTGAGGTTCACCTTTCGAAAATTTAAATCATGTTGCTATACCAACTAAACATTTGGGCTTTTAAATGAACATCCATCTTCTATTAACGGATCTACTTTGCTCTGGCTTGGTTTTTGAATGTTAAGTATGATATTATATGAGAGTAGCTCCTCTACAATTTTAATTTTAAACTTGCCTGTTTATAATTTAATTTTAATTACATGACTAACTAGAGGCATATATACACTCAGAGAGTGTGTACCTCCGCCGATCCCCACAACATTCCATTCAAACATTCTCCCTTTCACACGCCGATTTTCTATCTCTAATCATTGTTTCCTCTCTGTTAGCTCATTTTGCATATTAAAAAGCACTCAGAGACGGGAAGAGGACGAAGTTTAAGCTACGTCACTGGGTTAACATAGTCCTGAGCTGTATATGAACAATAATAAGTCAATGAATATTTTTTTAGCGTTTGTTCTTTCCTACTCCCTGAATAGAGACCCCATTTCATTTAGTATTTTGCTCATTTTGCATATTAAAAAAGCACTTAGAGATGCCAAAATTTAATCACTTGTTCCTTTGGCATTTCCAACAACTCCACAAAGTTTCATTCGAATCCGTTTAGTACTTTTTGAGTTATCTGCTGACAAACCAAACAAACTAACAAACAACAAACGCCAGTGAAAACAATACCTCCTTCGGCGGAGGTAATAATAATAAAAAGACTAGAGGCAATATCACTCAGAGAGTTGCAAACCTTCGCCGTCATGAGCTTCCGAGGCGGATTTTCACGACTGGGGAGGCGTAGAGAGACGGGGGGAGTTCCCTGGACGGAAAATCCGAGAGGAAGACGCTCCGGCACCCAATTTCACAGCACAGCGACATCTATTGGCAGAGTAGGCTAACTTGAAAAATTTAGTAGTATTTAGCTCATTTGCATCTTAATCTGCACTCTGAGATGCCAAAATTTAATCACTTCTACTTGGCATTTCAACAACTCCACAAAATTCATTCAAATCCGTTCCGTATTTTGGGTTATCCTGCTGACAAACCAAACAAACTAACAAACCAAAACAACTAACAAACCAAACAACGCCAGTGAAAACAATACTCCTTCGGCGGAGGTAATAAGCAGAGCCGTAACATTTAATGGACTTGCTCAAGCGGCGACAGCCAACCGTAAAGGGACAATTTTGTTCATATTACTAAATTGGCTATATATAATATATTTCTTAATATCTATATAAATATATCATTTGAGTATGGTTTATACATCCAACTTATATTTTAAGGGATTCTTCAAGTATTTTCTAGGGGTTCATTCATTGCTGAAGTATTGGACTTTGTTTCTCTAGCTTAAGGACATCGAGAGACGTTCCATCTTATCTGTCCCAGGGTCGCCCAGTCATCAAAGCGGTGGAAAGAGACTATGGGAGCATATGGGGATGGTGCTAACCCCTCCGGACTGGCTTGTGTCGACCTCACCTACCTATCGGGAAACATATGAGATAGAACATCTGATGTCATCGGTTCAGAGGGTCCTCTATGCCTCAAGAACGAACGGAAGGACTCCTGTGGGTCTCCATCGCCTCGGCGAAAGACTTGGAAACTCTTCGCTCGATGTCCACTTCGTCAATGACAACAAGAAAAAATAATACTGTGAAACGTACTATTTCCATAGAGATATACATAGAGAGCTTATTCCTACACAATTAGTAGAGAAACATCGTTCAGCTGTATTTGGTCACAAGGACGTATTCTCTTCCCTCCAATAGCAGAGAAATATCGTTCAGCTGTATTCGGGACACAATGACGTATTTCTCTGAGGGATCCAATAAGCTCTCTATGCCTTTATATCTCTATGACTATTTCCCTTCATGTGGACGAGAGGATCAAGCTGCCACAATTTTTATCAACCAGATCTTTTAATTTCCTTTTTTTGATATTTCTCTTATTTTCTTGCATTATTGACGTGTTCTTTTATTGTCTTATTATTTGTATAAGTTACCAAAAAAAAATATGTATGCTTACTATTGCGGAATGTAGATGGTTGACAATATCCTAGAAGGATGAAATAAATTAAATTATTTAAAAGGACTAGAGAGTTAGATATTAATAATTTTTTTTTAAACATAACTTTTATAATATAACCTCAAATATATATGATAACTAACAGGCAATTAAAAAAGTTGATCAACTCAGTTGAAGGCTTATTTATTTTATATACTATACAAAATTGTGAAAACATTTTTTCGACTTTTATGATTGACATAAAACAAAGATGAAGTAAATAAGAGTCCTTTTTGTAATTGTTTTGAAAACAATATTTGAATAATATTAGCTACATACTCAGTACCATTTTCGATATATGACAAATTATTAATAACTAGAGGAGGCATATATATACTAAGAGAGTGCAAACCTCGCCGTCACAGGGTTATGAGCCTTCCGAGGCGGATTTTTCACGAACTGGGGCGGCGGTAGAGGGAACGGGGGAGGGTTCCCCTCGACGGAAATTCCGAGAGGAAGACGCTCCCGGCAACCCGATTTTACAGCACAGCGACATCTATTGGCAGAGTAGGCTAACTTAAAATATTTATTAGTATTTAGCTATTTTGCATCTTAATTCGCACTCAGAGATGTCAAAATTTAATCACTTGTTTCTTTTGGCATTTCCAACAACTCCACAAAGTTTCATCGAATACGTTCAGCACTTTTGAGTTATCCTACTGAAAACAAACCAACGCCAGTGAAAAACAATACCTCCTCGGCGGAGGGTAATATATAATACTTATTTTTGCCCTTACATAGAGTTTCCCCTTAGAAGTCATTATTGCACTCTTAAATCCCACCCCTATAAAACCTCCATCACATCAAAACAAAACAATTAATAACTTATTTTCATTTCTGTAAGCACCAGACGCACATTTTTCCAATAACTAATTGTTTTTAATATAAAATTATGACATGTGTCCAGCTTCTTCAAATAATGTATAAAGTGTCTGTTTAAATTAGTCGCATGTCAAAGAAAAAAATGTCACTTTAGAGACAAAAGTTATTAAGTACACATACAAGACAAAAACCCTTGTATGTACTTCATTCTTGTTATGTTATTATCATTATTATAATGCTCGCATGTTATCTAAGCACCAATATGAGATCCTGGAGCAATACAAGCCTTAAAAAAATGTATAATGTACATACATGTACTTCTTTACAAAATCCTGATGCATCATCGTCCCTTTATAATCCGTTTAAATCACTTACTTCTATTGATCCCTGGACTCTTCATAGAGCAGTATACATACCTATACTTTATTTTTTAAACCGATGTGTGAGTATACTGTTAGATCATATAGCAGGGTCCTGTGCATTATTAGGACTTTGAACAAATTTACATATATCATATTTTCCCCATACAATTTTTATTTATACCAATAACTTTTATTTATATTTTTGTTTCTATGGTCTAGTTGAGTTGTATCTGTTTGGATATACAGGGGTGTACAGGCGAATCTAGACTTTTTTAAAGCATGGAAACAAGATACTCATATCCAAGAACAAGACCTTTTAATTGACTTTTTTCATATCACACAAATTTAAATGACTTTTCTCTTAATGTTCATTCAATCCAACTTCCTCCTCTCACAATAACAGCCTCCACACGGTGCCTGAACCTCCCATCGGCATGAGCCACCTGTTTCCTGGACAAGTTGGCCACTGCCTGGATGATGGCAGCTTCAAGGAGTCCACGTGTTGTGAGCACGCTTGTTAGTGTCCTCTTAAGGACGCCCCACAAGTAGTAGTCGCAGGGGTTGAGGTCAGGGCTATTGGGGGGCCAGAACATGTCAAGATCTTGACATGACTTGGGATCGGTCTGGATCTTTCTTTCCGGTGTTAGGAACCTCCTCGATGTCCTCCGACCTTGAAGGACTTGGCAATGCTGTAAACAGTAGCTTTGGGGAATTTGAAGAAGTCGATGATCTCCTTGGGCGCACGGCCGCAACGGAGCGCCACAATAATGGCCGTCCTGCGCTCAAGTTCCGAGGACATTTTCAATCTTTTGTTATTAAACAAAGCTCATAGGATATACTAACCAGTTCATACATTTTTAAGCTTCTACCCTAATGGTTTCTGAGATACAAGTACTCAAAGTTAGTCTAGATTCGCCTGCACACCCCTGTACATAAGTATTATTCTATCATTTAATTTTGCACTCAAGGGAGTGCGATAGCTCAGTGCGGTAAGGCGTGTTCACTTCTCAATGTGGGGTTGCAGGCTCGAGTCCTGAGAGGGGATGGTCCTTTTGGTGTACCTCATTGATAAGATCCTAGTTTCGAATGATAATTTGCATGCTATAATGCTTATTATATCCAGTCGGATGCAATTCTGTGGAACCATATAGGCAAAAAATGGTACTCTATCAAATCTTGGACTTTTTTAAATGAGGCTGCTCAATATTGACCTTCCTCTGTCGGGAATCGAACTTACACTCAAGAGTTAAGCGTCCCGCACTCCCTTGCCTGCCAATACGCTTGGTTAATGATGAATATTATCAGACGAAATAAAGTATTCGATATATTAATAAAACTAATTTTGAATGATCAATCATATACTATTTATTAAGCATTAAGCCCTCCGGTGGGAATACTTTTAAAGAGCCATTTATTTAGTTTGAAAGGAGGGATTTTCGAGGATATAAAATTAAAAAGGATATTATCTTTTCTTTGTCTAATAAAAAAAATCATTTCTTGTGATTGAAGTCAATTGTTACTTTATATTTTTAAAATAATTAACTTAATGCATAATACATCCTCAAAGGTAAACGGAAAGTGATCCCTTTTTTCCTAAATTCTAACTATAAATAATTTATGATCTGCAGTTGTTCTGCCATATGTGGTATGGTAGGAATGGAAATCTGGAGCTTAGCCCTGGTACTGACCGATTCTTTTTGGTCGTGAAAAAGAGAGAGGGGTAAAGAGAGGGATAGAAGGAAAGGGAGAGGGGGAGAGAGATAAGTCTCTCTCACACCTTTTCTTTCTTTTCCTCCTCTTTCTCTCTCTCTTCCTCTCTCTTCCCCTCTCTCTTGCCTTCTATAAATAACTCACGATTATAAAAACGTCATGCAAAGTCAATTTGGATTACACCCCTGTACCGGAGAAAACTATCGAAACGGAGGATTGAGATGTATTCAAATTTCCGCTGCTGCTCGTTATTCTACACTGGATATCAAGATTCCAGGACGTACTGATTCCAGTGGAGGTTCGTGGGAGACTTGGTTCGCTAATTCCCTCATTCTCGGAGAAAACAGTGAATGACCGTAAAAACTCTTAGTATTTATAGAGTTTTGTTTATTTAATTGTGTAATTTATTTCCCTGTTTTCTTTTATTTGTCACTGTGTAATTTTTGTATCATTTTTACCGTATAATTTGTACAAAAAATATTCCTTTTTAACTTTTATATTTCGCGATTTAATTTCGAACTAGAATGTATATATTATATATAGATTATATATATATATAATTATATATATATATATAACTATATTATGATTAATGTAATTCGCTAAACAGAATAAGGACGAAAAAATCCGTCATGCAAAGTCAATTGATAACAGCCACGAACACATTGATTTCTCATTTGTGGAGTATTTCAAGAAATTAACAGAATGTAAAGAGTAGGAAAAAAACACAATTGGAATATTTAAATAATTTTAAATTTGTGATGACAGGTTGCGAGAATCGTAGTACATCCCAAATTGCGAATATTTTCTAAGACGTATTATTATTAGTTATGGAAAAAAACGAAGGCCTTTTTCAGAAATTTTAACAGGTTGGAAGAAAAGAGAGAATAATAAAAAGACAGTGCAGCGACTACCGAATGTCAATCGGTATTTAGAACTGGAAGCGTTGTTACCTGGTGTAACGAAGTTGAACTTTCCAAAAAGATAAACAACTCCTGAGCTGAAAAGGCATTTAATATCGGACCAATATAACAAAAGACAGTTAAGGAAATAATTTGTTTGCTATTACCTTCCATTCCCTTACAAATCCGTGTGAACATATGATTTATATAAAATAGCATGTATTAAATTTCAAATAATTTCTAAAAACATTATAACAAGTTATGTACTTGATTGTCTTTTGTTATAAATTGTCCGACACTCAATGCATTTGAAAAAAGTCACAGAGCAGATACATAAATCAATTTTCTTTCTTTCTTATCTACCGCACCGATCGGTATAATAAAATTCTACCGAATCGGCGGTACCAAATCCCAGCTCTGTAAAAAGAACACCAGTTGGCATGACCTCGATCGATGTGATTAAAGAATACTTTAGACTCCTCCAAAGTCACATATTGATACTAGTTCTATAAAGTAATTGCTACCGCTAAGAGAATAGTTCAATGCTTATTTTCTAAATTTATAAACAAATCATCACTACAAATAGAAACTAAGACAGTGTTTTTTAAACGTGATTGATTGAAAGAAGAGGATACTAAAATGACAGTTGGCATTATTCTACAAATTATCACTTCATGAATAAAAATTATAACTGTTATTTTTCATGGGCCTACATCCATGTCCGAATCCTTGTAAGTGATGCCTCTTAGTCTATTAATATTAAATAGGTAAAGGACTCTTTATACTCCAGATAAAATGTGTACTTTGTAGCTCATAAATGTCTATAAATGGATATTCCCTCTGACGATCAGACATAGAAAAATGAAGAAAACAGTGTATTGTTTATTTATGTTTTGTATCAAACACAATGTTCCTTTTATATCCATTATATTTTTTATGTACGTTATAATAAAGAAAAAAACCGTGTTGATGAGAAATAACAAAAGAAAAACAGTAGGAAAAGTATATGTTTATTGGTGAGTTGGCAAGAACAGCCCTTTTATTATCTCGTATCATATTTTAATGTAGATATTTACTCTACAATAAAACGAAGAAAAACATGAGGGACCAAGTGAAAGAATAGGTTTATGGTGAGTCTGAAAGAACTACAATCATTTTATCCTTTCTAATATTATTTTGAGGAACTACCTAAGGCAAAGTCGTCATGAAGAAAAAATTTAGTTAGTAACCTTCATATACATATCCCTCATCGATCCACATAAAAAATATTATAAAGGTCATATTCTGCCACTTATGAAATTTAAATTTGTTAAATGTATAACAAATTCATACATTGAATACAATTTTAGGGGATGTTCTACTTTCATACACCGCTTCCATGTTTTGGGGACTCATGGCATATAATATTATTTTTTTGACCGAATGAGAGAGGAAAAAAGAAAGAGTTAATGAGATGGACGAAGAGAGATTGACACAGATAGAGAGAGAGAGACATATAGATAGAAAGATAATTAATTTACTCCATCTTGAAGAGTCTCGGAGTCGAAAAAAGGGGACTTTTCACTTGGTAATGTGGGCCCCTGGATCGTGAAAGGAGGAGATTCCTCGAAACTTATTCCTATGCATTTGTCATCACATATATACCCTCCATTCATCCTCTTCCGGATGATTTAGGAAACTCCATTCATGAGCCCTCCTTCTACACGTACTTGTCTGATAAATCTAAAAAACAAAAATTCCCCATAAACATATAAATATTTTTTCTCACTCATTGAGTCTCTTTAACTCTCCCTCTTTCGGTAAAAAAAAATAACGTGAGTCCCTAAAATATGGAAGAGGTGTACAAAAGCTGAACGTCCCCCAATTTAAAATAGTTGCTACCCTTTTTCCCTTTCAAGTGTCATATAGTATTCAAAGAAATACGATTGATAATAATCAAACTTATATTCATGAAAATACTTAAATAAAAGAACTTCCTTCAATTCGCAACTCAGTATTCATATTTTATCATTCTATAAGGATTCGAATAGAATATGTAAATATCCTTGAAGTTTAGTTATTATTATTTATTCATGCTCAGAATATTTGATAGACTATGAAGAAAATATTCCTTCTTTTTAAAGCAAGACATTCAAGAGCTTTTCTGAAGTTGAAGGGCTCATGAAAGTGAAAAGAATTAAATATTCATAAATGCTTTTGAGAATATACTTCTTCAAAACTAATTATAGTTTGAGTTTTTTATACGGCGAAGAAGCTGTTTTTGCGAGAAAACATAACGAAGGATATTAGTTCTTGAAAGGCTTATGGTAATCTGGTCCCTTCAAAAGAAGAAGATTACTTTTCTGTAAAATTACTCAACCTTTTTTATGATGCAATACATACAAAAAACTGATAGTTTTACTCGTACAGTGCGAAATTTATTCCCATTAATCATATTTGGGCTTGTAAACTAAATCCCAGTCAATTCTTGCTCCATGTAAACCTCTTTAAATTAGATAATATATAAAAAGATTCATTTGTTATAATATCATTTTCCTCATTTCCATTTAATCTAATATCCCCTTTTGATACGGCTTATGGTAATTGGACAGTGACTTCCACGTAAATCTGCACAAAGTTCAATATCCTCCAGATCCAAATGGGAACAAAAGTGATACCTATTTTGAATAAGAAAGTTGTTTCTTAGACCTAATACAAGATTACTATTCAATATGGCCACCCTTAGCCTCAAGGATATCTTCCAAACGACGCCTGAACCTCCCACAAGCCGTGGAGACCTCCGCAGGATCCAGCTTGATCATTTTCGACTTGATGGAGGCCTTGAGGGACGCCACACTGCTGTGGTGTGTGACGCACACCTCCCTCTCCAACTTCCCCTGCAAGTAGTAGTCGAATGTGTTCAGGTCGGGGCTGTTGGAGGGCCAGGTGTTGAAGTCCCAGAAGTTGGGCACATTCTTCTTCATCCAGGACTGCACAAGTTTGGCCTTGTGGAAAGTCCTGCTGGAATGTGTACGGGGTCCCAGAGGCCACAGAGTCCATCCAGGGGACGACGACAGGTGGACCCCACGCTTCCTGGCGAGGATGGACATGGTCGTCCCCGGATTGACCTTGATGGACCTCTTGAGACCAGCCACAAATGTGGGCGTGCAGATCTGGTTTTGTTTTCGGCCGCAATTCGACAGTACATTCACGAAACCTCCCACATGTGCAATATCTAGCTCTACTTGCACTCCTTATGGATCTGAACGAAGTTGAACTTTGTGCGGATTTACCTGCAAGACCTTGTATTAGTGAAGTCTTCATACACCCTTACCTTGCATACATGGTTCTTTTTCCCAGGACTAAAAGATATAATTCCAGTCATTCAAGGAAGCAAATATATAATAATGATGGTATTGACCAAGTTTATAAATTTAGATACCAAACGTAATATTTTTGATCAATTAGTAAATAAAGTATTTTTGCTGATTACGAAAATTACAATAATTGAGTATAAGCGAAATATTATTATATAAGTTCTTTATATGTTCTTTAGTGGGAGTAAACATACACCTCGTTATGAGGGAATTGCACTTAAGTAAAGGCCCTTGACAAATATTTTATGAAATAAACATGTTAGACACATGTATTCTCACTCCTTGGAAACCATTTTAAGGTGTAAATCAAGATAATATATAACACAAGATGCGCAGAACGCATGTTTAGATTCCTATGATTAGAAAAAAAACTCTGAAACGTCCCACATGTCGTCACATTATCGATTTGTTATGATTTATGGCATAAAAAATCTATATTCTCTGTCTTTTCTCTCATTATCTTTCTGTCTGTTTGATAGAAAGGACTACTACTTTTATGGACTAGTCACAAATATAAATAATCAAACTTTTTCAGATGTTATGTTGGCTGAGTTTCGGCCTGAAAATTGAAAATCTAATGCAAATACATATTATTAAAACAATTTTCATTTTTTTTGCTGAAAATCATGTGAATGCAATTACACAGGGACATATAAAATCTTATTTTTTATATGAAATTATATGCGAGGTTGTGTGGCTTCATCGATATTAGGTCCACCATATTTTATTTATTATTGTATTTATTTAGATGGTGTAGGTATTAGATATACAGGCAAATCGTCTAAGTGATGACGTCACATTTTTTGATTTTTATTATTGGAATATCCCTCTTTGTTTACACGAGTTCTGCCCCCCCTGGGTGTAAATATATACCTAATGGCCTGTATATTTCAACAAATAAATTATACCATTGTAATCAGTGTGTTGACAAAAGAAGGCTATATTTGTACAGGAGCCATAAAGGAAAATTTTTATGTTTGTGAAATAATCTTTAAATAACAAACTTCATACATTATATCCTTGGTAATCTAGCTATCAAACTCTAGCCAGTCAGATAGGAAAGGAAAGAGATCATTTTTCTCGATATTATTGTCCATCCTTTCCATGAGACATTGGTTTGTATGGATTTTATCGAATTCTAAGGTGCACTTTGGACAGGTATATTTCTTTTTAGTTTGGCAATTTTATTTATACCAGATAGTTACTTAAAAATTTCTGTCATAAAAAGAATTATGGGCCTACAGTTTTACTTTGTAAAATGGGATTATTTCATATCATGTGCCTCTATTTTGGCTCTAATATATAATTTGGTAAAGCTGTGGTTTAAGCTAGTTTCATCCTTT
>CP045898.1:6074601-6086742 GCA_013387185.1 Caligus rogercresseyi | reverse complement strand
TGAGTCCAGTGACCACTTTTTATATGACTGCATATTAGGGTTGTTCTTATTTTTCAAATGTTTGAAATGTTAGCAACATTGTGGATTTTCTGTTTCTTGGTGATAAAGAAGACGACATACAAAGTTTGAACAAAATCGGTCAACATTACGAGGTCGCGCAACGAGGTCAAAGTTTTAAAAATTTAGTAAAAATATAGTTTTCCGCAAATTTCTTCAAAATGGTGGACGTTACAGACTTCAATAATAATTATTAATTTAAAGGAAATCTAATTTACTACCAGACGTATGTTTGATGTTTTTTAATAAAACAAAGTTTTCAGTAAAAACAAAGCAAGAAAGGAGTGTGTATTGTTAGCATATTTCATAGCTTTTTTGTATCAATTAACTTCACTCGCCTGTAGAAGATGACTTGTTCGCTTCAGAGTAAAATAGTACTTTTAAGTTTAGTAAACTTTAGATGATAAATCCAAAAATGACCTTGGTTGCATTCTATCAATTCAGAATTCAGTACAATCTGAGTTTACATCATATGATTCAGAGCCTGTATTGACCTATAAGAAATCGATTATGAAAAAAATAAATAATAATGTGTTTCTTAGATTTGCGTCAAGGTATCCTCTCAAAATTTTACTTTGTCTCTGACGCATACATAATCCATTATATGCGTCATTTTGTACGCGAGATAGGCTTTTTTAATGTACATATAACTCTCTACTTATTAAATTGACATGATTTAGTATACCAAAATATTAAAGCTGGTTAACCAAGCTTTCATTTGATATGTTTGGTGTTCTAAAAATCGCTATACTTTAAGAGATATAAGCAAATACGTACTCTCCCCCAAAATTGATCTTTTGATATGAGAATATACGATTACCATTGGTAACTGCTGTTAGTGTTACCTGGATAGAAAGAGAAAGAGAAGGGAGAGGAGTATTTTGCCTCACTTCTCTCCCTTCTTTTTTTCTTTCTATCCAGGTAACACTAACAGCAGTTACCAAATGGTAATTGTATATTCTCATATCAAAGATCAATTTTTGGGGAGAGTACGTGAATGTATTTGCTTATATCTCTTAAAGTATAGCGATTTTTAGAACACCAAAAATATCAAATGAAAGCTTGGTTAACCAGCTTTAATATTTTGGTATACTAAATCATGTCAATTAATAAGTAGAGAGTTATATGCACATTAAAAAAGCCTATCTCGCGTACAAAATGACGCATATAATGGATTATAATGCGTCAGAGACAAAGTAAATTTTGAGAGGATACCTTGACGCAAATCTAAGAACACATTATTATTTATTTTTTTCATAATCGATTTGTTATAGGTCAATACAGGCTCTGAATCATATGATGTAAACTCAGATTGTACTGAATTCTGAATTGATAGAATGCAACCAAGGTCATTTTTGGATTTATCATCTAAAGGTTTACTAAGCTTAAAAGTACTATTTTACTCTGAAGCGAACAAGTCATCTTCTACAGGCGAGTGAAGTTAATTGATACAAAAAGCTATGAAATATGCTAACATACACACTCCCTTTCTTGCTTTGTTTTTACTGAAAACTTTGTTTTATTAAAAAACATCAAACATACGTCTGGTAGTAAATTAGATTTCCTTTAAATTAATAATTATTATTGAAGTCTGTAACGTCCACCATTTCGAAGAAATTTGCGGAAAACTATATTTTTACTAAATTTTTAAAACTTTGACCTCGTTGTGCGACCTCGTAATGTTGACCGATTTTGTTCAAACTTTGTATGTCGTCTTTTTTATCACCATGAAACAGAAAATCCACAATATTGCTAACATTTCAAACATTTGAAAAATAAGAACAACCCTACTGCCATATCTTGGGTCCTTATATAAATCTGTTTCTGATCTTTTAATCGACAATTTAGTTTTTATCAACCTAAGAGAAGTGACTTTATAGCCTTTTATGTTGGATTCGATGAACGTTTTATAAATTCTTTAATTACAAAAACACAGCATGTGTTATATGCAAGGAGAGTGCATCATGCACCGATATTCGGGGATTTTATCAATGGTTAAACTCCACATTAAAGTTTTAAAGGATACATGTCGTAAGAATGATGTTTTACCCAAATGTTCTTTCCAGTTTTTTTTTTAAAAATTAATATGTCTATTGTTTGTTGTTTTGTTTGAAATATAAAATTATGCCTGTTGGCCAAGAAAAAAAAATCTTATATATAAAACCCTACCTTTGATATACCGTATTGGCCCGAATATAAGACGACCTCCCTTTTCAGGCTCATGTTTTGGAGGGGTAAAAAATCATACAGCAATGTATTTATTTGAAAATATTTGCCCAAGAAAACTGCAATAAGAAAGAAAATGTAGCATAACAACAAACACTAAGTACACAGATCTTCTGCATCGCTGTCACTCACACTATCGTCGTCACTTTCTTGTTGCTGCACTAGTCCCTCCCACAGTACGTCGTCGTCAGATCCATCTAAGGCATTGGAATGCAGCACTTCTTGAACCCGTGAGCGATGCTCTCTGGCGAAATGGCACGCCATTCTGGAAGGATCCACTCACAAAGCAGACGCACCGCAGGCTTCTGATTTTTCCAGTTGGTGTGAGTGTGTGGTTATCTGACAGTGGCCACTCCGTGTATCTCTTGCGTAGATTATCTTTAAATTAAATTTTTATCGTTGTGAAAATGATACGGACAAAACGATCACTAGAACCTCTCCATTATTGAGTGTTTTGGTGTTGTGAAGGATAGGCCTAATGACCGCATTCAGGTTAACTTAAAATAAATATATATATATATGAAATTATGTTTTTTGTCTAGTCCACGAAATAAGAAGACCCCCCTTTTTAAAGTACTATTTTAGAACAAAAAATCCGTCTTATTTCGAGCGAATACGGTCCTAATTTCGACACTTTAATATTTATCCACTAGAATGCAATTTATCGAACCAAATAGGCAAAAAAGTCAGTCCTCATGAAAAAAGTTTAAGGACTAAGATGGCTGCTCCAATTTTTGAGACAATTCAGTAGTCCTTAAAACAGGAAAAAGGGAAGAATGCAATCAAATGATATCCTCATATAAATGTTTCTTAATAAATAGTCCTTAAAAGGACGTCACAATATGCTATTTGATCGTTTTCTATTCCTTAAGACTTGGGATTTAAGCTTTGACTGCTCAAGGAAAAATAGTAATTCGGAAAAAAATGTTGTTATTTTTTTCTAAGATGTTCCAAAGAAGAATCAGACTCATTACCTTTGAAGGTAATTCAGAGGCACACTTATTGCAATAATTAAAGTCCTTGTTAAAGAAGTTTAAAAAAATCTGAGCTGGCTTTCACCAGAACAAAGATTACTATTCTTAGAGCATGAAACCCTCAGGACGTATTCAGTATCAATTTTATCCCAATTTCAAACTATTAAGGATGATCTCTACAATATGCTTATGATGTACTACACTAACTTATCAAACAAGTTCATTGATTAAATTTCTCCAGTTTTGGGGATCAGCACATCGAATGGATGAGAGATCCCTCATATTTTAATAATTCAATTATTGACATTAAAAAAACACGGGAATTAAAGTTATTTTTTTAAATTTAAGTGATCCCTCACAGTTAGAAAAATAGCCATAACTAACAATGTTTTATTAATTCATGATATAAGTGTACAGTTCGTTTTTAAAGATGAAAGATTCCGGTTCCTCTGTGCGTGTACATCAAAGAATTATCTTATACCCATCCCGTAGCATATCAAGATGGTTGAATCAAGTTATCGAGAAGAGATGGATCGACTTTGAAGCATACATCGTATTCGATTTAATCTCTCTTTTTGGTGGAAGAAAAAGGTTGTATCATCTTTACGAGGAATTTTTGACAATAGGAAGTTTACGGATTAATTACGAATTTCGACCGATTGCATCAAATTTTAAGCCCTACCAAGACTGTGGAAAATTGTAAAAAATACTCTTCTTGTGTTTGTGGACTGTCATGCAGTGTCAGTAATAAAAAATACTTCCGGCAAATAAATCTGCAAAGTCTAAAAGAGGAAATGAAGGCTACGTTTAAAGCACTCATTTTATTTGGAGTTTCAAGGGACTAAATTAGTGCATCACCAAAAAACGAGGGCGATGGAATTTTGCACTTTTGAACTTGTAAAGCTCTTATAGCTAAAAAAGAACTATATATAAGAACCAGTAAAGGAAGAGGATCTGAGAGCCTTATTCTAGCTGCGTCAGCTATGTATTTATCTCCGTTTGTTTAAAGTTCCCACCGTCGAATTCAAGTCGTTGTGGTACACTGGAGAAATATGACAATTTTCTTCCATTGACATCTTTAAATCTGAAACCGGTTTACATAAGATTTTATTATAATTTATAATCTCTTTAGCAATATATAACAAAAGCTAAGTCCTTCATTAACCCATCGGTATATGAAGTGACTACATTGATATGATAATGGCTAATATTCTATTTAGAAATATTACGTGTCTTTAATATGAACTAAGTAATTATGATTTTAAATCTTTTTAGAACTCAACGCTATGGAACATTACTTATTTGCCCAGACTTACATTCAAAATAACTAAGAGTTTGTATACATATGCATCTTTCCCTAAGTACGAATGTTTACAGCTTTCCAAATTAATTAATAATTAAAATAAAGATGTGACTGTGTCAAACATTACATTCCAATGTTGGCCCATTGAATACATTGTCAGTTTGCAGTATGGCCTAACACGTTTACAATACTTTTATAGAATACTTAAAATAGCAAATATTATATCAGTAAAATTATATTGAATAAAATTAAGCTTATTCTACGAAAAAAGAAGCAAAAAGACAACAATGTGCTTTAAATACAAAGTGAACCAATGCACGAAATACAATAAAGAATAAATATTTTTAAATATACCTTTTACCATTCAAATAAACGAATTGAAAGGTTTTCACATAGGAATTAGACACCTATAAAAATAATAGATTGTATTGTTAATCCTTATTTAATAGAGGTTCACAAGCCGAGTACATTTTATCGTATTTGTTGCTTAACACTAGAAAGGCCAAAGCGGTCATTTTGACCGTTTTCAAATTTTCAAATACAATAACTTTGTGGAATTTCAAGATAATGTACTGCTGTCACATGACTTTTCTTAATATGTGTAGGGTTCAATTTAAAATATGTTTAAGAGAGAAAAAAATACTTCATGAATAAAAAATAATTTTTTTACCTCCACCAGCCATTAGCGGTCATATTGACCGTTTATAATTTCATAAATATGTAACTCCCCAAATATTACTTACAACTAGCGCCGAATTTAGGGTAGAACTGAGGGACGGGGGTGCTAAAGATAGCCTATGGTCTGAGGAATGGGGTATCGGTTTTTTTAAAGAAACCATGTCAAGAAATCGTTTTAGGGATATTATGAGGTTTCTACGTTTCGAAAGAGATTCGACGTCTGCGTTTGAAAAATGATAAGTTTGGTATGGTGAGGATAATATGGGATCGATTTATTCGGAATATCATAGTTTGTTATAAACCTGGTGCCAACATCAAATTGATGAGCAATATTCCGAACAAAGGCTTTTTGCAAATTTACTCAATATATGGAGAATAAGCCGGATAAATTTGGCATCAAATTTTGGTTGGCTGTAGATGTCGACTCCAATACTTACTCAACGGATTCCCGTATATAGGAAGGGATGAAACTCGAAACTCAGGCCATGTTGTTGGAGAGAGTGTGGTTTTGAAACTGGCCGAGCCCTTCGTGGGAAAGGGGAGAAACATAACCAAAGACAACTTTTTTACATCCCTAAAACTTGCTACAGCACTGCAAGCAAATAAAACAAGTCTAGTCGGCACTATGGCAAAGAAAAGAGAGAATTGCCCCCCTCAGTGAAAGATCAAGCAAAGTTGTTCAACACAAAGTTGCTAAAGTGTGAAAATGCGACTTTGACTGTATATCAGCGAAAACAAAGAAAAATGTGTATAATCTGAGCACTGTAAACACAGATGTTAGTATCTGTAGTGGACAGAAAGCAAAACCAGAGTCTGTTGTCTATTATAATAATTTCAAATACGGTATGGACGTCCTGGAGAAGATGGCGAGAACATATTCTGTCAAGGGTGCTACGCAAAGATGGCCTGTAGCTGTTTTCTACAATATTCTAACTAGCTGAAGAACTTAGAACTGAATTCATGAAGGAAAAGGAGACATCTAATCCGAAGCTCCAAACTAGTCGGCAGTAAAAACAATCCACACGTAGGCAGTGCCAGGTCAAAACCAACTGCAACCAAAATAAAACAATCAACACGTGTAGCAAGTGTTCCAAGCCAGTATGTGGTAATTGTTCCAAAGCTGAAATAATCTGCACGTATTGTGTTTGACCAACATTTATATATATGTTTACTTGTAATAATTTATCATTGATTTTTTTTTTGGCCATGGGCATTCATATATTTTATTTGATTTATCCCGACATCTTACATGTAAAATAGTAATAATGTACAACTCAAACAAAGAAATAAATTATAACGAACGAAAGACGTTAATTAGGCATAAAATACGGTAAAAATACAAGTATACAAACAAAAAATAAGTTAAAACAGTCATTGTCGTATTGAAATTTCTAAATATTTTCTTGCTATGCTTAGTATGGATCCGTGAATCTCTTTCTCTTTTGCTTTGACGGCGTATATACAATATTGGAGTAATTATCATTGATTTATTGTACAAAAATAATCATTTTAATTTTTTTTGTGTGTTGGAAAGAAGAATATTTCATAATACACTTGCCAGGAATTTACTCTATGTTTTATTTTAAATAGCTACAACATTAGGTGTCATTCGGTGTCTGTTATGCTATTTTAATAGAGCTTAAAATCCAACGGTCAAAATGACCGCTCATGGCTCTTCTAGTAGTTTTGAAAGTATGGTCTTTCTAGTGTTAAATACACATGAAAAGACCGTAATTCTGACATGTTAATCTCTAGCTCTTAATACAATAATCTGACCGTTTCATTATCATGTGTGTAGGTCTTAAATCAACTGCCCTTCCTTATTATTTTCGTACTATAAGAGCTGTAAGAATCTTCAATAGGCAGAGTTTATTGCCTTTTTATGTTCCTGCATTAACTTCCTCTGTTGCTACATTATAAGAGCCGAAGAATATTAGTTCTTTTTATTGTTATTAGAATTGAAAGAAATAAATGTTTAAACTTTATTGCACATAAAGAGTGGTCTTTGAGGAGATTTCCTGCTAATGAAGGGAAATTACAAAGCGTTACATGCTTTTATTTACACTTGACCTATACTCTTCTTTTATAAAAGTAAATTTATTATTTTTTGAGATTTCCATTTGTGCTTTTTATGAATCATTCATCTTTGAAAGAAGCAACAACGTATATTATGAGAGAAAAAAATGACTTTATCAACACATGGCGTATTTATTTGCTATTATTCTTGTAGATGAACTACAATATATCTCTAAAGCTACGAAATACTATGCCATAGCTGTTTATCGAGGCAGACCTGTTTGACGTTCCGAAAAATTGTCGTTGTTCGTCGTTCACCAAAAGTTATCGTTCGTCGTTCATAGTTAATTTTTAATTGAATCGTTCGTCGTTCATCGTTCGTATGTCGTTAGCCATTCTGAAAAAAATGAACTACTTTTTTTTAGAATTAAAATAAAATCTTTGTCTTTTTTTTTTGCGTAAAAAACGAACGACGAACGATATAATTATTATTATTATTCGTCAAAAAAATTGTTGTTCATCGTTCGTAACGACGAACGATATCAAAGAAGGACACATCACAAGTCTGATCAAGTAAGAAATTTTGTAGTTTTTATTCCAAAAATATATCAATTAGACATATACCTAATACACACTAAATAAAAGAAATTAATGTTTTTGTCGAATAATAAATTAGTTTTTCGTATTCGATAGTTTGCCTCTTGGTTCAATGGAATTGCATCTGACATGATATAAATAAGCATTACACCCTCTAAAAATAATATAATGAAACTAGGATCTTATCAATGATGTTGACCAAAATTGACTTCCTCCAGGGAGTTCGATCTCAGCATTGAGAGTCGATTCGCTTTCACTAAGCTATCACGCACCTTTACACTATGGTCCGATGAATTGCACCGTGAGGGAAAAAACCAAATTTATCATAAAATGAAGCAATTAACCAATGTTCTTTTATTTGATGTTAATCATTTTTGACCGTTCAACCTCTCGGGAGTCGAATTCTGCGTTCTCAACATTGAGAGTTGAAAACCTTTTACCTCTCGGAGCTAAGAAACTCTATTCTACAGTTACGATCAATTCCAAACGAATTAATCGGTTCGATTATAAAACATATGAGGAAAGAAGACTCATGTATTGTTTGTTTGTTTGTTTGAGGGTAGGATCCAAGAGTACGAATTGAAGTCGAGTCTTGAGTCCAGGGCGGAATCGAATTTACGATCTTAGCCCATTCCCTAGAACACACAACCACTTTAACCATGTTGTTTACCCATTCTACCTCGGGAAGCCAAACAGGTAACCAATGTTACAATTCCTAAGAATTGCTGGTATCTGCTTTAACTCTGGAGGATGTTGGTTAAAGCATTTTTGAGCGATCATTCTCTTAAGACAAAAGAAATCACACTCTGCCAACACGTGATAAGACGTCTCATCACTCTGCTGGCAAAAACGACACTCTCGGGTGAGAAATTTGTTCGACAATGACTGGTGATATCTAAGAAAGTTATGACCAGTTATTATCTGTATTTGAATACATAGAGATTCACGACTAAGATTAATCAATCGTCTCGATGCATTAGGGTCCGGCTTCGGAAGCCACAGTTTACTTTGTCTACAGGAGCTATCCTGTGTCCATCGGGAGGCCCATTCTCTATAGAGACCCCTCCTTGTCAGGTCTGACATAAAAGAATCTGGAATAGGAATGTCCTTTAATAGATTTGATCTTGATCCAGCTTTTGCAAGTCGGTCAGCTTTCTCATTTCCTGGCCAACCTACGTGGGCTTTAATCCAATGAAGGTTGACATGGTTTACACGTCCAAGTGCATTCAAAACATTGATGCAATTGTTCACTGTACGAGACTTTACAACAACCGAGCCCAAAGATACAAGAGCTGCTTGGTTGTCGACATAAAAATCAATTTTTTGGTTTGAGATTTTCTTTTTTAATAATAAGAGGGCTGCCTTTAAGATAGCCCAAACTTCAGCCTGAAACACAGTGGATTCGTCATTGAGTTTCCCAGCTGAATTTATTATAAAAAATAAAGGATTGTACAAATGATAGCCCCATCCGATTTTGTTAGCAATTTTGCTACCATCGGTGTAGCATTGAATACCATTACTGGCGTTCAATACCTCACCTACAGAGAAGCTATCATAATTAATGGAAAATGTTTTCTTCCAACTCATTTTTAGACTCGTAGAAAAGTCTCTGTTAATACAAGATGAAATTCCTAACTTTTTATTTTCACGCCACTCTTCAAGAATATGACCAGGTTTAGACCCAATGCTCTCCCATCCATGTGGCGTGATGTTCAAATTAAAAAGTGCCTTTCTGGCCCTCATTTTGATATATAAATCTAGAGGAGGCAAATCGAAGATTACCTCAAGTCCTTTCGTAGGTGTACTACGATAGATAAAGGTTGTTCTTATCATACCAAGCCGTTGGATACGTTCCAGTTTCTTCAGGTAATTTTGGGTTCGACGAGACCAGACAATCGATCCATAAGAGATCTTAGGACGAATTATGCTGGTATATACCCATCTCATTGCCCTTGGAGTCGGACCCCAGGTTTTCCCGACGGCGTTGTTGCAAGCCATCAGTAGTTTTTTGGATTGGTTGAGCTTGGATGTGATGTGGAGACCGAAGTTTAATCCCGAATCCAGAGTCACACCTAAGTATTTAACAGAATTAGATAAGCATATGTTAATACCATTCATATTCAAGTTCCTTATTTTAGGGGCTTTCTTCTTCCTGTGGAAGAGAATAGCCACTGTTTTATGAGGAGCGAACTCAAGGCCACAGCCATTACCCCACTCAAGAGCCTTGTTAATGGCTTCTTGAAGGATACAGACCATAGAGCTCGGATCCGGACCTGAAATTAAAAGAGCAGCATCGTCAGCAAAGCCAATGGCCTTCACTGGGCCCGAATCAAATAACCCCAAAAGCTTGTCAAATACAAGATTCCAGGCAATCGGACTGAGTACACCACCCTGAGGTGTCCCTCTGGTGAGAACTCGGTTCTTTCTAATACCCTTGAGTTCGACTGTGATGGAGCGACTTCTTAGGTAGGATTCATACCACTTGATAATACTTTCTGAGACTTTCCTAGCCCTGAGGCCTTCGACCACAGACGTAATGTCTATATTATCGAATGCACCAGAGATGTCCAGAAAAATCCCGAGACTATACTGACCCCTGTTGATAGATCGTTCAATGAGGTCAACCATAGAGGAGAGAGCAGAGTCGCAGCTCCTTCCTCTTCTGAAAGCATGTTGATTAGGGTTCAGAGGAATCCTAGTTAGATAATCTTCTTCAATTTTATTTAAAACAACTCTTTCGAGCGTTTTCAAAATAAAAGAAGTGAGAGTAATAGGACGAAAAGACTTTACCTTGGAGTAGTCATCCTTACCTGGCTTTGGAATAAAGATGACCTTAGACTTCCTTAGTTGTCTTGGAACATATGAGAGTCGAATTGAGGCCCAAAATAGTCGGGCCAGCCATTCCATACTCTTAGTGTCTAGGTTCTGCAAGATGATGGGCTTAATTCCATCTATCCCCGGTGTTTTATGAGATCCGAAGGATTCCACAGCCCACTTGATTTTGAGAGTCTTCATCCATGAGGCGTAGAAACTTGCCTCGAAAGATGACTTACTAATTTTGGTCTTTGAGTGTTCCGTTTCAGGAACCTCAGAACAACCAGGAAAAGAAGTAGTCAAAAGAAGGTCCAGTGCTTCTTCCGGAGACCCCGATCCCAGTAGCCCAACGGAGCATGTTTTGGAGCCCTGTATAACTTTGAAGAGCCTAGAAAGTTGTCTCCCGTCTTTTGCAGACTCAGTGAACCTCTTCCAGCTCTCCCGCTTAGCTGACCTTACCAGCCCCCTGAACTCACGTCGTAAGCTCAGATATTTGTTCCAGTTAGCTTCACTTTTATCTGATTTGTAAACTTTGTAGAGTCTCCTTAGGTTACTTCTGCAGAGCGCCACCTCCCGCGACCAAAAGTCAGGTTTTTCACTTCCCGACCTAACCCAAGCGGAAGGGCACGCTGTGTCCACAGCCCTTTGGACACCCCCTACAAATTTACAAAACGCCATGTCCAACCATCGGGGCGTGATAGTGCCCGGAAGTGACATGTCTATTTTCATGGAATGCCTAAAAAGATTCCAATCTGTTTTACGGAGATTTCTTATCTTGACACGTTTATTAGGTGCTGGGATAGGAACCTCAAACTCAATGAGAGCATGATCCGATAATAGATCCTTATCACTAACCTCCAGTTAGTAACTCGGATTTGGTAACTAAGAGTAATGTCTATATGTGTTTCTGCGCCTCTCCCTATAAAGGTTGGCTTCAGTCCACAGTTTTCAACAACAAGGCCATTGCCTAAAATAAATTCTTCAATTACTTCCCCCCTCCTATTGGTATCCAACCCCCAAAGAGAGGAGTGAGCATTTGAGTCCATGCCAATAATCAGTGAGTAGTTTTTATCCTGGCTGAATTTCATAAGTCTTACCAATGAGCTTGGTAAATATTATTATATCCAGGTAAACAGAACAAATAATAGTTTTGGAATCTCCATTTGTCATGATAGCAGAAGCTACATACGACAGCTAAAGTCATTCATAAACCATAAGTTTAAGTTTTTGGACGCCACAATCGAAGCTCTGGGTGAGCTACCACCGTGTAGTACCTGATGGCCTGCTAGGCCTACAACTTTGCCTCTATAAGTATGAGGTTCCTGCATAAGAAAACAAAATGGACAAACCACTGAGCTCTTTGCTTATAGCTGCAATAGACGCTTTACATTTATGAGCATTCAATTGGAAAAATCGAGTAGACATAATGATAATAATATTATTTGAATTTATTTCATATAATAGGGAAAAGCTTCA